>BSBM01000286.1:15042500-15382500 GCA_027924585.1 Larix kaempferi | reverse complement strand
TCATCATCATCATTATCAATGATGAAGATGATGATGATGATGGTGTTGATGATGATTATGATGATGACGAAGATGTTGATGATGATGAAGATGATGAAGAAGATGAGGATGATGAGGATGATGATGAGGATGATGATGATGATGATGATGATGATGACGAATATGATGTTGATGATGAAGAAGATGATGATGATGATGATAGTGATGATGGTGACGATGATTACGATGATGATGATGATGACGATGATGATGATGAGGAGGAGGGGGATCTTGATCACGATATTAGTCCTGATCATGATCATGATCATCATCATCATCATCTTGTTTAAGGCATGCAATGTAGCCTAATCATGGTATATTTATCCCTTTACATTTGCTAGAGATACCCCACAAGGGTTATGTGTGGTGGTTTGAAGATGCATTCAACATCGCATCCTAAGAAGCTTCTTGAGTTGTAGGTGTTGTTCATGGTGATTGAGCCTGAGGAGCTTCATTTAAGGCATGAGAAGCTTCTTGTTGTCCATATACCTTGGTTAGACCTCAAGACCCATTTTTGGTTCACAGTTAACCTAGTCACCGCACACATAACACACTTGAAGTTGACTAATACCCTATAGATTTCATATGTGGTGGTCCAGGGACTCATTCATGGTGTTTGTGCCTAAGAAGCAAGAGTTACTATTGGAGGCTCTTGTTTCCCTCCACTAACCATGGTTAAGGAGCCAAGATAAATCCTTGATGTCCAAGACATTATAATGGCAACAATATTCAATTCATATGCAAAAGGCTCCTTGTAGAGGGATAGTGTCATGGATTCTATGTGTTATTGATGATGCTTGAGGTCTAGAATTTTCAATTATGGCCCAAGTGGAATTCAATTGAGCTCAATATGCTTCAATAAGATCTCAAGGAACCTGTTTTCATTCTTCGATGATGTTCAATGCTTTTAAACATATCCATGGTCTTGCATGGTAGGATGAGGATGCATTCATGGCATTTGATCTTTACAAAATATGTTTTTTGTCAAAATGAAATTCAAATTGCCTCTTTGATGAGTCCTCCTCTACAAGACTTCATTTATTGCATGAATGTCACAGACTCATGAAAAATCTAAACAACACTCAATGGCATGCAACTACAAATAATGGCATGCAACTATAACCACAAACGAAGCAGAGATTGATTTTATGCATTGATATAGAGAGGTGGCAATAAGCACACAATATGGAGAAACAATGAGTTAGAAAAAACATTTGGACCAAAGTACCACAATGGTTATTAATAAAATTTAAAAAAACAATTTTTGGCTCAGGAATTGTCTTGAATTTGATGGGTGGCATGATCATGATCATGTAACCTCCCTCTGTCCTTCCAAAAATATGTGGTTTATCACCACATTTCTCTTTGACACTCGCCATCAAAATACGTATAAAAATAACATGTCTTTACATCCTCTTCCATTTAAATCCTCATTGCATAGTCATAAATAAGGATTATTATGCATGCACATCCTCACCTTACAATATCAGTTGGGTCAAGGCGCATAGAAAACCATAAATTATCAAATGTGTGAAGACGCAAAGAGTAAGCCCTTCCAATAAAAATTAAGACCCACCCTTCAAACTTCATGACTGAGTCCAATTTATGCAAATATTTTCGAAGTGGGGGAAGGTTTGGCATTAAATGGTCTAAACGTTGGGGAATAAATGGTGTAAACGTTATAGAGGGGCACATGCGCGTGTTTTAGTGCGTGCGTGCTAGTGACGTGTACGCACTAAAAACACACATGCGTGCGTTTAAGCATGTGTGCGCGTCCCTATTAATAGTTTAAAAAAATAGAGTTCTCTGTTTCCCGAGAATTCTACCAAAAAACACAGGTTTCATTTCTTCCGTGGGTTTCAATCTCTTATAAGTTTATTGTTTGCTCACACTCATTGATATTTTGAACACTCATTGATCTATTGGACCCAAAATCACCCTTGGAATCTAACAAAAATATTTAGTGGTCTTGGAATCTAGTGGATACATTCAACCTACCAGTTTCCATTGCAAGTGGAGATCATTTCTATAGAGGTATGGTGAATTGTAAATAATTATTTTCATTCACAAGATTTGAGATTCTCCCATGCCTTTTTTTATTATTATATGCCTACAGAAATATCCATGCATAGACAACAATGAATTTGACAATAAGAATTCCCAAGTTCACATCTAAAAAAAATCATATGAATACTAGACAAGATGAAGTATGCAACCTCCTCATTGTGTAATTAGTTCCCAAGTTAATTTTGTTCTTTTCACCTCATATTATGCTATCAAAAAATATTACACTCACTAAACATGACTAAAAATATCACTTCACTCATCCACAAAACCTCAACTCTCTCATCTCTTATTCAATACCATTGTATGGTTGGAGGATATCTGTAAGTATATGCACATTTTCTTTCTCTGTGAATCTAACTATGATAATATTCATCCATATTTACCATCCTTACAATATACCCTCACCTTTAATAATGAGTTTTTTCCAAAAACCAAGACTTTCACACTTCATGCTCTATCCAACATGATCATTGTTGGTATAGTCCCTAGTTCCCCACTTTCCAACACCTCCATACCCTAGATATTGCACATTGAAAGGTCAAATTATATTCCCCCTAATCACCCTTCCCAAGACCATGATCCTTGTTAGAAACCTTTGCATCCTCCTTAAGGTTTTGCATAATACAAAGTATACATTCATTCTATTGTGATGCATTGTTGAATTTAACCATGGGTATTTTAAACTCAAAATCACATTCTATCATCTCAAGGTTTATAGATAAGGAAATAGTTTGTTGTTGTTTCTTCAACTCCTTAAGGCGTTATATAACCTAGTAATCTATGATGGTAAAGGACATTGCCTCAAATGGAAGGATATACTATTCCACTATGAAGACAAAGCAATCAAACTAGGTGCAAAATTCAGAATTGATAACATTAAGGTAGAGCAAAAAATGCAACTAATTAAGGTGAAAAAAATTATGTATACCAATAAGAATTCCGTGGCGGAATTTGAAACCTCCTCATTGTGTAATTAGTAAACTTATTCTCTTTACCTTATTTGATGTAGAAAAACTATCAAACTATTCCCAAGGCATCTCTAGCCATCTCTAGGGTAGGGTGTTACTACCATAATTTTTATGAATTCATGGCTAAGCAAGACACTAGTTTCTCCACTCTACACTTGACCAACCATCATCTATATTGATTGGAATTGTAAGGGATAATGATGTTTATTCGAACACAAATAAACCAACATAGTCTGTAGTTGTATGTGTTAATTTGTAAAGTGGTAAGTTATGTTGGAATGTGTCAAGTTCATTGTATAATGGCACTAATATCTTATTTGTTGTTTCTTTTGCAGGGGTAGGCCTGATAGTTTTGTTGAAGAGACTTTTGGAGATGGGAAACTCATGCAACACAACAAAAAAATATAGAAGGAATCTTCCCATTGAAAAGTTCAATGAATTAAGATAAAAGGCCAGGTTGGGAATGGAAATATTGAGACATGGTCCTATCATTGCCCCGGATCCTGCCACTGATCCTAACACAATTGTTGACACGACAACTTCTTGTTCAGAACCACAGGTAAATCGGTCGCATCCAACGGACCCAACTCAAATTCCAACATCAACACAATCTCCAACCAACAATCCATCAACGTGTCATCCTAAAGTTCCTCACAACATAGGAATATTGGGAGATGCTGCATGTGTAGAGAGGGACATACAAGCAGTGCTTAATTTGCAATCTCCCCAAGAAGACCACAACCATGTCGATCGCACTCCCATTATGGCCCAATATGTGAACGAAGCACCACAATAAACAAGCTCTGGTATTCATGTCTCATGTCCACCCTCCCTAGCTCGACTGTCTAATGCAACATATTCATGTGGATGAAAGTGTTATGTCAGGGCTTGAAGTCAAGTTGCCAAAATGCACTATCGAATGGCAATGCAACAAAATTGTCAAAGAATATTTTGAATCCAAAGGTGATGTAGGTAAATGTCAATTATTGCTATGTTTGTTAAAGTCATGTTGTTTAGCTATTGCTAGGAGAATTTTGGGCATAAAGATGGTTAAAAGTTCAGAGGCTGGCAATCATATTGTTAGAAATCTCTAATCTACATTTAATGTGATTGGGAAGACGTCTCGTACAAAAGATCTTTGTGCGGCTCATCGTGTTTTAGCAGAATGAGTTGTAAGCAAGTCCAAAAGGCAACGTTGCCTACTATCACATACTTCTCACATACTCAAATTAAATAGAAAAACTATTAAAAAGTACTATTCTAAGAGAAAATATTGACACTCCGGGTGGAAACGATTGTTGGGATTTTATTGGTAGGTTGCCTTGTGCAGATAGGAAGCTAATTGATGCTTTTAAGGAGTTACTACAAAAGTTTTGGCATGATCATACTAGACCTTCATCAAACCAAAGAGATGTGCTAAAGATGAGAAAAGGTTCTATTGAACGTGAACCCCATGTTAAACACTTCCTTGACACCACACATACTGAACTCTATGAGAGATTTAGGAATGAGCACACACAATTGAACTTGGGCCAAAGGTCCTTTGAGAAATGGAAACCATGGTATGTTCGTATATGCATTGATCGGAACACCTGTTGTTGTAGATACCACATAGAATATGAATATTATTATGACACATATAAACATATATTTTGTGATTTGCTTACTAACATTGTGCAGGGCTACAATGGATCCATACTACCACCAAATGCATCAAGAGACTTTATCCACAACATCATGTGTCCAAGGACGGAAGGACAAAAATATTATGAAAAATCGTGTCTATATGGGACATGTTCTAGGTGCAGTGGGTTTTCTCTTCTAAACCATTGCATCCATGAAAGCAAGGAGCATGAATTTGGCAGGATGGGCGTGGAGATGCAGAGCTTCAAGTACGTAACCTATCAATTAGATAGTGCCACGGAAAGTAAAAATATTGCATTAGTGAAGTCACAGTACAAATGAATATTGCATATTTTTCATATTGCACGTTCAATTTATGACATATACATTTTTCCAAATGCCACATTGTAATATTTCCCTTGTTTTCATGGTAACAGGTACTGGTATGTGACTTGTTGACGGATTTCTACGAGAAAACAAAGCAGTATATTCAACATGTGCATGTAGCACGATGGCAAGATGAGCAGTACAAAAAATGCAGGGACACATTTCCTGTTGGAACCATAGTGTCAATTGTGGATTTTGCAGAAAATTACACCCGTCAGCCAGAAAATGAAATCTAGAGTCAATACTACCATTCAGACCAAGTCAACATCATGGTACATATTATGTATAGGAATGGGCCAGAGAGCAGCAATGACAAGAGGATAATACTGAAGGAGACAAACTTTTACATAAGTGATGATAGAACCCATGATCTGCATTATGTGCAACATTGTTTTCAAATTTTCTATGATCAATTGAAGGAGAGAGATATACAGAAGGATCAACATTGGATATGGTCGGATGGTTGTGCAGGCCAATTCAAAAATGCCCGAGTATTCCAATGGATGAGTATTTTGCTAAAGACTTATAATGTGCCGCACATTTGGAACTATTTTGAGACTGGGCATGGAAAAGGGGAGCATGATGGGGCCGATGCATGCATAAAGACCACACTACGAAGGGAAGAGATGAGGTTTGACAGTGAAACTCATATCCTAGATGCAGAATCCATAGTTCAATGGTGCTCTGCAACAATGTCAGATCGAGCAAGAGATCAACAAACATCATCAGTGGCAGGACATGTGGTAAGAAATTTTTGGCAGGTGGTTGACATAGACCGATCATGTTCCTATAGTTGCGACACAGTACAAGGAACACGTGGATTTCATTCAGTTCGAAGCTCAAACAACCCCTTATTTGAAATATGGACGTGAAATATTGCATGCTTTTGTATCCCTTACAGCAGTCGTGAATGGGATGAATGCGAATGCATGGACTGGGTTGATGAATGGGATCTTGTGTCACTTGCATGCTTTTGAAGCCCTTGCAGCAGTGGCGAATGGGATGAATGGAATATTATGTCACTTGCAGTAGACCAACGTGTAGTTGTTGAAACAACCCAGTTAGACGAGGGTTAGTCAATGATTTCGACAGACTACGACCATATCTCAGATCTTGTACAACCAGGACACATATACACAGTTGTTGCCCCGAAAGGCAATGAATGGGTTACCGATTATTGGTTGGCATGGTGCATCCAAGGTAAGCAAACCCTCTACGCATCATTAATCAACGATGAAGGCATTGAATTTCCTATTGGCTCGATGGTGGTTAAGGGGGAATATCTTACACTAGATTGGAAGTCAAGAAAGACTAGTGGGCATGTATTCATGGATTACAAACCAGATTCAGTGGTGTATCACTTCACAAACTTGATCGTTGGCACAAACATCCATATTAATACAATGTCAAGCAAAATCTCAACCAAGGTACGCCACTACCTACCTCATTCAAAGCACGAGAGATTGATGGAGACAATTAGCAATAGAGAGGATCCAGATGGATTTGTTGAATGAGGCTAGTCAACTTTACATAAGAGAAAGAATTGCATCAAAGAATGCCATGTTCTACATCAAGGTATGTGTAGTTTTATGTTATTTTGTTGGTACATGCATTTTTTGTTGATACATACATGCATACATACATAGAGATACATACATGCATACATACATAGAGATACATACATACATAGAGATACATAGAGATACATCCATCTACCATGTCATCATTTCACCCTTTGTCATTAATGTTTAGAAACCTAATCTATCCCTAAAACTTAGTCTAGCCCTAGAAGCACTAATATAACCCTACAAACGTAATCTAGCCCTAGAAATCCTAGAAAGCTTGTTAAATTTTTAGAATTTACTTCAATCTAATCTAGGATCTAAACTAAGAGAACAACATGTACAGCAAATCTACAGCATATCAATCATGGACACAATAATGCAAGCACACAAGAGACACAGAGTTTACTTGGGGAAAACCATAAAGGTGAAAAACCCAAATAACTTCCTCAGAGATAGATAGAGCAATGATACAACCAGAATACAAGGGATAGTCTTCTCCTAGCAGCAGAGCCTCCTCCTCATAAGTGTGCCACTTTTCGAATGAGAGAACTATGTGAATGAATGATCAAATAGAGATCGGGAGATCTCTATTTATACTAGTTCTGTCCTAACCAATAAACTAATGGGGCCTACATGTCTAGCTTAACCCAGGGTTAACTTAATCCAAGCCGACCCCACACTTGGTGGTCTAATAAACCTTTGACCCACATGGCCAACCCCCAATAGGGTGGTCTAATAACCCTTCAACCCACATGACTTATACAGGGCCAACCCCAACAAGGTGGTCTAATAACCCATCAAGTATAAGTTACGACACTTACAATATAAATGATGACACTTCCGTATAGAGGAATAATAACATCTCTGTAGGAATACAAGCACTTCCATATAGAGGAATAATGCCATCTCTATAGGAGTACAAGATACATATATGAAATACATGGGTGAAATACATTCCAAAGTTACATATACATCAACACTCCCTCTTAACTAGGAAGGTATTTCTCGACACAGGTCTGCTAGCACGAGTCTTCTTGTCGGGATCATCATCAGCGAATCATCATCCTCGAATCATCGTCATCGTCACTGCTGTTGCTATCTCAATCAATCTCTGAATCTACTCATCATAGGAAGTTGTACAGAGCCACTCCTTTTTCATACTGGATGTAGGCCCACCACCTACAGGTCTTCGTCATCACTGGCCATACTGTGGAATCCTCAGGACTTATTACGTGCGTCACAAAACCTTTAAAGAGTCTCTTGCCTAGAAAGAACCCTAAAGAGCATCTGAGGCCTTTTTCATCCTGTTCAGATCTCCAGGACTTATTACATGTGACCCCACCACAAAACGTAGCAAGAGCATCTCAGGATGTTACGGGTACACAACTCCAACCTGAAATCTCCCAAGGGCACAAATTACATGTGGTCACCACAAAACCTAGCAAGAGCATCTCAGGATGTTACGGGTACACAACTCCGACCTGAAATCTCCCCATGGCACAAATTACATGTGATCATGGAAAAACCTCGAAAGAGCATCTCAGGATGTTACGGGTACACAACTCCAACCTGAAATATCCCAGGGCACAAATTACATGCCATAGGACAAAACCTCGCAAGATCATCTCAGGATGTTACAGGTACTCTGACCTGAAATCTCCCAGGGGACAAATTACATGTCCTCCTAGAGCAATGTCTCGAAAGAGCATCCCAGGTTGTTACGAGTACACAACTCTGACCTATAGGATCTCCCAGACATGCTCATCTGCACAACCTGATCCACGGCCACAAAGTATCATCCTGATACTCACCATACATCATCCTGATGTACACATGATCATCCTGATCATCATCACTGCAACATCCTGCTGCATGTCATCTGGAGAAGCTCGTCATCCATGATCATCCTGATCATACAATGCATCCACCTGATGCATACCAAGTATCTACCTGATACATATCATCATACATGATCTACCTGATCATACAATGTATCCACCTGATACATACATAGATACATGATCCACACAATGTATCCACCTGATACATATTAACATACATGATCTCAGTATCCACCTAATACATATACAAATACATGGTGCAAGCATCCAACATGATGCATATACAAAATACATACAAATGATCCAACTGATCATATCCAGCATCCAACATGATGCATACATACATAAATGATCCAACTGATCATATCCAGCATCCAACATGATGCATATATACATAAATGATCCAACTGATCATAACAAGCATCCAACATGATGCAATGATCCAACTGATAATAACAAGCACCCAATATGATGCATATACATATACAGAGTAGTAACTGGAGCATCGTCCTGATGCTCATCATCCATGATCCTCCTGATCATCATAGCATCGTCCTCTTCAGATCATCTCATCGTCCACAAAGCACAGCCCAAATGCACATCATCCAGCACTTACACCACCGACATGGGAGAACACGTCTACCACCATTCGAGGAAGGCTTCAGCCCTTAATTTTTCACCATGGGAGAACACATCTACCACCATGTGAAAAATGGCTCAGCAATTACATCACGACCAAGGGAGAACACATCAACCATGTCAGAAAATCTCATGTGCATCTGCATCTTCCAGACTCATCACTTCCCTTTGGAAGGAACCTCGATCTGAAGTGCACCAAGCCTCTCTCTGAAGTACTCAAACTACACTCTGGCCAATGGCTTGGTCAATACATTTGCAACCTACTAATCCGTCTCAACATACTCTACTTCAGTTGTACTCAGTGCTACGCAGGACTGCTTCCTGCTAAACCAAGAGATCACACTTGATCCCTATCTGCAGCACTGCCTGCCCAATCTGAATCAACATAACCCTGTAGGTTAAACTTTTGATTCGCATCATACTTGAGCCCATAATCAACTATACCCTTCAGGTACCTCAGAATATGCTTTACAACAACCAGGTGAACACTCCTCGGATACGTCAGGAACTGGCTCAATGTGTTCACTGCAAAGCAAATATTTGGTCTCGTGTTCGTCAGGTACATCAAGGACCCAATCATCTGACGATACATAGTGATATCAACCGGCTCAGATGAAGCATCACACAGAAGCTTCAGGTTCGATGCCATAGGTTTGGTCATAGCCTTGCAGTCCATCATCCCGAACCTCTTCAGGATCTCTACTGCATACTTTCCTTGTCCAAGGAAGATTCCATGTGCACTCTGCCACACCTTCATGCCAAAAACAAATAGTGCATCATCCCCAAGTTCTTCAACTCAAAATCGGCAGCAAGCTTCCGGTGCATGTCGGCAATCAATCTATCTTCACCTGTAATAAACAGGTCATCCTCATATAAAAGTAGTATCATTGTATTGCCTTCCTCAACCTTGTACTAAAGGTTGGAATCCGCTTTGCTCTTGGTAAATCCCAAACTGGATAGAAAGCTGTCTATCCTACCATACCAAGTTCTGCACATATATGAATCCCTATCATGTGTCTCAGAACCAAGTGGCTTCTCCACATACACTTCTTCTTCAACTACACCATTCAAGAAAGCTGTCTTGAAATCCATCTGGTGTATCTTCCATTTCATCACTGCAGCCAGAGTAAGTACTGATCTAATGGAAGTGCATCTGGCTATAGGAGAAAAAGTCTCTATGCTACCACCTGCAGCGTGCTTGATCTTGTAGATCCTTTTGGAAGTCACTACAGACTACCCTTTGGGACTGCATCCCAAACATCTTCATGATCGACTGGTACTCCTCGATCATGGCATTCTTCCCAGATCCTGGGATCTTCAATATTTTCAATAGATAACTTTGTTGCTGAACAAATGTTGTAGTCCTTCTTTTGTAGGTGATGGTATACGATCTTTCCTACACAACAAGTTAAATTGCATGATTACAAAACATCTCATAGTTTTCAGAACAAATTCTTACACATAAAGAAATATGTCATACAGTCATGCAATTATCTTAGCCAATGCTTCAATACAAAATTTATCCATATTCCGTAACTTTCTAGATGCCTTCAAATCTCTACCAAAACATTGTTAAGAGTGTGCACAACTCCTAACATGTTAGAAAAGAGGTTTCATTCTAGATAAGTAGCCATGGAATGTTGTACAGTGCCATAGGCCACTTACCCATGTATATTAGTAGTATACTGTTAATCAATGCAACTATTCTAATATGCATAATACACAACCTAATTCTAGGAACATAAGCATATACATCATTGAATAACATTATGTAAGAAATGACAATTCAAATACTTATCTTTGTTTGGTTGCTGGGTGGACTCCCTCTGAATCTTTGCAACTCCATTCTGATGTGGATTGTGAGAAGTGATCAACTCCCTCTGAATATCTGCATCCTTGCAGAAACTACTGAAGTGTTCTCCTTTGCTTTCTTGCAGGAACAACTGGAGTGTGCTCCCTCTTGATCTTTGCTTCCTGGATTACCTGTCCTTGAACTTATATCCATCCTTAATCTCTATGCATGCTTATTAGTATCATCATTGTGTTATCCTTGAGGTCTCATACATAATCACACATTTATTAGTATAAACTTAATACTATCAAAACACAATAATCTTAAACATGTATAGTCATGATCATTCACAGATAATAAACATCAGTATTCAAGGTTTCAGGGAAGTTTTCTTTTACTCATGCATATTCTTATTTGATCATAGGACTCTTCTTATTAGTTAAATCATCAATGCATAAACCCTTGATTACTCAAACCTATACCTTCATGATTCTTCTGGTTAGTCATATCATCAATTATGGTAAGAAACATAATATGCATACAACCATGACTATTCAAACCTATGACTTCATGAATAATCATTATCAACAACACAACAGTATAAGATCCTAACACAAGATAGGATTCTAGCTTGATATAGGAAAAACATACCTGGATTAGCATGCTAGCTAGTTATGTCTAACATACCCGCATAATGTCTTCTGGTTCAGTTCAGTGACTTGTGCTAGTAACCTGCATGTCTCATAAGTTAACCATTGTAGAACGAAGTTATACATACCTCGTAAGTAGATCTTCTATGTGATCCATGACAATGGATGAATCTTTGTCTTCATGTCACCATGATCATATGTTCTTGAAGTAGAACATGATTTGTCTTTCTTGGTGTACCTTTTATGTTAGCAAACAACATAAACCTCATACAACACCATAATGCATTAGTACAATCATAAGTGTCAACACCATAACCAATGAATATATTCTATCATGCATTCATAATTTTGTTAAGGTGATACGACAAATCTAAAATCAAGATTGTACTAACCGTAATAACATGAAGACAAACATACCATAAACTTAATTATGAACAAATCTCGAAACATACCTTGATGAGTCATACCTGTTGAGATCGCTTGTAATCTTCTTATGTAAGGCCTTAGCCTCATCTCCCGCTGAAACAGGAACTTCTTCACTTATGCAGGTGACCAATCCATCTTCTTCTAGGATTAACCCAATCCACTTGATTTGCAAGAACTGGACCTGGAGCTGGATTAGGGTTTGTTAGAGAAACCCCAAAAATTCAAACTTTGAATTTCAAACTTCCGAAAGGATATAAATATGTGCCTTGATGATCTGATCAAGCTGGTATATTCAAAATTTGAAAACTGCAAAGTTTCATTCCTCATTTTTTCCTTTGAAACTTTCGGATTCACTGGACGTGACCCTGAATTAGGGTTTGATGAAACCCACTCTTCTACCCAATCAAAAGGTTTGATCCAAAGCTCTAAGCTTCTATTTTTCTGAGGAGCTTCTAGCCGTGGTCACAGATTTAAAAAATTCTCATTTTTGCAGAAGCCCTAATTTTCCACTTTTCCAATCAAAGTCCCGAACTAGGGTCTGATCAAGCCCAGTCTTCTGCACAACCAAAAATTCTGAACTTGGTCTCTAAATTTCTATTTTGATGAGTGGAATTCAGCCATAGTCTCCGATTACAAAAATTCCAACTTTCTCTGAAACCCTAAATTCTGGAAGCCATGAATGAAGGTTGTCAAAAATAATTCTGTTATGATAGTAATATGTACCTGATTGTTTCTGGTGTAACTCCAAACTTTTCAATCCACAAGGTTTGAAAATGTTTCTTGAGATAGCCCTACCTGTCATCTTTCCATCCCGATAGGTCTGACCTCAATTCGATTCTCTGAGACAGAGTTATGCCAAGTGTCACAACGTGACCTTTTTATGGGATAAAACATGAGAGAGAACTTGTACGGCGTGCCACATGTCACTGGTTCAACTTAGGCCTCTGAACATAATTTTTGAGATAGTACAGTCTGTGAACTACCTGTCACTTTTTATTAAATTTCATTTGGAGCTTCCTAGCCTAAGTTATGACGTTTTTGCCAAGGTCACCTATTTATGACTGAGATCTGGAAGAGGAAGAAACCCTATATTGTATAGATCATAAATCACAAATTACAATGTATGAGAAGTTTTCCTTTGGATACAAGGTACATGGGGATCTGATCTTCGACCTGTAAAAGTTTCAGATCCGAAAACTTCTCCAAAATGGATTTATAGCGAAAGTTCTACGATGACTGATTTTTGCTATATCAAGCCCTAGCATCGTAAGTGCAACAAGTGTCATACATTCCATATCATGCCTTCTTTCAGGCTAGCTCTGATACCATGTTAAATTTTCAGAATTTACTTCAATTTGATTTAGGATCTTAACTGAGAGAACAACATGTACAGCAAATCTACAGCATATCAATCATGGACACAATAATGCAAGCACACAAGAGACACAGAGTTTACTTGGGGAAAACCATAAAGGTGAAAAACCCCAATAACTTCCTCAGAGATAGATAGAGAAATGATACAACCAAAATACAAGAGATAGTCTTCTCCTAGCAGCAGAGCCTCCTCCTCATAAGTGCGCCACTTTCTGAATGAGAGAAGTGTGTGAATGAATGATCAAATAGAGATCTCCCGATCTCTATTTATACTTGTTCTGTCTTGCCCAATAAACTAATGGGGCCTACATGTCTAGCTTAACCCAGGGTTAACTTAATTCGGTCCAACCCCACACTTGGTGTTCTAATAACCCTTTGACCCACATGGCCGACCCCCAATAGGGTGGTCTAATAAACCTTTCACCCACATGACTTATACAGGGCCGACCCCAACAAGTATAAGTTACAACACTTACAATATAAATGATGACACTTCCGTATAGAGGAATAATAGCATCTCTATAGGAATACAAGCACTTCCATATAGAGGAATAATGCCATCTCTATAGGAGTACAAAATACATATATGAAATACATGGGTGAAATACATTCCGAAGTTACATATACATCAACAAAGCTAAACTAACCCTATAAACACTAATTTAAGACTAGAAAACTAAGCTAGAATACTATAAACCTAATATAGTCCTAGAAACCTAAACTAGCCCTAGAAACACTAATCTAACCTAAAATAGCCCTACCACTTTTCTCATATGGTATGAGAGAAGTTGCTTTAGACCTACCTCACTCATGTCAATGCTTGAGTTTTTGGAGGCCGACCTCCCACCCCACGTGTCCTCTTCAACATTTTTTGTTCTCTTAGTTTTGTGCGCACCCAAACTTTTTTCATGCTTTGTCTACCTTGAGGTATATCCCCAACGCAAACAACTGTTATATTCCGATGATTATGTTGGTTATTGGCTTCACCCAACAAAATTATATTTAACAATACACATATTCATAGATTTGGTTCCCTCTGCTCAATGCTCATCCAAATCTAGCTATATTTTGGGTTATTTCCCTTATCGAAGCATCGTGTCATCAACCTAGGGTTTCCACTAATATATTCTAACTAGATACTAGAATCTCCTTGACCAAATTTGATGGAAAAATGCATACAGATCTTCTAAACTCTTATATATGTATCCTAGCCATTTATTTTAAAACATGCTCATTTATGGCTGGAGATTGATGCTTGATTCTTATAGATAACCACTTAGAGGGACTTGTCATCATCATCATCAACATCATCATCACCATCAACATCAACATCAATGTCTTCATCATCATCACCATCTTCATCATCGTCACCATCTTCATCAACATCTTCATCATCATCACCATCTTCATCATCATTGTCATCTCTAGGTTCCTCATCAACATCTCCATCATCATCATCGTCTTCGTCATCATCATCATCATCTTCATCACCATGACCATCATCATCAACATCTTCATCAACATCACCATCTTCATCATCGTCACCATCTTCATCAACATCTTCATCATCATCACCATCTTCATTATCATTGTCATCTCTAGGTTCCTCATCAACATCTCCATCATCATCATCTTCTTTGTCATCATCATCATCATCATCATCTTCATCACCATGACCATCATCATCAACGTCTTCATCATCATCACCATATTCATCATCATTTTCATCTCTAGGCTCCTCATCAACATCTCCATCATCATCATCTTCTTCATCATCATCATCTTCAGAACCATCACCATCACCATCACCATCAACATCACCATCTGTAACGTCTCCACGATTTGCGAGTTAGTATTTTAGTGAAAATTAAAATTTCTTCCCTTACAGATCTTCACAATAAAACAATATAAGAAATTAGCCAGCATGTAACTAATCTTTGTGCATACACTTGACATTCTTATAAAGGTCAATTTGCTTATGTTATTAAGTATTACCTTTGCAAAACAATTTCTTTTCACAGCACATAATAAAGATAAATAAAAACCCATGTGTAACACTTTGTAACATTCCACTAAGTAACATTTTCTATTGATTTCTTATTCTTTCACTACATACATTAAACTGGACAAGATTGTCCTCCCGAAAAAATCATGACACTTATAATTTATCACATACATCTAAATACAACCTTTATAATTTATCAGATACATTTAGATGCAACATTTATAATTTATCACATACATCTAGAAGAGGACATACAAGTAATTGACAAAACAATAAGCCAAATTTAAACACACATGATCGAGACAAGGATATAGGTGGTTCACCCCGGCTGGGCTACGTCCACAAAGGAGGGTCAATTCTTGTAATATTCAAAGTCCAGGGATACATTATGCAACTCAAGGTTGCTATTCTTCCAGCTTCTCCTCTAGAGGGAGATCATTCTCAACAATAATCAAATTATACTCTTCTCGAAAGAGATTACATCTTGCGACACAGTTGTCGCCATAATTAATTGCCACTCTCATCAAGAGCATACACATAAAATTATCTTATTATGGGATTTTTCCAAGCCTATCATTCAAACTATAAATACTAACCAAACATTGCGCTATCTGAATCTAAATGCATCTGAGGCATGATAGCGTAACTTAAAAGCAGAGATGTGTTTAATCGAATATTACGAGTGCATATATAAGTAAATGCCCTCAAATACGAAATTTCAGTGCAGGATGTTATTTCGATTACTCACACCTGGTACACGTGTACATGATGAAGACAAAGCGAACGATGAACTGTGAATGTTTCATACAAAAAGGAGCCTGCAAGATTAAACTAGAGGGAAGTTGAAACTTGGGTTATAACGTCTATCCCTAAATCACGTAGGTTTCAAGTGATTCCTGAACAGTGCGCAGACACAAGGCTATTGGGATGTAATTTATAGATTAACCGAGGTTTTGATAACCTGACATTCGTTTTCTGTTCCGTGCTCAGTAAGAAAATATATAATTTTGCACTGTCTTCACGGAGGTTTGTATGTTCCAGCTAAAAAAAAAAAATAAAGTAAGAAGCCACACATAAATGCGCACAAGTTTTGTGATGTGAGCAGAATTCAGAGTCTCCACACAATGCACGAAGGCTGGAAATTTTATCCGAAAGGCTCAAAAGGAAACGTATCTTATAGAATACATACTTCTGCCCAGAGGTCTAAACCATAAATTAAGGATATCGCTTCATGCCAGAGTTATTGGATATTTCTAAAAACATATTACAGATCGTAGGTGTAAAGAAAACTCTGGGGTTGCAAACAATTAAGCAGATTCACAAGAATCAATAAGACTTAGCTGTAGTAGTAGTAAGCTAAAAGGAAAATTTAGAAGCAATGCTCAATTTTCATTTGCAGCAGTGATAAACTGAGTCAAAAAGCGTAAGATCCCCAACATATGATTACACACAGACATTTTACAATAAAATCAAACAATAAAGAACTCGGGTTGCAGCATAGTGATACGGTAAGTCATATTAAAGGAAAACTTATCAAAATAACATAACGACACAATATTTAGGCGAAGGTCGTATAGTAATTGCAAACCATGTACTCAAGCTCCGAGATGCCCTAAATGCTGAGATCAAAACTCGGATTACCCAATACACAATACCAGGTGGAAATCGGGAAGTTAGCACATCTGCGGCAGACCACAATCAAGTCTAGATCTAGAAACTAGCAGTCCCTTAGCAGCCAAACAATCAAATCCAGAACTGGAACTAGCAGATCCATGGCAGTCAATTAATATAATATTGAGTATGAAATAAAATATCGATATTACAATCGGCAGAGTTTAACATGGCTCCATCCTCTCCAGAGAGAGAGATCACCCAACTACTCAGCAGAGATCGGATCAAAACGAATTTGAGGCTACCTATAATAGGAAATACGGATCCAACATGGATCACTCGAATTCGAGGAAGCATACAGAATACAACAATACACATAAACATTAACCCTGATAAAAAATGAATTCGTGGCTGGATATTAACAATACCGCAACAAAAAGATCTTAACTGGGATCAAACGAAATTCATGGTTCTCTGGAAAACTCACGCAGCAATATACAGAAGAAATACTCAGACAAACCAGCCAGATTCCACAGGCCCTTCTTTAAGAAATACATCAACCATAAATAAAATACAGCATTCGAAAGCAAGCTTACGGCCGTCACTAACCTTCTTTCCTCAAAGTATATGCATATTCGGAATAAGGTACAGGCAGAGTATGCAGCATGTAAATAAAACCACACAGAGATGAGCCGGCGGTACCTTCACGATGGCCATCCATACCACTATACACCTGGAAAACCATTACACCGATACACAGTCTCCAACAATCCGCCCCGCCATTCCATCCCGCTTTCCCCCCCCCCCCTGGAAGAGGTTATGGACTTTCGTTTTATGCCCGTTGGGGAGTCGACCATCCCTAAACCAAAATAAATCAATATGTGTCATCCCTCGTGACAGATGGCTTCTCCACAAAACCAAAATGGTCTCAAATTGGAGTTTCGGGGTTCCACTAAGGAAACCGATTTCCTAAATTCTAGCTAGTTTGATTCTCCACTAAATACTTGATTTATAACTTGTAAGTCTGGGAAAAAAAAATGGAGTTCCACCATGTTCACCAGTGGCGACATCCTGGCGAAAGTCTCTCTACTTACAAGACAGCCTTCAATAATTTCTCATGCTGGAAAAATTAACCATAAAGGTAGTGTATGGCTCCACTCCGACATTAAAGAAGGAAACGCCAACAAACTCTACAACTTAGGCTTATGCCCTTCTCCACACCTACAAGATCTTGAAAATCCTTTTATCGAAGAAGTCGTTGCTCTTATACTTTGACCAAAATCTCACTCTTGAAAAACTTTAAGTTTGAGAGATCCCAGGGGTAATTTATTCCACACATATATATATATATATATATATATATCGTGGATGGTTTTTCCAATATCTTGTAAATATTTAAACTTTGATAAATGATATTTTATTAAATGATTTCACCTCCTTTTCATGAGTTATATATACACATATATATATATCTAGGAGTGTATTTATATGTGTTCATATATATATATTAGATAATCTTTTAAATATTTCGGTTGTTAATAAAAGCTATCTAATCAATACTCTATCTTCTTTAAATAGAAAATGGTACCATGACCAATTACATTCTCAGAATAATAGGGCATAAAGGAGGGATATCACACCATCACCATCTTCATCATCATTGTCATGTCTAGGCTCCTCATCAACATCTCCATTATCACATCTTCTTCGTCATCATCATCATCTTCATCACCATCACCATTATCATCAACGTCTTCATCATCATCACCATCTTCATCATCATTGGCATCTCTAGGATCCTCATCAACATCTCCATCATAATCATCATCATCATCATCTTCATCGCCATCACCATCACCATCATCATCAACATCACCATCACCATCTCCATCATCATTAACATCTCCATCATCATCATCTTCTTCAACATAACCATCATGATCATGATCATCATCTTCATCACCATCACCATCACCATTACCTTCACCATCACCATCATCATCAACGTCTTCATCATCAACACCATCATCATCATCATGAACATCTTCATCATCATTGTCATCTCTAGGTTCCTCATCAACATCTTCTTCGTCGTCATCATCTTCATCCTCATCACCATCACCATCAACATCAACGTCTTCATCATCACCACCATCTTCATCATCATCATTAGCTCTAAATCTAACCCTAATTCAATTTCCTTCTATAAATCTAGCCCTAACCCTCACCCAAACCCTAGTACTAAACCGTCTTCTTCATCATCACCATCACCATCACCATCACCATCACCATCACCATCACCATCACCATCACCATCATCATCAACGTGTTCATCATCATCACCATCTTCATCAACATCATTAACTCTAACTCTAACCCTCACATAAACCCTAGCACTAAACCATCTTCTTCATCATCGCCATCACCATCACCATCACCATAACTATCATCATCAACATCTTCATCATCATCACCATCAACATCATCATGAACATCTTCATCATAATTGTCATCTCCAGGTTCCTCATCAACATCTCCATCATCACATCTTCTTCATCATCACCATCACCATCACCATCACCATCACCATCACCATCATCATCAATGTCTTCTTCATCATCACCATCTTCATCATCATCATTAACTCTAACTCTAACCTAATTCAATTTCCTTCTATAACTATAGCCCTAACCCTCACCCAAACCCTAGCACTAAACCATCTTCTTCATCATCACCATCACCATCACCATCACCATCACCATCACCATCAACATCTTCATCATCATCACCATCATCATCATCATGAACATCTCCATCATCATTGTCATCTCTAGGTTCGTCATCAACATATCCATCATCACATCTTCATTACCAACACCATCACCATCACCATCACCATTATCATCAACGTCTTCATCATCATCACCATCTTCATCAGCATCATTAACTCTAACTCTAACTCTCATTCAATTTCCTTCTATAACTCTAGCCCTAAACCTCACCCAAACCCTAGCACTAAACCATCTTCTTCACCATCACCATCACCATCACCATCACCATCAACGTCTTCATCATCATCACCATCATCATCATCATGAGCATCTTCATCCTCATTGTCATCTCTAGGTTCCTCATCAACATCTCCATCATCACATCTTCTTCACCATCACCATCACCATCACCATCATCATCAACATCTTCATCATCATCACCATCTTCATCATCATCATTAACTCTAACTCTAACCCTAATTCAATTTCCTTCTATATCTCTAGCCCTAACCCTCACCCAAACCCTAGCACTAAACCATCTTCTTCATCATCACCATCGCCATCACCATCATCATCAACATCTTCATCATCATCACCATCATCATCATCATGAACATCTTCATCATCATTGTCATCTCTAGGTTCCTCATCAACATCTCCATCATCACATCTTCTTCTTCATCATCATCATCATCTTCATCACCATCACCGTCATCATCAATGTCTTCATCGTAATCACCATCTTCATCATCATCACTATCTTCATCATTGTCATCTCTAGGCTCCTCATCAACATCTCCATCATCATCATCTTCTTCGTCATCATCATCATCATCATCTTCATCACCATCACCATCATCATCAACGTCTTCATCATCATCACCATATTGAGAAAAACCGTAGTTTCCAACATGGACGTACAAGGTGACACCTGGGCCACGACACCGGAGGAGAGGGGCACCTCTAGCACTATCTCAACGTCCTGAATCCAACGGAGTCGATGGTTTGTCAATCCGAGCCACGGTCGGCATTCTATGGCTCGTTCCATCTCGCATCCAAAAGGCCTTCAGGGACACCCGCTGGATACCTGTTAGGGCATAAAATTCCAACCGTGCAACAATACCGGGTTTCGGGGAGTCCTGCAAGTGTGTCTAGGGAGGTTCTAGCTAGGAATGCTAACCAAATTGCCCGATCGATGATTTTGCAAATTTGACCCGAATGTGCAAAAATTGCACACAAACGTACTGCGCAAAACCCTAGTTTCCAGAATGGACGTACAAGATGACACCTAGGCCACAAGACCGGAGAAGAGGGGCACCCCTAGTACTATCTCGAAGTCCCGAATCCAATGGAGTCGACGGTTTGTCAATCTGAGACACGGTCGTCATTCTATGGCTCGTTCCGTCTCGCATACAAAAGGCCTTCAGGGACACCTGCTGGATACCTACCAGGGGCATAGAATAACAATCGTGCAACAAAACCGAGTTTCGGGGAATCTTGCAAGTGTGTCTAGGAAGGTTCCAGCTGGGAACGCTAGCCATGCCTGCCCGATCGATGATTTTGCAAATTTGACCCCAATGTGCAAAAATTGCACACTCCCGTACTCAGGAAGACCCTAGTTTCCAAAATGGACATACAAGATGGCACCTGGGCCACAGGACCAGAGGAGAGGAGCACCCCTAGCACTATCCCGACGTTGTGAATCCAACGGAGTCAACGGTTTGTCGATCCGAGCCACGGTCGTCATTCTATGGCTCGTTCCGTTTTGCATCCAAAAGGCCTTTAGGGACACCTGCTGGATAGCTACCGGGGGCATAGAATTCCAACCTTGCAACAAAACTGGGTTCCAGGGAGTCCTGCAAGTGTGTCTAGGAAGGTTCCAGCTGGAAACGCTAGCCATACCTGCCCGGTCGACGATTTTGCAAATTTGACCCCAATGTGAAGGCCATGCAAATTTGCTCAAGGGGGCCATTTGTCGTTCGGAAGCCCCCGGGCATGCATGGCCACCATGGACAGGTCCACAATGGACATGTGGACCTGTGGGAGTTGAAGGAATCAAATTCCACTCTCCGGTTTGGGTTCCGTGGCCCCAGAGAAAATCCCCAAAGTGTCCTAGAATGGCCCCGAAGCAAATCCCCAAAGTGTGCTTGAATGGCCCCGGGGTTACCAACTAGAATGCCCGTAGCATCCAAACCATGGCTCCGTTCACGAATCCGTCGATTCCGGTGGATCCGAGACACCGGGTTTCAACTAGGGGCCCCCCCACAGCATGCCTCGAAGACCCGGAAGCGGTGCCAATGGGATATCTCCGGAGCTAGGGTTTTGCTCAGTGAGGACCATTCCAAATTCGCTCAAGGGGGGCATTTCTCATCCAGAGGCCCCCGGGTGTGCGTGGCCACCATGGATAGGTGGACGTGGCCATTGTGAACCTGTCCACGGTGGCCAGGCATGCTCGGGGGCCTTCGGATGAGAAATGGCCCCATTGAGCGAATTTGAAATGGCCCTCACTAAGCAAAACCCTAGCTTTGGAAATGGCCCATTGGCACCACTTCCGGGTCTTCGAGGCACGCTGTGGGCGAACCTTAGCTAAAACCCGACATCCTGGATCTACCGGAATTGACGGATTCACGAACGGAGCCACGGTTTGAATGCTATGGGCATTCTAGTCGGGCACCCTAGGGCCATTCAAGGGCACTTTGGGGATCCTAGGGCCACGGAACCCAAATCAGCGAGCGGACTTGGATTCTGTCGGCTCCCACAGGTCCACGTGGCCATTGTGGACCTATCCACGGTGGCCATGCATGCCCAGGGGCCTCCGGACGAGAAATGGCCCCCTTGAGCGAATTTGCATGGCCTTCACATTGGGGTCAAATTTGCAACCTAGAGATGACAATGATGATGGAGATTTTCATGATGATGATGATGGTGATGATGATGAAGACGTTGATGATGGTGGTTGGTGGTGATGGTGATGATGAAGAAGATGGTTTAGTGCCAGGGTTTGGGTGAGTGTTAGGGCTAGAGTTATAGAAGGAAATTGAATTAGGGTTAGAGTTAGAGTTAATGATGATGATGAAGATGGTGATGATGATGAAGACGTTGATGATTATGGTGATGGTGATGGTGATGATGATGGTGATGACGAAGAAGATGTGATGATGGAGATGTTGATGAGGAACCTTGAGATGACAATGATGATGAAGATGTTGATGATGATGATGGTGGTGATGATGATGAAGACTGTGATGATGATGGTGATGGTGATGGTGATGATGAAGAAGATGGTTTAGTGCTAGGGTTTGGGTGAGGGTTATGTTTAGAGTTATAGAAGGAAATTGAATTAGGGTTAGAGTTAGAGTTAACAATGATAATGAAGATGGTGATGATGATGAAGACGTTGATGATGATGGGGATGGTGATGGGGATGAAGATGATGATGATGATGACGAAGAAGATGTGATGATGGAGATGTTGATGAGGAACCTAGAGATGACAATGATGATGAAGATGTTCATGATGATGATGATGGTGATGATGATGAAGACGTTGATGATGGTGATGGTGATGGTGATGGTGATGATGAAGAAGATGATTTAGTGCTAGGGTTTGGTTGAGGGTTAGGGCGAGATTTATAGAAGGAAATTGAATTAGGGTTAGAGTTAGAGTTAATGATGATGATGAAGACGTTGATGATGATGGTGATGGTGATGGTCATGGTCATGGTCATGATGAAGAAGATGATTTAGTGCTAGGGTTTGTGTGAGGGTTAGGGATAGGGTTATAGAAGGAAATTGAATTAGGGTTAGAGTTAGAGTTAATGATGATGAAGATGGTGATGATGATGAAGACGTTGATGATGACGGTGATGGTGATGGTGATGATGATGGCGATGACGAAGAAGATGTGATGATGGAGATGTTGATGAGGAACCTAGAGATTGTAATGCCCGCCTGAGCACCTATGATTTAATTGATGATTTGAGACTTATGATTGATTTGATGATTTGAGATCTATGGCTGATTTGACTATTAGGGGAACTAGTTTGAAGTGACCCAGATTTATGAAAACTTGGACCATGAATGTTTGCTTGAAATTTACCACGTGAAATGCAAATGATTAGATAAGAAATAAATATACTCGACTGACTGAGAAATGAGGAGAAATGACGAAAATTCTTTTGAATGAAAGTGTTGAATATTGAAACTGCTTGAAATGAAAATGATATATGCTCAATTGACAGAGACATAATGATGAATATTGAAAATACTTGAAATGAAAATGATCTATGCTCAATTGACAGAGACATAATGATGAACATTGAAAATGTTTGAAATGAAAATGAGATATGCCTAATTGACAGAGACATAATGATGAATGTTGAAAATACTTGAAATGAAAATGATATATGCTCGATTGACAAGGACATAATGATGAATAGTTTTATACTCGACTGACTGAGATAAAACAATGAATAATGAATATGCTCAACTAATCGAAGCACGATGTTAAATGCTGAATATTTAATAGGATCGACTAACTAAGATACTGAAAAGAATGATGAAAATGTTTTATAGTGCAATGCTACTAATGTGCGCTTGAGTGTGTGTAGCGGCAGGTAAGACGATTTACCCACTCACCCACAATGGAATTATAGGGGTCGTAAGAACAAAAAGAACACTTAGGGGTACGACGACTGACTGTCGACCCTGAATTAGCAATCCACGCATGGGTGAAGCCGTTTCAGCTCACCCGGGGAAGCGTATGCTGTATGGACGAGGCCATAATGATTTGGTCGTGTACGATGAGTTGAAAGGCGCGCAATAAAGAGAGCCTTATCCATCAACATCCCTTAGTCTCCAAGAAGCGTAGTTGAGAGATCGCGGTAATGACTCCCGATCGCTACGCAGTGCTCCCCATAAGAAAGAAAGGACTGAAACTGTCGAAAGGGCCCGCCGAAGAGGTACCTAGAAACGAACAAGAAGATGTTACTTAACCGGTTATAGAAATGGAAAATTTACTAAAAAGAAAAATTTAAGTAAATTTGAATTAACGTGCAATTAGCAATAAAATAATATCCATTATTTTATTTATTTCTATTGTTGTGGAAAAAAAAGAAATTAGATAAAGACAATTAGTTAATTTATTTATTTTATTGTTCTACTCTTTGAAAAAGAAGTGATTGAAAAACAATTAGTTTACTAAAAGACATGGAGTAAATTAAATGAGAACCAAAACAAAATAATGACTCTACTACACCTAACTCCCACTGATTTAGGGAATTAGGTGCACACTAAGGATAATGAGACACTTGTAATTGAGAATAATAGAAATTAAAATAAAATATGTACATGGATTGACACATGGGACACAGACCTTTGCTATATAATGAGGGAGGAGAAGGAGAGAAAGACATCTCTTGCTCCCTAATGCTGGATGGGCATGATAATCTCACATTATGTTATGATTCTTGGGAGTTGGGATTAGCTAGACCGGGGATTGGGAGATCCCGTCGGGAAGCTTGCTAGTGTGTTCTTATGACCCCATTAACTCAGGGGTTCGGGGTGAAGAAGAGTAACCCCGATACGGTAGGGTGTTCAACCGAGGGGTTGTCGGTATCTCATCGAACGTAGGATTGCTCCAAACAGCCGTTTCAGCCACTTCTACAATGGTTTTCAAGCTCGACGACTTAAAACAGGTTCAACAAATTGTTTTCTTTTCTTTATTTGTGAGGTTGATATTTTAGTTTCATTTAAAAAAAAAAAGACGACTTGTGAATCAATGGACTTTCTTATGGAATTTATATCTCTGTTGATATATATGTTTATAGATTCCTTAATTATAAAAAAAAAAAACTCAGTCCGAGAATTGCAAATCGGATAATCTGTGTATCTATTTAAATTTTATTCAGCGTGTACAGAGTTCGTAATTACAAATGAGGCTTGCAATTCGATCTAGTTCATGTGGAACCGTATTTCCCTTTTTTTTATTATCCACATCAGTTTATAGATTCTTGAATAAGTGTTTAATATTTATGATAGAGCTACCACGCCGTAATTCTGAGTTCCTTTTCAATTAATATATATATTCCCTTTTATATACAAATTAAAAAACAAAAAATGAACCTGTGTAAATCCATCCTGGTCATTGAATCGAGCCATTATCAGGGAATCATAACCCTGCAATACGTTTATTTTGTTATTAAGATCGGTTAAGAAATCTTGTGGGTATCGCTGCATGCCAGATCACGGGTGGGCTTTCAATGGAGCCTCTGCGTGGTTATTTCCAGCACCTCTGTTTGTTGTAAATTTTAGACCTTGTTGTTATTAAAGACAGAGGAATCTATGCATCCCTGTAAGTGTAAATCACTTCACTGTCTTAATTTTGTATTGGTGCTTTGTCTATTTTCCATCGCGATCCCCAATCTGCTGATATGATCTAGAAATTTGTTGACATAATGTTAATCCTGGATCGGATCTCTTTCACAAGCGTTTCCATTTTTGCCATATGATTGTACATTTGAGTGTTTCCAGAAAGATCGACTAAAATTGTATTTCGATCCCAACTTTTTATCTGTTCATTATTTCGAAAACTGGAGGGTGCTCCCAGAAATGTATGTTATGAATCGTGACTTTAATCTTTGCTAACTCTCTGTATTACTGATCAAAGATTCTAGATTTGAATGTATGCATTTCGAATTCAACCTATAGAACTGTCCCGGGGTTAGTGGATGAGATGCCATGCGTTCCAGTTAGCACTATGTGCCCTTTTTTTTTTAAGACTCTGTATTATTGGGGTTTTTCTTTTAATCTTTTTTTTATTACTACCAGAACCGTCCAGGGTTGGTAGAAATACCCTGTGCGTCTTTTTCCAGTAATTCGGTATTCGATCCACGAGCTTTATATACCTTGGCATTTCAGAAAACTAAATTTAACGAATTGTCTCCATTATTTCGGATTTCATTAGCCATCTTGAGTTTGTATTATGAAAGGTAAATTCGATCCTTGAAGTTTCATATTTCCTAGCCTTAATCTCTGTGTTTAACTAGTTCTAAAGGGGGGGCTTCCAGGATTGCATAATGAGGATTATAAGTTCGATCTTCAATTTGTTTTTGTGTGTTCATCTATTTCGAAACCTTGTATCCATAAATCCATCATGAGAATTGTAACTTCGACTTTCAAAATTTCTGCGTAAACCTTTTGAAATCTCTTGTCCATTGAGTATTTAATGGCATCTCCAGATTTCTTCATACAGGTCGTAATCTTAATCTTTGACTTCCTTTTATCAATTTCGATATGATGCTTCCAGATCTCATAAGTCGAACTTTAAATTGTTATTTAACTCTGCGTTGGACCCAAACCCTATTCTCACGCCCTTGTATCTCCAGTTTTTGTTTGGATGGGTGGGCCGGATAAAGGGTCGGGATTACTAAGTATTGTATAAAGAGTGTAGTTCTTTTAAATTTTTCTTTATGTGAACTAAACTGATATTGTATGTCAGATTTACACCCTTCCACATGACGAAATCAATTTGGTTATCTTACCCCAGCTACTCGTTGAGCACCCAAGTTGTTCCGTTACTTCATATACTCTATTTTAAGGGAGAATGTTCTTTACTTCCAAATCGACAGTTGCATCGACAGGATGGTATGTGTGTTCTTGAAATATTTTAATCTTAATGAAATAAACCGAAGGGAGCATATCTAACCTCTAAATAAATGGAACACCTCTATAAATCTTAGGCCCGAATTATGTGCAACTACATGTCTATTAATATTATTTAAGAATGCCCTTTTTAACTACTGAAATATATGTATATGCCTAAAATAATATCTTTTAATATTATTGGGAATGTCTCTTATTATTGAATATAAACTTATTTGGAGATACTTTTTATATGCATATGTTTAAAATATTATATTTTAATATTATTGAATATAAAGTTCTGTGGCGATACTTTTTATATGCATATGTTTAAAATATTGTCTTTTAATTTTATTGGGAATGTCTCTTACTATTGAATAAATAACTATTTGGAGATACCTTTTTTTACATGCATATGTTTAAAATAAGGTCTTTACATATTATTTGGGAATGCTTTTTATTGTATATGTTCAATGAAATGTCTTAAATTAACATTTGAGAATGCCATTTCCTTGATCATTTGATCGTTAAAATACATGTATATGCTCAATAAATGTCTCCTTAATGGTTTATTATGTCCCCGAAGGGGATCATATATGTATCATTGAGTATCTATTATTTTGACCCTAGATTTATTAATTTTTCATCATGTCTATAGTTGTAAAGTTACAAATAGATTTTATTTAACAAAATTTTAAAAAATGGAATTTTTTGAATTGTTATTGGTTGGAAGTTGTGATGTCATCCTCGTTTTTCCCTTCCTGGAAGGGGGTGGCCGGATGATGTCACCTGGGTGGAGGTTTTCAGAGTTTCCTGAGTTATCAGTCATTTAATGAGTTATGGCTGCCCTCTGCCCATTGCCCTGCTTCGCTATGTTTCGTTATGTTCGATACCAACCCACCACAACTAGGTATTATTTCCTGGCTTTACTTCTACAGTTTCTATTGTTGTTGGTGGGAGAAGATTGTAATTCGTGTAGGCTGGATTTTCTCATCGAAGCTAGCCGCCGACTAGACACCCACCTCTTTTAATGCATGACTGAACTAGAACCGATGACCTGTCATTAAAGCTTGCCGCCGGTTGGACACCCATTTAATGCACGACTAATAATATCAATGGATAGTAATCGTACACAGCTATGCAAATCCATAGCAATTACAAATGGCGGTTGGGTTGGTTGGAATCTGTGTTAAATTCACAGTTCATACACCATGCTTTCAATGTGTTGTGGAGGTGGACGGGACTCTTGGAGATATCTGGGCCAACGAACTGCGAAGTGTCTCGGCCACGGCTCCCGAGGGATTGACGCATGATGTGGCTTGATGGTCCGTTGGTTTTAGGTCACAATATATTTATTCTTGACACTTGAAATTCATATCTTGTGAGGTGTGTGAAATAAATGATGGCTCTGGCACTGTTAAACCCACCGTGAATATGCACTTGTTAAATGTCAAAATATTGGACACTTGAAATCCAGATATTGTGCCTCATTTTGAACCCACTGGTTCGATAGAACATAATGCAAAAAGGTTGTTTCTTCACAATCAATATTCGCGACCACGGTGAATATGTCCGTTTAACCATCATTAATTGAAGTCGAGACATAGGTGAGGTTTCATCACTATCATAATAACCAATAGCGCAGCCGACAGGGGGTTCTAATGTGGCAGAGCAAGTAGGAGCTACGCCTCACCCACTAGTTGGAATTATAGCGGATCCATTAATTCATTAAAATATAGTTCTAGGTGCGGATACCAATTGATTCGGATACCCAGATCCAACAGCTTCAGTGCTTCCTCTTTATTCATAATCTTTAGTCTCACGGCCCTTAATTAATACCTACCAGCTAACAAGGCCCCATTATAAGTGAAGATAGTTTCAAGTGGGTATACCAATCCAGTTAATAATCCGTTTCATATCCAATTCTAGTAGCAAAGAACCACTACCCTACCTATGTGTTTTTGGATCTGTATATGAATAACAAATGTATGCACTGCACATATATTCTGACTGTGATATTGTTAGCTCTATGTGCTTTATTCAATTGGCCTTTGCCCCTGCTAGTAGTGCCTTCTACCGGTAAACCAACTATCGATCTGTGTCTGGGCCTTGGTATCGATCCGTGGGATATCCATATGGATAAATAAGATGCTCTCTCAATGCTACGGGTTGTAGATGTATCTTCAACAACAAATTCATGAGGGATGTTTTTTGAGAATGAGTTGGTTAATGCTCATTTTTCTCTTCTCGTATATTTGCTTAATAATGGTTAGATGTAGCTTCCTGTTTTGTTTTTGGTTTTTGGAGATTATAGCTTTTTGTTTTGGTTTGATATTGAAGTCTCTAGTTTTTTTTTTGTTTTTTTTTGGGAGAATGGTTTTCAGGCGTTCGACTGCTGTTGTTTTTCATGTTGTGAATGGTGGTGGTGTGGATAGTTCTTTGTTGTGTGCGCTTGTTTGCTCTGGATTGGATGTGTGGTGCACCGGGGTGGTGGTGGAGGAAAGCTCGTGCTGGTTTCTTACGTGGGTGTTGCTGTGATTGTAGTCACCTCGTGGTGGTCTACATTATTGTTTGGTGTGGGTGCTCATGTGCTATGGATTGGAACTATCGTTCAGTGGGTTAGTGCTGGAAGAAGGCTCATGCTAGTTTCGAGTTTTGGTGTTGCTGTCATTGCAGGTGTGGCTTTGTTGTGTTTGCTTGTTCTTGTTGTTGTTCGGTGGAGGCATTGACTTTGGTGTTTTGGGTGTTTGGTCATAGCGGTGTTTTTTCCTGTGAGTTGTCTACATCATGCTCCGATATGGCTGCGGGTGTGCGGTGGATTGGAGGTCTTCTTTTCCGTTGTCATGGTGGAGCAAAGCCAGTGGTGGGGTTTAGGCTAGGTGTTGTACTATTATGACCTGTTATGCTGTTGTCTTCAAGGGGTGTTGGTGCACTTGGCCTACTTCTCGATTTTGGTCTATTTGTTTCGCCGCTAGTTTCCCATGTATGGTGATGCCTTTACATTGGGGTTTGTTGGCTGTGTTTCAAAGAATAGAATTAGTGGTGTTCAATTTGGTGGTTTTGTTCCTTGCTCCGTTTCATGTTTTCTTCCTTCTTTGCAAAGGTTTTTACAAACCATGTGTTGACACAATATCTGAAAATGCTCAAACCCTACAATTTTTGCCAAAAATATCCAAAAGAAGGGAAATTACTACAAATGAGTTGAAGCAAAAAGGTTTGAAATACAAAAAACAACAAGAAAAACCCACATATGCAAAGTCCAAAAGCAATTCTTTGAAAAGGTTAAGTCTGGGCCAAATTTCAACGGCAGAGATGACAATGGTCGAGATCAACAGCTATTATTGTTTCCCGCACCGCCAAAAGGATCGTTTGTAAATAGTAGTGAGTGGTTGCGGACTCAATACCGCCATATACATGTCGCAATTTCATTAGTCCGCATATACGTGATTGTGGTATCATAAACCACCACAGCGCTGTGCGGAACCGCCAAAGGGTAAGGCGCGGAGAGCCATATCACGTGGCAGGATAATAAGTGGTGGGACCTGGCACGTGGCAGATGGAGAAAGCATAAGGGAATACGCCATATGTCGATATCAATCGGAGGAACAATATACATCGGGACAAAATCAACGGCCAATTTTTATCCGCATCAGGAAAGGTGCGCACTCGATAGAAGGAAGAGTGGTCGCGGAAAGTAAACCACTCAAACAGGTGTCATTAGATGGTTGATCCGCACAAGGAATAAACAGGAGAAGAAAACTGTTTTAAGATCGCGGATACCACCATAGGGGATAAAAGGACGCAAGATCTAACGGTTCAAATCAAAAGGCTCAAGATCAATGGTTGGATATAGACTACATTCAAAAAGATGCCGGGAAGTTAATAAAAAAGACTTATATAAAACAAAAAGGCTTCACATAAGGACATTTTGTATATGTGTCGCTATCCCTGGGAGCTCTGAAGACTGGTGGAGATCAGCGATTGCGACAGAAGGATAAAGACGTATATACAGGTAGGGTCTGGTGACCTGGCCCACTTTTTTAAACAAAATTTTGTTTGAAGAAACCTTTTAAATGGAAACTGTACATGATATAGACGTTTTTAAAGCAAAAGATGCCCTAGAAGATAGAGACGGGGACATTCATGATACCCTAACCAGGTTCCTAGTCGTTGAAATTAAACTTAGGTTGTCTGAATTATTAAAATAAGGTATAAACTTGCATAGAGTCCACCAGTCGTCCTTGTTAGCTTTTTTCCCAGACCAAATCCCATCTTTCCCAGAATTTGTGTCGTGGTGTGCTGAGAATTACTCAAGAGAAGAAAGAACTGTCTTAGACAGTCAAAAAACCAGATTCGTTTGTAAAATAGAGCCGGCCGCAATAATTAAAGCCCTAGAAATAGAATTTTCCCAAACCCTCGAGTCTGAGATTTTTTTTGAAACCTCCGTTATTGAATATTATCATCAAACCCTTCAAGATGATAGAGAAAAGTTTTTGTCTTCGTGTCTTAAACAAGAAAACAACATTTCAGAGGTCTCGTACCCTATAGATATCAATTTGTTTCATGAAAACACCCAATTGGTTCTGACATTGTTGGCTTTAATCCTAGGGTTTGATACAGGCATGCATGTAACCGAGGTTCAGTTGAGTATTTTGTATAAAATGAGTGCAATTCAGTCAGGGATTGATGAAAATCAAATCCCTCGACTTAATTTTGAAGAATTTTTGATAGAGAAGATTCATGACGAGATGGTCAATTTTCCCACTTTGAGGCATTTCAGATTTCAGTCTTTTTTGATGAAAATGATCATGGTAGCCAGTCATGAAGAGTTGCAATTCCCTCAGATCATTTTCACAACTTTTTTAGAAAATAACATGTTCAATTACATAAACTATATGCTCTCTGAGATTTACAGAATGATCTTTGGTAAAAAATTGCCAAGAGTATTACCATGAATGCAGGCATGCATGCAATTGAGTGCAGAGTACGCTGTAGGAAATTGGTTCTTGTCAAAGGATAGTACAGTGATCAGATTATACGGGTTCAAACATAAACCTTATGTTTTACTAGCATTTCTTACCTTAAGGGTTTTTGCTTTGGAATTCTTGAGACAAAAGTTAATTGTTGAAGATAGCAATTTCTTGGTTTACAAACAAGCAACAGACATCAAGTATCCATTCACACTTGGCCCATTCACAGTAAAGAATAAAAACGCTGCTGTGTATATAGAGGAATTATTGAAGGATATGGGTTTTGAGACAGACAGGGCTATTGAGTATGATCCGTTAAACATAATATAAAAACGGAGAACGGATCATCGCATCAAAGCGTTGAACCATCAGATGATTGAAGGAATGTCTGACAGAGCCAATTGGATGGAATATAAAGAAGAAATCATTCCAGAGGCACACGATAAAGAAATGGTATTGACAGATACAACAGCAGAGGCAGAAAACACGATAAGTACTGCATTGGTGGGGTTTAAAAGACCCACACCGGACGTAATGAACATTGAGGATGAAGGAACAGAAAAAGGAAAAAAGTTGAAAATGAATGAACAGCAAGAGTTGATAGCAGTTTCAAAAGAGGGAAAAGGAACTGAAGAAAAAATACCAGAGGTCATGGTAAAAGAATACAATATTGAAGAATCCCCAGTGGAAAGTGATGTAAATAGACCCCACAATATGATGGATGTATTTAATGAACATAGTCAGAATAAACAGGAATCCTCTAGGAAAACCAGTCAGTTGTTTCCAAAAGTTAGAAATATATCCAACATTGAAGTAACTTTATTTACTAGTAGAAATATCAAAGAAAATTCTTTAAAGTTTTCAGTTGTTACTAAAGATAAGATCTCGGAGATGAAAGTAGATTTGACAAAAATAAATGCCCCGGATAAAATTTTATTGCACAGACAAACAGGAGAAGTTATATATTCAGATTATTTGGGAGCAATATTAAAGGAGGACAAATTGAAAAGTTCACTAGATAAATTGAATAATCAGTTGAGACAAGAGAAAGCAGAAATAAGTCTCGACAACAACAGATAAAAATATTGCAAGTAGATTTGATAAATAAATAGGGAGACGCAGTAGCAAAATTGCTCAAAGAAAAAGATGATACGATTCTGATGTCAAGACGAAAGCTAAAAATTCTAGACACTGGGCTTATCCAAGGAGCCGAACTAACAGTACTGGAAAAAGAAGAAGAAGAGCTATCAAATGAGGTAAAGGATGTTACTGCAAAAATGTTAAAGCTCTCTGAGGAAAGAGATCGTTGGGAAAAAGAGAAAATTGTTTTAGAAGAGCAATTGGAGGAATCAAAGAAAAGATTAGCAGAAATTGGTCAGCAATAGGTACAGACAGATACAGATGAAGATAAAAATGGATTAGATGGTCTCTTACAAGATATGTCCCAAGTGAGTTTGAAAGAAGGTGAAATTAAAGAATTGAAGATGGAAATACAGAAGCTAAAAGAAGAAAATGAAATTAAAGATAAGGAAATAAAAACTTTGCAGATAAGGAATCAGGAATTAGGTGATAATAATAAAGGTTTGGCATCTCATGTGACAGGGCAAGCTGCTATGCAAGGTTGCAAACATATGGTATGGGATCAAATTATAAAGGAAGTTGAAAAATTAAGACCCTATCTGGATTATATAAGAGTCAAAGAAAAAGTAGCCAAAGATGCCTTTGAGAGTTGTAGAGCAGTCAGGGAGAATTTAAATAAAAAGCCAAAAGAAATAGCACAGAAAGCTATAACTTTCTTAAACAGTTTAACTAAAGCAGACTTGACAGCAATGAATATAATGAACAGAATTTCAGTCATTACATGGGCCAGAAGAATCTTGGGAAAGTATTCGCATGTTGAAAATATTGAAGCTAAAGCTGGAGATATACAGGAGGAAGTAGTAAAGTTTAAAAAGCAATTTGAAAAATTAATAAACAAAGGATTCCCTGCTTTTTGGAATGAAAAGAATGAATTGATTCCTCCTAATGAATATAAGAGATTGTTGTTTGACATAAGAATGGATCACAGAAAGTTTCAGCAGCTAGATCATATGCTTACAGGGAAAATTTTAATGGAGAAAATAGCGGAAGACTTTGAAATTTTAAATATGCTGATCTCAACCTGTGAGAATCTTCTTCCTGTTTCTTATGCAGGTCATGTTCAAATGTGAGTCTTGGTAAAAGAAATGACTAGTTATGATTTACCCACGGCCGACCAATGGAACTATGTGGACAAATATGGAAGGACAAGATATTCTGTCCATTCATAGATACATTCAAAACTCTTGCCAAGTGGCAAAAGGGATGCTATTCAGAATTTTTGCCAAGTGGCAAAAAGATACTTTTATTTTAAATTTGTAATATTATTTGAAGACAGTTATCTATTGTTCAAAGAGAGTTATCTTTTGAGTTAAAATATTTTCAGTTATTAGTTAGAAGAACCAGTTATGTCAAGCTTCTTCCGAATTTTGTATAAAAAACAATGAGAGTCATTTTTGAAAGGGTTGGAAATTCTTTGAGAGACAAGTATGTTTTGAAGTCTATTTTTGATAAATAAAAGGCCGTACAGTGAAAATATCTATTTTTTGAGACCAGAGATTCATGTGTTGATCAGTTTTACAGTCTGTTTTTTCCCTTATCTTTATATGTGCATGTCCACTTTCTTTGTTATATCTTCCATTATGTTTTTCTTCTATATTTAAATGAAAGCTTAAAATAAATCGAGATTCATACTGGTTATGCCTCGTTTTATCGCATTTAAATATTCACTATTTTCTCCAAAGTTGACAATAGATTCATCCCAGTTAGATGGCTGTTGTTGATGGAATGTCATTACTTCTTTCTATACCACCTAAAAAATCAAATTGACTGTGATATGATTGCTATCTTGCCTCTGTGGAAATCTGTTTGATATAAATCTCTTACTAGCATATTAAATATTTGAAAAGTTGACTCCATGCCCAATGTTTCTTGTTTTCCTTTTCAACCCAGAAAATCCTTTTGAGAAATTTTGAACGTATTTTTATATATTTTTAGCCTTCACATATATCTTGTGAGAGAGCCCTCTCTGGCGGGAAAAATGGCTAAGTTTTCTACCTAAAGTTTGGTTTGAAATAGGTTACCTTAGGTGTTATTCTTTTACAACCGGGATAAAATCTAAGTGCTAACACCATGATTGTGTCTTTACATACAGAGTGCAATGATATATCCTTGTCTTTGTCTCTTAACATGGCACTTCAATTGTGAAGTAATTGAAGTTGCAATCTCCTCTTTGGGCTTCATGTTCGTGATAACAGTCATTGAACATTTTGATTTAACTCTCCAATTTTGTATTGGTTAGGGTAGACAGCATGAATGCCTATTCTTCTTGTCTTGGAGGCTTCTTCCTTAGTGTTTTTGATGAATTTTGTGTTGGGATGATTGTATTGAATATGGATTCCACACTGTGAGTATTAGATATGTTGTAGCCCTTGAACATTACATAGTCCAATGATATGTATTTGCCTATAGCTTTGATAAATGCACTATTGAAAAATAATGATGGGCCAACTTACTTTTGAATAAATTAAAGTTGCAATCTCCTTTTTTGGGTTTCATGGGCATCATAACAATCATTTGTCTGGGGGAGTTGAAAATGGATACGAGCATTCCGATTTAACTCTACAGTTTTGTAATGGTTAAAATTAACTCTAAATTTAAACATATTTTAATGCACAGTGGAAAAATTATCTTGAACAATGATTATTGCTATGATCTTGGAGAGAGGATATTCAACTGGTAGGGTTGTGTAGATAATTATGAATCCATTTTTTATGGATTGGTACTACTCATAAAGTCCGCTTTCCTCTTTTTTTGATGGATGATAGTATGTTGTCCAAAGCTATGTTCTTGTAAAAAAAGGATAAATACGTTATGCATAATAGTCTTTGTTTATTTCTCGTCCATTTGTAAAAAATGTTCACTTTGACAATTTTTCTCTTTTGTTCGACAGGGTACGAATGCACTCGGTTTCTGCAGGTCTTTTTAGGCCCGGTGCTTACACCCTATTATTCCCCATTCATTTTGGAATTATGGTGATAAGGATTTGTGTTTTAAGACATTTACATTAGTGATGAAATTGTGATTACATTAGAGTTAAAGTAAAGTTTTGTTCGGTTTAAGGAAAAAAAACTATTTAAAAATAGATGCATTTAAAAAAAATCAAATATATCTAATTATTAACTTATATTTATGCTGACTTGTGTTTGTTAAGAATGATTTTTGGATAGGTTCAATGAGTTTTTTTATTATAGAAAGGTCAAGTTTGTTTAAGCATTTTTTATAATCAGTGAATTAAAACAATCATGTTTCTCGATGGAATTTAACTGAAACTAGAAAATAACCCCGAAGAAAGAAACAATGAATTTGAAATATAAATTTTGTAGAATGTAAGAGTGATAACTATTAGTCTGAATCATTGTTGAGTCATTGCTAGGATATAAGGCTAATTGTTCTGAGGTTCCTTTTAATAGATAAAGATGGGAATAGTTTTAAATTTGTTGTTTAAACAATTCGCTTGATAATTATGGATACTAAATTTTGCCATTTTGAAATCTTCAACTTTAATTTACTTTAATTTGGGGTGGATTTGACATAAATTTATTGAAAATATTGTGTTTGAAAGAAAATTGACTGATTCAACTTAACTGGTGCTTAATATGTTTTTAGATTGTTCAAGTTTGCATAAGCTTCATTATGTATAATATGTATTAAGCATTTATGCTGTGGATCCAATTTCATGGGTGCTTATTATGAACTTGTATTATTACTTTATGTTTTCATTCCAAAGTAACTTTGTGTTCATATATGTGCATATTTTTAGTTAAAAACTCAAATCATGTTTTAATGTTGATAATAAACATGTTTTAATGTTGATAAGATTTATGTGATCTTTTTTGTAAATCTATATATAGTATATATATGCAAATAGCTCCTCCCCACACCCTTTTGCACATAGAGCAGGTGGCAATGTCGGGGACATTGCCACCATGTGGCTCTTGTTAAATATTCATTTAAGTACACCTTAAATAAATTATATGTGTATATCATTAAAATAGGTATAAGTTAAGATATGTACTTATCTTAATTGCATGAGGTGTCTAGAGAGAATTAAAAGTATTTAGGTTTAATGGATAAGCTGTGAAAATATGAAACAATAGCAATAAGCTCTTTAAGGTGATAGTCTAGGATATTATTGTTCCATGTTCCTAAAAAAAAAAAATCACTTGCGCAACTTGACGGACCTTACAGAGATGACAATGATGATGAAGATGTTCATGATGATCATGATGGTGATGATGAAGACGTTGATGATGATGGTGATGGTGATGGTGATGGTTATGATGAAAAAGATGGTTTAGTGCTAGGGTTTGGGTGAGGGTTAGGGTTAGAGTTATAGAAGGAAATTGAATTAGGGTTAGTGTTAGAGTTAACAATGATGATGAAGATGGTGATGATGATGACGATGTTTATGATGATGGTGATGGTGATGATGATGATGATGATGATGACGAAAGAAGATGTGATGATGGAGATGTTGACAAGGAACCTAGAGATGACAATGATGATGAAGATGTTCATGATGATGATGATGGTGATGATGATGAAGACGTTGATGATGATGAAGACATTGATGATGATGGTGATGGTGATGGTGATGATGAAGAAGATGGTTTAGTGCTAGGGTTTGGGTGAGGGTTAGGGCTAGAGTTATAGAAGGAAATTGAATTAGGGTTAGATTTAGAGTTAATGATGATGATGGAGATGGTGATGATGATGAAGATGTTGATGATGATGGTGATGGTGATGGTGAAGAAGATGGTTTAGTGCTAGGGTTTGGGTGAGGGTTAGGGCTAGATTTATAGAAGGAAATTGAATTAAGGTTAGAGTTAGAGTTAATGATGATGATGATGATGGTGATGATGATGAAGACGTTGATGATGATGGTGATGGTGATGGTGATGATGATGGTGATGACGAAGAAGATGTGATGATGGAGATGTTGATGAGGAACCTAGAGATGACAATGATGATGAAGATGGTGATGATGGCGATGATGGTGATGATGATGAAGATGGTGATGATGATGGTGATGGTGATGATGAAGAAGATGGTTTAGTGCTAGGGTTTGGGTGAGGGTTAGGGTTAGAGTTATAAAAGGAAATTGAATTAGGGTTAGCGTTAGAGATAACAATGATGATGAAGATGGTGATGATAATGAAGACGTTGATGATGATGGTGATGGTGATGAAGATGATGATGATGATGACGAAGAAGATGTGATGATGGAGATGTTGATGAGGAACCTAGAGATGACAATGATGATGGAGATGTTGATGAGGAACCTAGAGATGACAATGATGATGAAGATGTTCATGATGATGATGATGATGATGATGATGATGATGATGATGAAGACATTGATGATGATGGTGATGGTGATGGTGATGGTGATGGTAATGATGAAGAAGATGGTTTAGTGCTAGGGTTTGGGTGAGGGTTAGGGTTAGAGTTATAGAAGGAAATTGAATTAGGTAATTTCTCTAATGTACATTTTATAATAATGGTATGGCTTGGTCTAAGGTGCTTCTCTCAAATAGATATTTAATTATGAAATATTTAACAAGACATGAATTAAATTTAAGATAATTGTATTGTTGAATATAGTGAGCATTGAGCATGGGGAACCAAGTCTATGAATATGTGTATTGTTAAATATAATTTTGTTGGGTGAAGCTAATAACCAACATAATCAACATAATATAAGAGTTTTTGGGTTGGGGATATACCTCAAGGTACCCAAAGCTTGAAAAAGTTTGGGTGGGAACTAAACCAAGAGAACAAAAAATGTTGAAGAGGACATGTGGGGTGGGAGGTCGGCCTCCAAAAAATCAGGCATTGACTTGAGTGAGGTAGGTCTAAATCAAATTCTCTCATACAAAAAGAGAGAAGTCGTAGGTAGGTCTCTAGGTCTCTAAAGAAGCTTCTCTCATACCAAATGAGGTAGGTCTAAAGCAACTTTTTTTGTGGAATGGTGTTGCATTTTGAAGTTCCCTTGGTCATTGTGTTCTAGTTGCATTGTTGGTTTTGGCTATTTGTTCCCAATGTTAGGAGTTTTTCTTTTTTTTTCTTTAACTCGTGTGTAGAGCTCTAGGCATTCATCTAAAATTTTCCCAATCTATCTATCCAAGTGTAATTATGTGTCATTATCCAAGATATATCTACATATTCATACACATAAATGGAAAGTGAGAAAGGGGAGAATGTAGCTTTTAGAGCCATCAATAATTAGCCTTTTATTAATCCCTAACAAATATTTTTTTTACAATGTATACCTCCAGTCAACTCTTTATCCTAGTTGACTAGTTGAATAAAGCTACTACAACAATGCCAATAGAGGATTTTTAGCACAAGGGATGGGTCTCTAGATCTCGAGCATGGTGATTAAAAAATATAAAGGTTATTAGGACCTAAATGAATATCTGCATGCTCATGAGACATGAAAAAGTCCTTGAATCACTGCACAAGCTCTCTAGATGGGATACATGGCCTTTGTTTTGGATATGGATTCCATTTCGAGGTTTTGTGCACTAAGGATGGGTCTTTAGGCATTGACAATGATAAGGTGAGGACTTATGAGGCCTCAAATCGAATATAAATGTTTTAAGGATATTATCCATCAAGATTCCCTCAACCCCCAGACATGCCCTTTAAAAGAATTTTTTATCTTTGAGTGTGATATGGATGCCAACATGAGGTTTTGACTACTAAGGATGGATCTTGGTGTCTTGACCATGGTTGAGGTGATGACAATGAGGTTCATATGAATCCAATGAATCTTCCATGGATCATGGGGTAAAATGATGTCTTGAACCATTGAGTTGACTATGTTAAATATGTGTCTTAACCTAAAAAAATCCAAGATACTTAAATTACAAAGAGTGATTATCAATATTACCAAAACATTGAAGACATTATCAACACTAAGGGTCTATGCCAACTTGTGCAAGTAGTAGTTCAACACATTAACCATGCTTTCATTAAAGGCACATACAAACACACAAAGAACAATCCATATGTAACTACATTAACAATTCTCTTTTATTGCTCAATCCAATTGCACTTATGCACACCCCTCATGTTTGAACTAATTCAAGTGATATGGTTAACCCTTCCATCCAAGCACACATATGAACTTCTCACATATCTAGGTTAATTTGATATAATATGTGATGCAATGATTGTTAGAATTGACTAATATAACCATCACAAGGTTAAGTATGGCAGAAGTCATTGTCTTCTATTTATTTTTTTGTATCCCTAAAGTCAGAACACTTTGTAATGTAAATATCACTCCTTAGTTTGCTTGGTTAGGTATGTTGTTGCTGAAAGGAAAAGATGCAAGGCCCATTCAAATACAAGGGACTCATATTGAGGTCACTTGGTGTCTAGAAATAACATCTATATGTATGTGAAAACTGTTCCATAACATTGTTATCGATGATAAAATCATGTATGCAAAAATGTAATCAAAGACAAATTCATATAAACAAGTGCAGATCCATCTATTAATATGCAAAAATTATCCAATCATGTACACTTTTTGGAAAAATGGAACATCTTTCCCAACGTCTATATAATGACAACTTGTGCCCTGTACAAAATATGGCAACTCATGCCCTATACAAAATATGGCCCATGGTGCCCTATACAAAATATGATAACTCGTGCCGAAAATGCCACATCGTGGCTAGTGCACATAGGAGGGTCTCTCAATCCTCTTGCCCACCCTCGGAGCTCTGAGGTGCATCTCGAAAATCGATCTTCCTCTTCTTAGTGCTATAGGAAGAAGGGTCCTTCAGGCGTGTTGGAGCACGTCCCCCTGAGCCCTGAAACGACAACAATAATATGTCAACTTTTCCTGGCAATTATACAGGTATAAAACATACTTTAAACATAAAAATAGTTTTCAAATCTTAGATAACTCACCTCATGCGAGATTGTAAGACGTGAGGGGGTCTCCCTCCTCTGTCCTCCTAGTCTCTCAGCAATGCCACCCTGCAACATTTAGAACAATCAGATAAATGATGAAATTAGATGCATATAGCAATTTTTGTTAAACTTGAACAACATTTTCATAAACTAGTCAATCTCACAGTGAACACAACCGGCTGGTCTTCAGGGTTGGCAGATGGAGCAGTCAGCTGTACAACCTGCTCCGATGCTAGGGTGGATGGTATAGGGGAGGATGTAGCCACATCGATGGTGACTACACCACTAGGGGGCACAATGGAAGAACAGGGGGTGGCAGAAGGAGGCATGGATTGGGGTGGACAAAGTGGACGTGCATGTCTAGGGCTATAAACCCCAACTGGCTCTAGTATGGGTTGGGGCACCCTCGAAGGGGAAGCGAGTGTGGTGGGGGAATTTCGAGGTGGCGAGGTCTATGTTGAGGTGGAGGGATGGGTGACTGTGGATGGGTGGTGTGTCATGGTCGGATGGGGGAGTGTGGGAACATGGGAAACTGATGTAGAGGTGGAGCTGGATATGAAACGTAAGGGGGAGATGGATGGAACTGTGGTGTTATATAGGAGGGGGGGTTGGATGGAAGGGGGTGGGGAGGGATGCATGGAATGGGGCATGTATGCTAGGGGATAGAACTGGCATATAAGGTGGCCAAAAGGCCAGGGAGGGAGGAATAACGACATTTCCAGGCCGAGGTGCTCACACCTGCATACACATTTATAAACTCATAGTTTAATATAGAAAAATATAAATATACACGGACAAGTCATCATATTTGAAATTAAATTTATTCTTTAATACACACGATACCTGGGCACATGGAGATCTATTGATCCCCGGTGGTGATGGCTGGTCCCTGGAGCCTGCGGACACCTATACGAACACTACAATTTTTAGAATGAATTTATAAAAACAATATTAACAATATTAAACACAGTGCAAATGAGAATGACAACGATGGTAGTTAAAAAACATGACTGCAATTAATTTATATTCAAGTTAGATGATAGTGGTTTGATGGGATTTGGATATTATATAACGTTTTTATTGTATTGGTGCAGTCCATTTGTTCAAGACTTGGTAAAGAACATGGTTGTGGGGATCATGTCCTTTGACCCACAATGGATTGGGCCCATGATAATTTGGAAAAGAAGGTTGACAATTTATGCTTGAAGTGTTTGATGGCCAAAGTTGTCATTGATGACAACACGTTAAGGACAAAGGGGGAAGTGATGACATGGCAAAGACTTGACTGGACAAATGGTAAACATGACAAGCTTTGATGACTTGACAAGTTGCGAGCAAGCATGACAAGTTTAGAAGACTTTACAAAGTGGAGCCATGACAAAGGATTGATGACAAGGACTTGATAATGACATTGATGACAATACATTAATGACAAAGACATGGAAGAGTTAAGAACATGGAGTATACACATTATGGAAAGCACAATGGAGATGGTGACATGGCTTGAGGGATGGAAAAGGTGACAAGTATGACAAACATGGAAATCATCAAACGTGGCAAGCATGACAAGTGTTTATGACAAGCATGGAAGAAGGACATGGCAAGCTAAGGACAATAAGGTGACATGGCATGGCCATAATTAAATAAATCATATTTGATTTATTTAATCATCTTAATGATAAACATATAAATAGAAGACAAGTTTTATAGAAGACAAGAGTATAAATAGAAGACAAGTTTCATTTTTAAGGAAGCAATGTGTGAAGATTTTGGGAGATTGTGGAGAGATTGATGAATATGGTTTTCTATTATCATCATTGATGACAACATTAATGGCAAACTTTAAGCTTGAATAACACATGGCATAAGGACATGGCAACAAAGGTTGATTTTGTGGACAAAGTGATGGGAATTGGAGCCAATGGCACACCTATTGAGCCAAGAGTCAAATGACCCATACTATGGTCATTTGAAGATAATTTGGACAAGGAGAGTACATGGAAAAGATAACTTGGATGACATGTGACAAATGGAAAAGCAACAATAACACACATGGCATTGGTCAAGCATAGGAAGAGCAAGCAAGCATTGGATGGTAGTTTGAGGATGAAGGACACTGCAGGCATCACCAAAACCCCAGTTGTGGGCTCATCATTGGTCAAGTAAGAATGACAGATTTTGGAAATTTCTCTCTCATTTCTATAATCATTAGAGGTATAGGATGCCTAAAGTGAACATGAACATCTGTTTCTAGTTTTCTTAGGTTTTCATGTTTTAGAAGGTTTCATTTTTGTTTGGTTGGATTATATGAATTTGTAGCTCTCAAATAATTTAGACAATATGATAAACATAACTGTAAAATATAATGATAATATGGTAATTACTCAGGGATAATTAATTTGTAATTACTTAACACAAATTACTCGTAACGGGATCTAATTATTCAAAGTAAATAAGTTACCTGTGTGTATGGTGCCGCAATCTCCTCTGCTGCTGCCATGGCTCGGTCGAGGTCAAAGGAATCGATGTCCTCCCACCTAGGGGGTGGAGACTCGGGCCTAAATAACTGTACATTAAAACAAATAAAGTTAACAATGTGTAATTCAAAGTTAAATATATTAAAAAATATGATATCAAATAAAATACAACAAATACTTGAACATTAAATAAAACAATAGCTAACCTGATCCATGTATCTCCCTGTGGCATGCTGCTGCATAGCACAATGGCAAGAATGACCATAGTGAGAACAAAGATATGTCATTGTTCCAGTAGAACTAGAAGGCCTTGCCTGGGTTCCACCTGTACCTGACATGTCCCAGCCACAACCCAAAGACGGTGCAACCGTGTCTGTCTGATCGATGTCCTCCCAACTCTGTGAAGACATAGCCACACATGTGGTATGTCTAAGCAAATGATGTGTGGCATGCCTAACTGAGTCATCAATCTCATCTAGGCCACTACCAAACACAGGTATCTAAGGAGGGGGGTTTGGCTCTCTCCTAGGTGCAGGAGGTCCTCTAAGTGGGTTGCGGTGGGCCTGAGGTCGATCTTGGGCAGAGCCAAGATTGACACGCTGAAACTCAGTGATGTCAAAATAGTTGACATGGTAGCAGCTCAAACTTAGCCAACAATTTCTGAAGGAAATACTGTGGGACCTCCAAATTGTTGCACGGGGGCCTGTCAAACACCATGAACCATCTCTTTCTCTAGTTATCTCTCCATGGCTAGTAAATACATCAGTCCATGCAAACCCATTTCCTCCTCACATCTGGAGGCTGTCCTGTTGAGGGAACTATCAATTTGCTATACAACTGGCCTTTGGTGATGTTGAGGTCTTTTATCTGTTCTTTGGACATCCCAGTGGAGTAGTCTTCCCTCATTCGAGCCCTATATTGGCTCAAATTTGTGATCTCGCTGTGTGTAATGTTGATGGATTCGATAATGTTTTGCAATGATGAAGCCAAGGAAACCTGAGAGGGTTCCTTGGTGCTCTTCAATTCATCGCTCAATGCCCTTAATTCATTTAAATCTTGGTGTAATTGGTCTTTGGGGTTTTCATTTGGTTCATTGTTCATTCCAATGTTGTCTTCTGAAGGTCGGGTTTCATTGTTTTCATTTGATGGTTCAGGTGTGTTTGTCATATTGTTAGGTGTAGATGGCCTGCAATGAAATTTTCTTGGTTTTTTAATGGATTGTAAATTTTTTTAAAACCTAAAATTGAAATGGAAAACAAAAAAAAAACAACAAATTCGTGCTTTGTTGAGTACCTACCTGGAGAAATCGTTGGCAAGGTCGTGTAGGGGTGATTTGTTGGCATTGAGGGGTTCTTGTGTGATCCACGACACATTCGCGGGGTATCTCTGTGCGCTCGCGGGTTTGTTGAAAATGACAAACCCGTGAGCTCTGTTTTTTTTTATAAAAAAAACAGGGGCGCGCACATGTCATACGCGTTAATGACGTGTGCTCACACCTTTTTCCTGAATGGGATCAACCATGTGGATGTTTGGAATTGCCAAAGTAGGGACGCGTGTGGGTTGCTTTGTTTTTTCCGCTCACACGTTGCTCTTGCGGCCTTTTTGGGTACCAGCTTCGTGCGGGTACCCATAAAATAATGCAAAATTTGAATGTTTATCTATCTGATCATTAATTTATCTTAAAATCATCTTGTTTTAATGAGAGAGTCATAATCATTGCTAGATTGAGTACTAGAAGTAGAATGGATATCTAAACTAGATGGCTCAACTTGAGTAGAATTCCTTGGAATCATTGTTGGAGTACCTTTAACTGGTGATTGGGCTTGTTTTCCACCTTGTATGATATACTACTCTACTTCTTCTTCTTCTAGATGTATAACATCTCCAACAATTATGGTCTTTTTTGTACTCTTGTCCCATGCTTCTTCTTCTTTGAATTTTGCATCTCTATTAATGATGATATTCTTGGTAACTAGATTCTACAACTTGTACGCCTTATAGTGTTCACTATACCCAAGGAAGATACATTTCTCACTTCTATCATATAACTTCCTTCTCAATTATTTAGGCACAAGAGCATATGCCACACATCTAAACACTTTGAAATGGGTTACGTTACAACTTATAGATATCCATGCTTGTCGTGGGATTCTACTTTAACACTTTCGGTTGGATATTTGTTCATCATATGAACTGAATAAGTTACTGCTTCTCCCCAATAGTCATTTGGAAAATAGTTTTCCTTCAATATGCTTTGGGGCATGGTCATGATGGTTCTATTTTTTTTCTCAACCAATCCATTTTTTCGAGGTATATATTCTTCTATAAATTATTTTGATGCCATGTTTCTTGCAATATTATTGAAAAAAAATTGAATCATGTTTACGTCCACTCTCTGATCTTAACAATTGAATCTATTGGCGACTTTATCATTTCACCAAAGCCTTGAATTCCTTGAACCCATCAAAAGTGTCATATTTTTTGACAAGAAAATACACCCAAGTCTTTCTTCTATAATCATTTATAAAGGATGGGAAGTAGTGTCCTCCTCTAAGTGACTCAACTTGCATCTGACCACAATTGGCTCTATGGGACACTACTTTAGTGAAAATTTCCCTATGTTTCGTTGCTAGAATTCATGTCTCACATGATCTAGTTGAATTCATGTCTCAATATAAGGACAACACCTTCTAGTAAAGGTTTTTGAGGATCTTTTTAGTGTTACAAGATTGGGAAACTTTATAAAAGGAACCTTTGCTCAAACCTCTACCACTAGTGATGAAGGTTTTGGTAGATATTGTAATGGATATTAATTATAACTAAAAAAATATGGGTAGTTGGAGGTTATAGTAGAGGATTAGAAGCCGGTGCATAATATACTTACATAATATGTGCCTATGCACTAATGTTATGTTGCACTAGTGCATACCATTAAAACATGGAGCATCAATTCTTGAACGTATATCAATGTCGACACAATGAATATATTATATATTCACTGCTACAATACTAATAATCCTCAGGAACTCATCTGTGTGCATATATCTATCATATGGTCTAGTGTGCATATTCACACTTTTCTGTAAGCTAAGTTTTATTATTAACATAAACAAAAAATACATGAATAGCAGTTTAGGTTGGCCCCATGGGAAACCCAAAGAAAGATAAAATAGGATTATATTAGCTGCATAATAAGGAGTTTGACAAGTTCTCCAAATACTACTAGTAAAAACTATGAACTCCTAAATATCACTATGATATAGAAAAAGAAAAAATGTCCTAGAGTAGGACATAATTAGACTATAGTGTGGTCATCAATCACAGTAAAAAGGGGCACCTCTTGCTCATGATTTGTGTCATGGGATGGATTCTAAGCAAAAAATTCATAGTCCTTGCCAGTGGTTGTCACACACCCCAAAATACCCATATTAAAAAAATAAAAATAAAAATAAAAAGGATAAATGCATGTATTCTTCTAGTATAATTCAATCAAATTACTTTGCTTGATTTACATACATGACTCTAAACAAAATTTATCAGCATGTAAAGGTTCTGTTCTTGAATAACATGCAAGGTCTAAGACTCAATCCTAAGTACATTTGTTATAATTGTATGCTAGGGTAAAGGATCTAATCCTTACATCTTTTATGAGTATGATAACTTAGGATTATAAGCATCATTACATAAGTATTTAACCTAGCACAATTAGCATGATGAGGGTTTAAACCCTTACCCAAAATCTTGCATATCTCCAAATATTTTGATGCTAAATGATAAGGTTTTCACATTCCCAACTTCCGCACTGCGGATTGCGGGTTGTGGGACCTTCATTTATAAATATGAGTTTTTAAACACTTCTGCATTCCCGACTACTGCATTGCAAAGTGCGGGTTGCATAAATTACAAATATACGTATGATCTTTAACTGCTTCCCTATTCTCGACTTCCGCATTGCGGATGCAGGTTACAGAACTCCAATTTCCAATTGTTTATTTCTAATGATTCCACATTGTGGATATGGGTTGTGGAACTCCAAAATTTCAAGGTTTAAAAATAACGATTCCAAATTTTGACTTCCGCGTTGCGTATGCAGATGCGGATTGCGAAACTCCAAAATTTGAAGGTTTAAAAATAATGATTCCGCATTCCGAGTTCTGCATTGTGAATGCGGATTGTGGAACTCCAAAATTTCAAGGTTAAAAAATAATGATCTCTCATTCTGAATTCCATGTTGTGGATGCGGATTGCAGAACTCCAAATTTTTAAAGCTTAAAAATAACGATTCCGCGTTCCAATTGCGGATTCGGTGGATTTGAAGGCTTACAAAAACGTTTAACATGTAAGACAGAACTTAGATGATTGCTTGAACTTGAAAATAATTACAGTTTATTATTTCGGATCTAGGGTTTGACTATATAAAAATTATCTTCCCGATCTGTTGTATATTAGTCTAATTATATCTATAAACATAAATATATCAAACGCCTATTCTATAACAGAAATAAACCTTGTACATAACTTGCTTATAACAATAAGGGAATAAACAGACATTGATACATGATCTGATGCATAACCATAACTTCTGAATATAAACTGAATGAAGGATGTTACAAAAAAATGGAAATGTACAGTAATTTCAGAATAGAAAGGATAATGGGGTAAAACCTGAACCAAAACTATAATTCATACTAAGATAGTTATGTGCATGATAGAACTATACTCTTACTGAAATAAACAATAACTTAACAGTATTTGAATATTTTGCATACACTTTAGAAACAATATACACATGTGGATTCAGAATAAGCATATTACAGTAAAAACAATAGTCATTAACATGCCCTAACATTGTAATCATTCTGGATAATGACTAAGAATCATTTACAGTAATTTATAGTTGCAGAATGATAAAAAGATAATTGATAACATACATAAGCAATGTAATCATTCTGCCTAACAATCTAGTTATCATTTAGAGTAATCAAACATTTCAGAAATAAGAAAAATGGAACCGGAAGTAAAAGAGGAAAATCGAAACTAAAGGTCGTCGTTCCTCCCAACCAACTTCTAAAACAACCAAACTACTTGTTTTGAAACCCTTGAGCCTGTTTGTTGAACCACAAGGACAAAGACTGGTCATAGAGTTCCTTTCTCATAAGGTAGGTTGCAATCTCACTTCATCATAACCCTCCTGCTCATTGGATGAATTCAATACTCAGTGTATTCTCCCTTTCATCATAAGCCTCCTGCTCAGTGGATGAATCAGTACTTATGTTTCCCCACATCACGATCCTCCTGCTCAATTCGATGGGATCATACTTATAGCATTTTCCTAGGACTTAGGTTATTTATGAGCCACCTACTCGTAACTGCTCCAACAGGAGTCACGACCTGATTTTTATGGAGGATGCCTCTTGCACCATTGTGCCTTTACGAGGCTGTCTTGCCATAATGGGTTTCCTCTTGACACTTGTCATTTCTCCTTGTGGGTCAGCAAACACTCTTCAACAACTATTTCAATTTTGATTCCCTCAGCTATTTAATAATTTAGAATTAATAATTCATTACAAATGTCTTGACCTCACTTGGTCAATAATATCAAATCAAATAATAACATATGGTCCTTAATAAAATAATAATCATTCGAGTTCCTTGGTGTATTACATACACCCCCGCTTAAATTTTAACACTGTCCTCGGTCTTACTTTTAAACTTCCTCTGAATCATTCTGAAACATAATTGGATATGCCTCCCGCATATCGCTTTCCAATTCCCAAGTAGCCTCTTGTGGGCTAAGGTGCTTCCATTGCACCTTGACTTGTACGATGATATGATTCTGGAGTTCTACTGTAATTACCACAACCATAATTGAATCATTATGTTCAGCATTCTTAGGAAAAACTGTTATAAAATCCATGATAATAACTTCCCACTATTAGGATATTCCTATAGTCCATCCTAGTCCTACTAGCATTTTCATCCTTTGCATTTTCAGTCATGCATGCTCTTTTAGGGTTTGCATGCATCCCAGTCATCAGTCCCATCACCTAGCCCTCAGTTAGCTAGCCCCTGGAGCTTCTTTCCACTCAGTTTCATCCCTCCTAGAGCTTAGTGCGCCCTCCTTTCATCTACCAGTTGAGAAAGGTGCCCTTCCTTACGTACCATTCAGTTATCCTCAGTTATTTCCTTTATTTAAGGCTAGATTGACTCTCAACTGAATGTATCACTCTGATGGACCTCCAGTGAGACTTGACTACCCATTCTGACTTTAGTTAGCTCCTCATGCACCCTCCATTGAGCCTTCTTCATTCAGTTAGTGTCTCCATGTGCCAATTATAATCAGTTACTTACATCTACCACACTCAGTTAGACTCAGTTTGACTGATGGCTGACAATTACTTATGCATTGATGACTCCACCGATGATGAGATAGACTATTAGTTGTGCTCCGATGACACTCCAATGATCTTTTGATCACTCCATGAAGGCTAATTCGAATTGCGACCTTAGGCATTTGAATCCTCATGCATTGTACTACTTATTTTTCCATATTGTGATTAATTAATTAGTGTGTGTGAAGTATTTTTGCTTCTATCCGAGTTCTACTGTATTATTATTCTGTTGCTCATTACACTGCATTGACCACTCTTCTTCTATCTTTCTGCTTAATCATAATTACTCTTGTGAGGTATATATCATCTCTTAGATCTGCTGTGAGTATTTTCACATGGTATCAGAGCATGTTGAGGGTATTGTTTATCTCCATTCCTCAGAGTTTTTTGCAGGTTATTATCAAGATTTCGAGTGCAGCAGTTTCTGCATTTTTGCAACAGTAGAAGTTGCAGATAATTCTATTATTTTTTGCAAGTATTCTACAACTTCCATGTATTCAGAAGAAATCCCTCTCTTCCTCCATTCAACTATGATGAATGGAGACCGAAAATGATAGCATATTTGAAGAAAAATGATCTCTTTGATCATTGTTTAGAAAGAGAGTTTGAATCCTCTGAACAAGAGATTGACTGGTTAAATAAAGGTGACAGAGTTTATGGAACAATGATGTTTGCTTTGCCTGAATACATGATATACCAATACCTTGATGATGTTGAAACTCCAAAAGAGCTATGGGCCCACCTGGATGAAAGATTTGGCATACATAATGAAGGGATTGGTCCAAACCCCTTCAAGAGCAAGCAAAGTGATGCATTCTCCCTCCTTGATGATCTCATTGATCATGAATCAGTATCAAACATATCTCATATTGAAGTTGTCCACAAAGAAGAAGAACTTATAGATTCTACACCCATGCTCCAAATTTCTTCTATTTCGAATTCTGTGCCAGCTCACACTCTAGAAATTGCAGAAGATCCTAAATCCTCTCTTGCACGAGAGTTTGTTGGTTTGCATCATGATCACATGAATGTTTCAGAGGTAAAATTAGCCATTGGAGGTAATGCATTCGCTCTCCCTTATCAATCACCTCTTATTTACTATTATATGATCATTATCTCATGCTTTCAGAAGGTTATTGAAGACTATGGCCATTGCCATTTGCTTGGGATAATCTCTCATGCATATCATGGTTTTGATCTCACCCCTGTTGGTTCAAAGGAGATCTCAAGAAACCATTTCCATTCACTTGGGATAAATTCTCATGCATTTACTAGTTTTGATCTCACCTCTTATGGTTCAAAGGAGATCTCAAGAAACCATGATTCAAGTCTTGGATCTAATTTGGATTCTAAGCAATCACTACTTGCGATAATTTCTCATGCATATGATAGTTTTGATCTCACCCATGCTGGTTCAAAGGAGATCTCAAGAAACTATTATTCAAGTCTTAAATCTGATTTGGATTTCAAGCAATCATGTGATGCTTCTTTTTGGCATAATATCAGCCATGATGGTTCAAAGGAGAATACAAAAGACTATCTGCACATTCATAGATTTGATCCTACCTTAGCTGATTCGAATCATAGGTTCAAGGATCATCCTCATACTTTTCGATTTGTTCTCATCACATTCGATCTGAAGAGCAAGTACAAGCACATGCTTTCTGAGCATGATCCACTTCTTCCCAAGAAGAAGATACCGCCAAACATATGACCAATCATCACACCTACTTGAGTTTGGAGCATTTATTTGTGTGTGTGCCTTACAGTCTATTTTCAGGGGGGGTATTTTTCCCATGAGGTTTTCCCCATTTCCTCGGTTTATTGACTGTTATTGTTCATTGTATTGGGTGACCTTTAGTCTTAGTTACCAAGGCCCAGGATGGATTAAGGGGGGGTGTTAGGATATTCCTATACTCCATCCTAGTCCCACTAGCATTTTCATCCTTTTCATTTTCAGTCATGCATGCACTTTTAGGGTTTGCATGCATTATTTAGGGTTTGCATGCATCCCATTCATCAGTCCCAGCACCTATCCCTTAGTTAGCTAGCCCCTGAAGCTTCTTTCCACTTAGTTTCAACTGTCTTAGATCTTAGTGCACCCTCCTTTCATCTACCAGTTGAGAAAGGTGCCCTTCCTTACCCACCATTCAGTTATCTTCAGTTCTTTCCTTGATTTAATGCTAGACTGACTCTCAACTAACTGTATCACTCCGATGGACCTCCGGTGAGACTTGACTTCCCATTCTGACTTCAGTTAGCTCCTCATGCATCCTCCACGGAGCCTTCTTCATTCAGTTAGTGTCTCCATGTGCCAGTTGCAATTAGTTACACCTACCACACTCAGTTAGACTTAGTTTGACTGATGGTTGACAGTTACTTGTGCATTGATGACTCCACCGATGATGAGATAGACTACTAGTTGTGCTCCGATGACACTCCAGTGATTTTTTGATCACTCCATGAAGGCTAATTCAAATTGTCACCTTAGGCATTCGAATCCGCATGCATTGTACTACTTATCTGTCCATATTGTGATTAATTAATTAGTGTGTGTGAAGTATTTTTGCTTCTATCCGAGTTCTACTGTATTATTATTCTGTTGCTCATTACACTGCATTGCCCACTCTTCTTCTATCTTCCTGCTTAATCATAATTACTTTTGTGAGGTATACATCATCTCTTAGATCTAATGTGAGGATTTTGACACCCACTTCCATTCTGGAATGGGTAAAGTCTATAGAAATCCGGCTCGATGTTGATGTTCAGCCTTAACTTGCTGACATTCAATGCATCTAGCAATATATTCTGCTACCTCGTTTTTCATATTAGGCCAAAATAATTATTTTCTTAACATAGTGATCATTTTCTGATATCCAGGATGTCTTGAATATGGTATTTTATGCATTTCATTCATGATTAATGATTTGATCTCCTCCAAAGTAGGTACATACCATCTGTTTTTACATACCAACAATTCTTCTTTGTTTAGACTGAATTCTATTTTTACTTTATTGGTTTTATTTTATGTTGTCCTTTCCTTTAATTTTTTATATTCTTTATCAAATTTTGTTGCTGTCATGATTTTATCTTCCAGATCTATCTAATAATTACTACTTGCAATTACATACAACATATTTACATGATGACTTAATGCATCAACCACTTTATTTTCCGTTCCTTTCACATGTTTAATTTCAAAGTAATATTCACGTAGGAAAGATAACCATCTAGCTTGTCTAGCATTTAAATTTTGTTGGTGAAATAAATATTTTAAACTGTCATTATCAGTCATTAGTAAGAATCTTATTCCAATAAAATAGTGTCGCCACATCTTAAGTGCATGAATAATGGCAGTGAACTCCCAATCATGAGTAGCATAGTTCTTTTCGCGTTCTTTAAGTTTCCTAGATTCATAGGCCACCACATAGTTGTCTTGCATTAATACTCCAGCTAGACCCTCTATGAATGCATCTGTGCATATAACAAAATATTTATAGAGGTCTGCTATCTTTAGGATAGGAGTTGTTGTTAATAAATATTTCAGTTTATTAAAGCTGATTTCACATTTCTCATCCATTCAAATTTCTTACCCTTCTTTTGCAATAAGGTTATAGGATATGCAATTTTTGAAAAACCTTCAATAAATTTACGATAATATCCAGTAATTCCCATAAAAGATCTAACATTAGATATGTCTTTAGGAATAGGCCATTCCATGATAGCTTTTATTTTATCGGTATCCACCGATATACCATCTTTAGATACTACATGTCCTAAGTATTGTATTTTATCTTTAAAGAAATCACATTTACTGAATTTAGCATATAATTCTTGTTCTCTTAATACTATTAGGACTATTTTTAAATGCTCTTCACGCTCTTGCTGATTTTTAGAATAAATTAATATGTCATCAATGAAGACAACTACAAATTTATCGAAATATTTACTTAATATACTATTCATTAAACACATAAAAGATACTGGAGCATTTGTCAACCCAAAAGGCATTACAACAAATTCATAGTGATCGTATTTGGTCCTAAAATCTTTCTTATATATATCTTCGTCTTGAACTCTGACTTGATGATATCCAGATCTCAAGTCTATTTTTGAAAATATCGTTGCTCCTCGAAATTGGTTGAATAAGTCATCGATCTGAGGTAAAGGATATCTGTTTTTAATTGTCATTTTATTAAGTTATCTGTAGTATATACACAACCTTAAAGTACCATCATTTTTCTTTGCAAATAAGACTGGTGATCCCCAAGGAGAAACACTTGGTCAAATGTATTTATTGTCTATTAATTCCTGTATCTGGAATTTTAATTCATTAAGTTCCAAAATATTCATTTGGTAAGGAGATTTTGAAGCTGGTACTCCTCCCGGTACTAAATCAATAGTAAAATCTATTTCTCTTTTTGGAGGTAATCTGGAAATTTCTTCTGGAAATACATCTTTAAAATATTTTAAAACTGGAATATCATCTATTTTAATTTCATTATTATTTTCTCTATCATCCATTATGCAAACAACAAATACTTTACAACCCTTGTGAACGGACCTTTTCATTTGTAAAGATGATATTTCTCTAATAGTAGTCTTCCTTGGAATTCCTTTAACTATTATAGGTTTACTTTCTTTGTCTATGCATGAGAAGGTTCTATCATAGAAATTCAAAATTAGTCTATGCTTTTCTAAACAATCCATTCCTATCAATAAATCATAAGATCATGAAGGTAGAATATTTAAATCAGCATGCGTCATAAGACCATTCATATTAAATTCACATTCTTTCACAAAAGTAGTGACTTTTCGTTTCGTGCATGTAGCAAGTTGAACTAAACAAGACTTTTCAAATTTATTACGCTATAAATTACACAGTTCTACAATTCTTGGTGAAACATAACTTAAATTTGCACCTGGATCAATTAATATAGAGATTGGTTTATCCTTTAACATACCTTCAATTTCTACCATAGATGTCTGATGGTCTGCTTTCCTCTTCTCCAATGCTACGCAAATTATGGGCATGCTCCTTGCTACATCTCCAACCGTAGTATCTTCTTGAATAGTGTGAACGTTGTTAAAAAAATTTCTTCTAACTAGATAGTCATTAAAATAATGTGGTTCGCCACATTGCCAACATTTTAAAGGTTCCCTTCGAACAATATTTTTATTGTAGCCAGCAGGTGCTTCTTTTTCTTTTATTACTGTAGGATTTTGTGGCCTAAAACTCCTGAAATTATTCCCCTGATAGTTTCGATGATTATTTCCATAAGTATTATTAAATCTCATAACTTTTCTTTTGTGTTCAAACCTTTCATGTTTTATGTTCTTCCAACTTAGTACTTTATCTCTTTTGTTCTTATCTGATCATAACATAAAATTGTTTTTCACATAGTTTCATCCAATGTTTTTGGATTGTCGTATTCAATTCTCTCCTTGTAAATTGTTGGTAAACAACTAAGAAAGCGTTGTATTTTAGGTTTTTCATCAAAAATATAAGGTACATAACGTAATAAACTTAGAAATTTACTGCACAGTTCCTCAGCATTGTAAAAGTTACTAATTTTAAATCATAAAACTCTTTAGCTTTATATTCATAATACTGTTCCGACAAGTATTTCCTTTTAAAGTATTTCTTGAAAATATTCCAAGTTACATGGCGTTCCTTAATGCATTTTATTTTCATGATGTCTTGCCACCAAATGTCGGCCTTTCCCTTTAGATTATAAATTGTCATTTTTGTTTTTAATTCATTAGAGTAGTTGTACATCTGAAAGTACTATTTCATTCTTGGAAGCTAGGCTTCTGCTTCTTCTCCCGTTTCAATCTCACCATTGAATATAGGAGTTTTTATGTTTTTTAATTCACCATAAATTTATTCATAAGGTTTACTTTTTCTACTATATTTATCACCATCACTACTTTCGCTAGATTCTTTGAAATTTCGTTTTCTTTGTTTAGGTGATTTTTCACTTGAAAACTCAGTTTCACTATCTTAAAATTTTTAACTTCCTTGCATTGCGTTTATAAGATGTAGTCTTTAATGTTTCTATATCAGGTCCTTTCTTCCTTTCTGCTTCCTGATTATATATTTTTGTTAACAAGACATTATTTAATTCCTCTTGTGCTTTTAGAATGCGTTCATTATCTTTCATAACACTTTGTAGTTATTCTTTTAAATATTTTACTGTTTGTAATAATTTAGATGGGTTATCATTTCTGTTCTCATTTAAATGCACCACATATTATTATCATTAATGTTTTTTTTATTCCTATTTTGGCTGACATTTCAACTTCTGCCATATTTCCTGCAAAATCAAGGTTATACTTCTCTTCTAAACATAAGAGAATCAACCATAACACATATGCTATTTTTATTTTTGTAATTGTTTCAATGTTGATCCCTTTAGGCCAAGTGTTGTAACCATGCTCTGATACCATTATGTCACACACCCCATATTAATTTTTCTTTTTAAAGGGATAAATTCATGTATTCTTCTATTATAATTGAATCAAATTAATTTGCTCGATTTACATATAGGAATCTAAACAAAAGTTATCAGCATGTCAAGGTTCTGTTCTTGAATAACATCCAAGGTCTAGGACTGAATCCTAAATACATTTGTTACAATTGTATGCTAGCGTAAAGGCTCTAAGCCTTACTTCTTTTATGAGTGTGATAACTTAGGATTATAAGCATCATTACATAAGTATTTAAACTAGCACAATTAGCATCATGATGGTTTAAACCCTTACGCAAAACCTTGCGAATCCCCATAAATTTTATTGCTAAATGATAAGGTTTCTGCATTCCCGACTTTCGCACTCCGGATTGCGGGTTGCGGGACCTTCATTTATAAATATGAGTTTTTAAACGCTTCTGCATTTGTCACGCACCCAATTTTCATACTTAATAAATTTGGTGAAGTTTTCAAATTTTACTCTATAAAAGATCTACACAATTAAATTATTTGTACTTGATTTCTTATGCAAGTGTTTTAGTCCATACTTTCAACTAGTCAAATTTCTTTTACATTATCTGATACTCATGCAACTCCTTGAATCTCCCATGAAAACATTATATGAACAGAAGTAATATAAATGCATACTATTTAAATTAATTCTACAACAAATTTTGATGATGATTTGAGTAATCGAACATCTGAAACAACATTTAATAATTTAATTCATACCTTGTACATCTCCATAAATTTCTTACTCTTTAGTGTTGAACTTGAATTGTGCATGAACCAACAATTTAAACACATCTCTTCATGACCATGACATGATGACATTTGCAAGATTAAATCCTCCTTTTACTTAAAAACACTTGATAGAACATATATTTATACATCAACAACACATGATAATAATCTTGCATGTGACAAAGTTCATTACTGCAAAGGAGACCATAAAATCATCAAAAAAACAAAAATAAACATAATGTACACATGTAGACACATACGAGGAGGCCATTTTACCATGGTTCACCCAAACTCGTGCTACGTCCACAAAGGAGGGGTTATAAATATATTATTAAAATCAAGTGAAGGGATACATCTCGCAACATGTTGTTGTCACTACTTATTTCCACTTTCTCATCACCTCTCTTATGGAGAGTGTTAACAAGGAAAATCAAGGCTATCAATGACATCTCTATAAAGATCCCTTTACATAAAAACCCTAAGCTGCTCAAAAAGGCGAAGCTCCTCCCTTCTTAGAAAAAGGGTAAGAAACAACATAACTAGTTATAACAAGATGAAATAAAGATGACCATACTATCATTCGTTTCCAGGCTACGGTAGATAATGGTAACAATCCTTAGGAGGATAATAATAAGAAAGGAATACTTTCTTCTCTACTATGTGTACACATTTTAATGAACTCAGGTTAAGGGGAAATGTCTTTATCTTACAAGATAAAAATAAGAGAAAAATAATTTCCACAACCCCATAGTAGGAACTCCATTTCAGATGGGGTATTAACTACCCAAGACAGCTAACTGACCGATCCCTATTTCTCTTTGATCAAAAAACAATTATGTCCTAGATTTGATTTAAATATAAATAAATAGATTTCAAAAGGAATCATTAAATCATCCTCCGATATGAGTAAGGGGTGAATGAGAGGGAAAGCTGAGAGGTAGAAAAACCCTAGCTCTATGGGGAGGTGAATTTGTACATTCACAGCTCCAGGATTTGGGGGCTGGTTCTGGCTTGAACACGAGCCTAGCCGTGACAAATCGAGTGAATTGGGCTTGGGTCCCTCTCCCCGGGTTCCATATGGGGACGAGCTCCCCCCCCCCCCCACCCCCCCGCGACTGCCGCCAACTGGTCTACTAGTGGATAGGTCAGTGGAGTCTCAGGCTACGATAGGGAAGGGCGCCAAACAAAGAATGGGACCAGGTGGTTTCCTTCCTAGGTCTCTGAAGATCCCAGTTATGCAAATAAAATTAGACAGGATTCGTGAGCGAATAGAAGAATGGCGCGAAAAATCCCTAATTGGGAAGTTTGTGGGAATTGGTCCTAACGAACGAGATCTGGTAAAATGGATCAATTCCACTTGGAAACCCAAGGGCCATTATGATCTCCAATTGGGTGCCAAAGGGTTCTTCACCATTATTTTCTTTAATTTAGAAGATCGGGATAGAATACTGGAAGGGGGCCCGTACTTCTTTTTCTCAGCAGGGTTATACCTTAGACCTTGGAAGGAAAGGTTTAACCTTGAGACTGAGGAAGTGACAGTTTCCCCGGTGTGCATTAGGCTTTTTTCCCTGCCCTGTGAATACTGGGATCTGGAGATTCTTCAAGATATCGGTAACACTCTGGGTGAATTTGTCAAAATTACGCACCAGACTAAATAGCAGCATTACACAGCATATGTCTGGATATGTGTTTAGATGGATCTATCAAACGAGATTCCTGAAGCAATCAGTTTAAACTGGGAAGACGAGGAATGGGTCCACCTCTAGATTACGAGCAGCTCCCTTTTCGTTCTCGTCAGTGTCATGCATATGGCCATCTGGGTAGGAATTGCCCACAGGTAAGATCGCACCCCCCCTCCCCACCTGAAAAGTGGCCCGGAAGGTGATACATACAAGGAAGGTTTTTCTCAGGTTTGTAATAGGAGAAGAAATAATACGTCAGGACAAAATAAGGTGGTGAATGATATTGCGGGGAAGGGGATCGAATCATCCAATCCATTCCACATTATGTAGGATCATCAGGAAGATGGGACAACTGTTAAGAATAAAGGCAAAGCAAAATTTGATCCCATGGAAGGAGTAATTGAGGAAAGCGAGCAAGTTCAAGATGGGATAGATCCTGCAGAACCAATGGCGGAGGATGAAGAGGATGATATTGATCTAGGAGAATTAAATCTTGATGAGATTGAGAGGGAATGGGACAAGAAAGGGAAAGGTTATGTCACCAGACAACAACTTGAGCTTCTCAAGACAGCTATCATTAGTGCTAAAGTCCCAAGACATTTAGGTATAGCCTCTGATCCTCAGAAAGGAAATAAGAGGAAACCTCCGTAGGAGGACCTAAAAAGATGTAGAAAGAAAAATAATCAGAGGATTGCTGAGATAGGAGTAAAGCTAGTTGAGTCTAGCCAGTATCCCACGATATTGGAAGCCTTTTCTGAAGTCAATAAGGTTAATCAATGAAGCTGATATCGTGGCATATTAGAGGGTGCAATCACCCTAGGAAGGTCAAAAATTTTGCTAGAAATATCAAGGAGGAAAAACCGGATATTCTCTTTATCCAAGAAACAAAGTGTAGTTCTCTTTTTTTGGAGAAAATAAAGCAGAAAATTTGGAAAGGAAGTGAATTTATGGCCATTGATGCCACTAGCTTTGCAGGGGGCATGGCTATTTTTTAGCATCCTGATGCAGTGGGTTTATTATATTGGTGGGCTAACCAGTTCTCCCTGAGCTCCCTGTTCAAAGATCGAGTGTCTGGCTCTTTTGGCAGGCTTTTAAATGTTTATGGGCTTACGCTTTCCCTAAAAAAAAGGATTTTCTCTAGCAGTTATCATGGCTACGAGACCAAGACTCCTATGGTTCCTAGATCATTGGGGGAGATTTTAATCTGATTGTGTCTCTGGAGGAAAAAAAAGGAGGTAGGAGAAACCTGGATAAGTACCAGGAATATTTTGGGGACTTCATTACCCAAGGCCCTTTCATCGATGTTCAGACGAGAAATGGGTTGTATACATGGAACAATAAGAGAGGAGGTACCCACCTGGTGGCCTCATGAATTGACATATTCTTAACCACAGAAGATCTGGTTAGAAATGGAGGCGAGGCCCACGCTGTTGTCCTCCCGGAGGCTGGCTTTGATCATTGGCCCATTTTCCTCCAATGGGAAGGCTCCAATGCTTCCCAATTCAAACCGTTTAGGTTTGAACAATTTTGGCTAGAACATAAAGACTTCAAGGAGCTGGTGGGACAGTGGTGGCAGGAGATTGTCCCTCCAAGGGGGACAAGGATTTTTCAGTTCCAACAGAAATTAAAAACCTTAAAAGTCAAAATCAAGGAATGGAACAAGTCAGACTTTGGGAATATCTTCCAGGACAAGGCTAGGGTGATAGCTGACTTGGAGCTGGTGCAACATCGTGGCATGGAAGCAGAATGGACAGATGAGCTAAAAGAATAGGAGTTCAATCTGTTGACTAAAATTGAAGCTCGTGAAAAACAGGAAGAGATTTTCTAGAAGCAAAATTCTAGGATTCAATGGCTTCAGGAAGGGGAGAGGAACAAAAAATGTTTCCATAATTCTATGGTCCACAACCGTCATAAATAAAAAATTTACAAGCTACGAAAATATGATGGGACCAAGGTTGAGTCTCGACAGGAGATTGAAGATGAACTTGTCCTTCATTTTTCTGATATTCTCAGCGAGGATCATGTGGATCGCATCCCTGCTATTGCTAGGATCACCAGGCACATCCCTATACTAGTCACAAATGAGCACAATGAGCTTCTGAATAAACCGGTTTCCATGCAGGAGGTTGAGGAAGCCATGCAGCAGATGGCTCTTGGCAAAGCCCCTGGCCGAGATGGTTTCACTACAAATTTTTTTCATTTCTTCTGGGATCTTATTAAGCAAGAAGTTGCTGACATAGTGGAATAATCTCACATAAGTGGGGGGGTTCTGAAGGCATTCAATGCCACCTTTCTTGCCTTAATTCCCGAGGAAGATGGGGCGGAGGTACCTAACAAGTTTCGCCCGATTGCTTTATGAAATGTTATCTATAAGATTATTACCAAGGTATTTGCTAATCGTCTGAAGCCCCTTCTCCCTCTATTGATTAGCCCTGAACAGTCGGGTTTTGTGGAGGGTAGGAAAATCTTGGACGGCATTATTCTATCCCATCAAACCATTCATTCCCTGAAATTCACCCAACAACCGGGTATGTTGATCAAACTAGACATCGCTAAAGCATATGATAACTTAAATTGGTAATATATGTGTGGAGTGTTGGAGGCTTATGGATTTGGTGTTGATTGGGTGAGCTGGGTACTGAATCTCATAACTACCCCCTTTTTCTACATCATGCTTAATGGATCCCCTACTAGGCTTATTCAATCCTCTCATGGAATTAGGCAAGGAAATCCTTTGTCCCCTTTCCTCTTCATCCAAATGGCGGAAGGGGTGGGGCGCCTCATTCAGGCTCGAGCGATGGAAGGTGAAATTCGTGGTTTGGTCCTCCATGATGGTTTGACAAAACAGACCCACCAACAATTCGTTGATGATACTATGCTCATGGGGCACCCTTCAGTCCAAGAAGTTCATGCCTTTAAAAAAAGTCTCAATCTTTTTTCCAAGGCCTCTAGGCTTGAAGTCAATCCAGATAAATCCGAGGTGTTCTTTTTTAACACCCCCACTGTTAATCAGCGTAATATCCTACGCATCCTTAATTTCTCCAAAGGCTCCCTACCCATATAGAAGTTATGGAGAAGAATATCCTCAATTTCTGTGACCGCATACCTAATCCTATAAGGGAGGATATAGAAGTTATGGAGAAGAATATATGGAAGGATGTTACGACCATGCCTATTGAGGAGGTCAGGAGCACAGTTGAAGAATGGGTTACTGATCCAGGCACTACTGTGGGTCGGGCCTCGGTGTATTATAGGATGGTGATAACCTATTGGGTCACAAAGAACCTCTTGGCTAACATGCTGATGGAAGGGACCAGGAAGAAGCAAGTGGATGAGAGCCTATTAAGGCTTGGAAAGCCCACAATGCGGATAACCGACTCACGCATTGCAAGACTGAAACAATTACAAAGAGGATGGGTGTATCCTTTTCTTATCATGGTTTGGACACCAAGGGAAACTGGACTCCTTCCAGCAAGACTCCCAGGAAGGATCTGGCCCAGCCAACTGTTGCTGCTTTCACAGCCACAACTTCTTCCCAGCCGTCGGAAGTGGTTTCTCAAGCTCACAAGATGGACATGATTGGCTCCTCGACCGGAGTCTCTGATGGGGCTGGGGATTGATCGTCGGTTTTAAGGTTTTTAGCTCTGTGATTTTCATGTCTATAATTCAGCTTATAGAAAGTAAGGGGATTTTCGGAGATAGTTGTTAGTCCAGTTTTGGGAATGTATCTGTAATTTTTTAAATTCCAACTGGTAGGTCCGACCATGGGGTGCAGACTACATGATATGTAACTCCTTTTATGTCTAGACTTTGGGTATGGGGGTTTAATTCTGAAACTCAGTATCACTTCAAGCCGCTATGTATCTCTGTTTTATGCAAGTAATATGAAGTCCTTTTATTTACAAAAAATCATCCTTCGATATGAAAGACAACATATTTATATAAATGAATTGGAACTGTGGGATCAAGCATTTCAGTCGTCCCTTCCCTTTTTGCGCAACGCATTCTCTACATAAATTAATATCCTTTTTAATGCTCAACTATAAACATCATTAATATAAAATCTGAAGAAATCACAACCTATGACATCCAACATGCATTTATATGATATATGAAACTATTGAATACATGGGACGTAATTAATATCAAATTCTTGCATAGTAAAAAAAAAAGATGAGTATATAATCCCGCATATAAAAATATAATACGGGGATCTTCCCCAATCATGCTTAGTTGAAAAGAAAATAGATAGGTTATGATAAAATCCACAAAAGATAAATACAGGAGCCAAAATAAAAATAAGACAGGGTTTGATCTAGAATACAATACGTCTTCACCTACAGGTCACGCAACAATGTGTACCACTGTGATTTTCTAAACAAAGATAACTAGAATGTGACTGCTCAACGCATTCAACAACAATTTCCTTTCCAGAATGTAATGATACATTCATCAACTTAGTATACATATATAAATAATACGGGGATTTTACCCCCAAACTTGCACAATGAATAGACAACACAGGTATGTCACAATACGCAAAAGATACGGCACAAGATAATCACCAGATTATATCAGGCGTGGTCAATAAACGAAACCCGTAGGGTCGATCCTTAGGTTTTCAAAAATAGGGGATATCTACTAAGCATGAATACCCAAGAAAAGCATATATTAACATATCTAGTAGAGTTATAAACACAACGTATAACATCTATGAGCAAACATCACCAAAATCTTTCTTCCGAATCCCCTTACACGTGATTAACTTATATTACATATATCAGTATGGGAGTACTACATGAATAGCTCTTTGAATAACGGTAGCTAAAATTAAATGTGTATACAGAGAGTCATACTGCAAGAAGCACTTAATGAAAATAAACAGAGATCATCTTCTCCCTAAAATTGTAGGCTTCAAACGAAAATAATATAAACATAGATAAATCAGAAGAATGGGATCGGGTCCCTTAAAGGGCTATCCCTTCCCTATCGCACTCCATGCGAACTACGACTTTGAAACATTATAGATTTATCAGATGCAAATCATGCGGGTCCATTATCTATCAAGAGAAAACTACAGTCGAAAATATACAGAAAACCCATACCAAATAAGATTGTAGGTGTTACTTACTCTCTTCGAAGTAGTCACTACTGTAGTAGAGATCCAACCTCACACACAAGCTCGCTTCCCTGTCATCGTAGACCCCCTTCCAAATGAGCACACCCCTCTATATCAAGGAGTGAGATCCTCTTGTTGAAATGACAAGTGGTGGGTATAACCATAGTCACTCAACTGAGGAGACAAATGGCGGTAGGCATGCATGGGGTGCTCCATCCTGGAGACAGACTCGCTGAACTACTTTAACTGAATTCTTTAATGTTTATAATCTTTTAAAAAAATAAAATCTTACACCGGGTTCCAAAGAGTCGTGGGGCTAGGTTAGTTGTCGCCAAACTCTGTATTTTATAATTGCTCAGCATTAAGTGAAGCACATGCTAGCAATAATAGCTCCATAAAACGAGGGATTTGGGTGGAGTGTCCTCTTTGCCGAGCACTCCTCAGGACGGGGACATCTTTCCTTATTTTAAGGAAAGAGTGGGGTATGGAGATCCTCTATCAAAGTTCTACGCTTTACCGTTATGGATTTTCTCATATACATAACATTTTTAACATTTATTTAAATCTTCTTATAAAGTGATGTAATTATTTATACGACAAGATATGTTTCCTTTGCTATAGTTGTTTTATATTCTTATACATTTTTATTGTCCCTCGTAATATATAAATGGCCCATCTTGCCATGATTTTATCTTGCAATTATAACTAATATAATCATAGTACCTTTAATGTAATAACAACTATACCATATTTAATTCTACTAAGCAAGCTTAATAAGTAATTGATTCTCTTGTAAGCCTCCATTAAAAAAGTAGCGATCTTGTAAACATGCTCAATTATTAAGATTTAGATCTTCTAATGAGAAAGTATAGGATCCCAATATATATATATATATCTGTGTGTGTAATTCTCTTTAACGAGTATTTATTTCTTTTAACCTTCATTAGTTTCAAAAGAGCATAACCACTTTATCTTTTTATATATATATATATATATATATATTATGGTCTACTTGTATAAATAAATATATGCATATAGCACCATAGAGTTAAAATCATAGTATATTGGTATAGATACTATGAGATCTTCTTCTTCATTTTAAGGTGACTCACCTATAACACATTAACAAATAAATTCTTGGATTTGTTTTCATTTGTATTTCAAACTTTAAGGTAAATAAATTTTATCTTACTTTCACATAGTAGATATATATATATATAACAAAATATAACCTTTTTAATCCAATAAAAAATGTTATATCTAAAATGTATATAACTATTCATTTATAGTTATCACCATTTATTTATAAATCTTTCCATATATGTAAGACATACATATCTATGGGTATATATATATAATATCTAAATAGTTTTATCATTACTATTGACCTTTCCAATATATATATATATATATATATATATATATATGCCTAGTCGCTTAGTTTATGTTCGGCATTACTTAGGTGGTACTTCTTAGTACTTGTGTTTTAACGTGTGATCGTCACTAACCACTTTACCCCAAATTTACCTATGGGTATTATGGAGACATAGGTCATCGTCGACATACCTCCCTTAGTGCATTTCAATTTCCTGTCATGTAGTTGCAAATCGCAAACTTTCAATGACCTAGGTCTACCATCTAGGTTTAAAATATTTAGGAAATAAACACCATCAGATATAGCTTTTACTAGTGGGGCCTTGGCCTTGAGCTCCTCACCAGAAACGATTAAAATTATTTACATTTACACAAATTATTAGGTCGAAAATGAGGGGTGTTACATACTCCTCCCCTTAAGAATAATACCATCCTTGGTGTTCACACTTCTCAGCAATTGTCTACTCTTCTCAAGTCATCATTCTTTAGTTCAGTTTTTGTCTCTCCTTTGGTAATTTTATCATCTTTGAAACTCACATGATATTCATGTGTCTTTGTGATTCGTATTTCTTTTCACAACTTGTACATATGTACAGATCATACCAGATCCTCAAACATTTTCCAGTATACATAAGTATACAAAATTTCAAACATTAAATGTTAATCATTTATCATTCATCCTCATCCGTGAGGGCATATTTGCTTACTCTAACATTCACACATAAAGACATCTATTAGTCCATAATACAAATCATTCAATATTGGTTATGTCATAACACAATATTTCAACAACACCTTGTTGATCATCAAACTCCCTTTTGAGTTTCCAACAATCCTTTGCTGAACACACAACTCGTTCTCGAGTTAAAACTTGTAAATAAAACCTGCAACTAAAACTTGCAATTAGAAACATTTTTTGTAAACTCAACAATGATATTTTTGTTTGTAACTGTAGTATGACTTTTGCGACTCAACAGTAATTACCTAGTGTACTCAATAGTAATACTCATGCCTTTAGCAATATTGAACTCAACAATGTGCCTGAACTAGTTCAGATGTGTCATACTACCTCTACCATTCACTCCATAGCCATTCCCCTCATCGAAGCTCTTGTGCATTCCTCCATTTTCTTGTTTTAGGAATTGCCACAAGGAAGAAAACATAGTGAGCCACCTGCTCAATTCGATGGATATAAATATTTCCTAGGTCTTATGGGTCAATATAACATTCAATGATCCACCTGCTCTATTCCAATTCCATGGAGAACATCACCACACACACACACAGATATATATATATAGATATAGATATAGATATATGTAGGGAAGTTTCCTCTTGCAACGGCTAGAAAATGAATGTAGGAACCTCCTTTCTGCTATGTTTGAGTACATAATTTAAACCTTCTTGTTTGAGTTTAGGAAATTTACGTAATAGCAATCATTCTATATGCAACATGCATCATAATAAAAACAAATATATTCACTTTTTTGCTTATCACATTCTATGCATTTCGATGATTACACATCATTAATCATAAGTTTTATCACCAATCCTGATTCATAAAATCCTGTAATCCAAATAAGATGTAAAGCAATTCATTACTTACTCTAGCTAACCTTTTCTATATAAATTTTATAATCAGCGTTCCTCTTTGATCATGTCATTAGTCGTAGTTAGGATCACTTCATGAAATGTTAGTATAAAAGAAAACTTTCTTTGCTTCAATTGCTCAGCAATTGAACACATTAGCATTACATGCATGCTCATTCAATAACTTGCACATCCTTTTCAATTTATCCCATTGCATGAATGTAAACTTTTTAATATCCTCAATGTGAGTTTTGAGATCAAGTCTGCTAACAACAAACCATGTTAGTATGATAATTTAATTACATATAGATTCATTTCAATTTGAGACTCATTTGTCTAAAATAATCTTTTAATACTCTTTTCAAAATATCCTATGATCAATGGACAATATTTTAGGGTTCTTTTATTCTTATAGGAAAACTCCTACTATTAACAAGATCTCTTTTCTTGATACACATCAATCTTCATTTAGAAGATACAACAAACCCTGTTTAAGAATCATAATTCTTTCTAAATAAAAATCAGTTTAATCTCCTAGGAATACTGCTTGCAATTTCATACAATAATACATCTTTAAGCTTATACTTACATTTCTAATATTGACAAGAAGTTCTAAAAATATAAAATAAAATTTATGTTAAAATAATTAACATGACAATTCTTGATTTAATATTTCAACACATCGGTCATCTTATGACATGAATTTGTTCACATCTTAAGACATATCTCATAACTTGGTTTGTTCAAGTTCATCCTGACTATCAATACTCAATCATAATTACTTGGGCTTTGGTCTCCATATTATTGGATTCACGGAAGAAAATGAAAGAAAGGCAACAAATATTTTTGCAATAGGCATACTATCAAAACCTAAGTACAAGGATATACATTCGAATATTGACACTTGAGGACCAACTTTCATTCGAGGAAGGAACCTATCAACACTTAACCATAACTTCTTAAACAAGTATTTTTTCCTAATCTAATTCTATAATTTCTACGAAGGCAATATCTTTCAATATTTCATGAAAACTGTCAAAAGAAATATACCACAACTATACAATCCCAAATGAAATATAGCTTTGATAAGTAAAGATTTAAAAGTAACTTTGCCTAATCTGACAAGCACGCTTCTTTGGAGTGTACGAAAAATAATCCTATTCCTTTTAACAAAATCATGACACAAAAGTTCATTTTATTTCACATCAATTTTAGAAAGGACATAAGAACAACATCTATGTTGACACTTCTTTCATAAAAGATAATTACACCCTAGTAGTTCTTTTTAACTTTCAATCCTTTTATGTATTTCCCATGCACATCATACTCAAACTCAAACTAACCGTCATTTTAACAAAATGTCACACTCCATGCCAATGCTATTCATCCATGTGAGTAGCTATACTTTTCATCTAGCAAGGAAACTTACGACAAGGATAACATACCTGACCGAGAATAAAATACTTATCTCTACTTTTTCTGGGGAGAAACTTGGAATTGAACTCGCAGAATATTTTCCTCTTGTCCAATACAATCCATGCATTTAAGACAAAGCAAGAACAACTTGATTAGCCTTCACAATTATTTATTTCATGTTGAGCCCATCAGGCCCGAGTGCTATAACCTAAAGCTCTAATACCATTTGTCACGTACCCAATTTTCATACTTAGTAAATTTGGTGAAGTTTTCAAATTTTACTCTATAAAATATCTACACAATTAAATTATTTGTACTTGATTTCTTATGCAAGAGCTTTAGTCCATACTTTCAACCGATCAAATTTCTTTTATTTCATGTGATACTATATGAACAGGAGTAATATAACTACATACTATTTAAATTACTTCTACAACAAATTTTGATGATGATTTGAGTAATCAAACATCTAAAACAACATTTAATAATTTAATTCATACCTTGCATGTCTCCACAAATTTCTTACTCTTTAGTGCTAAGCTTAAATCCTCCTTTTACTTAAAAACACTTGACGGAACATATATTTATACATCAACAACACATGATAATAATCTTGCATGTGACAGAGTTCATTACTGCAAAGGAGACCATAAAATCATCACAAAACAAAAATAAACATAAGGTATACATGTAGACACATACGAAGAGGCCATTTTACCATGGTTCACCCAAACTTGGGCTACGTCCACAAAGGAGGGGTTATAAATATATTATTAAAATCAAGTGAATGGATACATCTTGCAACATGTTGTTGTCACTACTTCTTTCCACTTCCTAATCACCTCACTTATGGAGAGTGTTAACAAGGAAAATCAAGGCTATCAATTACATCTCTATAGAGATCCCTTTACATAAAAACCCTAAGTTGCTAAAAAAGGCGAAGCTCCTTCCTTCTTAGAATAAGAGTAAGAAACAACATAACTAGTTATAACAAGATGAACTAAAGATGACCATACTATCATTCATTTCCAGGCTATGGTAGATAATGGTAACAATCCTTAAGAGGATAATAATAAGAAAGGAATACTTTCTTCTCTACTATGTGTAAACATTTTAAAGAACTCAGGTTAAGTAGCAATGTCTTTATCTTACAAGATCAAAATAAGAGAAAAATAATTTCCACAACCCCATAGGAACTCCATTTCGGATGGGGTATTAACTACCCAAGACAGCCAACTGACCGATCCCTACTTCTATTTGATCATAAAACAATTTTGTCCTAGATTTGATTTAAATATAAATAAACAAAGGTCAAAAGGAATCATTAAATCATCCTCTGATATGAAAGTCAATATATTTATATAAATGAATTGGAACTGTGGGATCAAGCATTTTAGCCATCCCTTCCCTTTTTGTGCAACGCATTCTCTACTGAAATTAATATCCTTTTCAATTCTCGACTATAAACATCATTAATATAAAATCTGGAGAAATCATTACCTATGACATCCAGCATGCATTTATATGATATATGAAACTATCGAATACAGGGGAGGTAATTAATATCAAATTCTTGCGCAGTCAAAGACAAGACGAGTATATAATCCCGCATATAAAAATATAATAGGGTTTGATCCCGCATATAAAAATACAAGAGCCAAAATAAAAATAAGACAGGGTTTTGATCTATCATGCAACAATGTGTACCACCACGATTTTCTAAACAGAGATAACCAGAATGCGAATGCTCAACGCATTCAACAACAATTTCCTTTTTAGAATGTAATGATACATTCATCAACTCAGTATACATATATAAATAATACGGGGATTTTACACCCAAATGCGCACATTGAGTAGACAACAAAGGTATGTTACTATATGCAAAAGATAAGGCACAGGATAATCACCAGATTATATCAAGCGTGGTCAATAAAAGAAACTTGCAGGGTTGATCCTTATGTTTACTAAAATAAGGTATATCTACTAAGCATGAATACCCAAGAGAAGCATATATTAACATATCTAGTAGAGTTATAAACACATCGTATAACATCTGCGAGCAAACATCACCGAAAGCTTTCTTCTGAATCCCCTTACACGTGATTAACTTATATTACATATATAAGTATGGGAGTACTACATGAATATCTCTTTGAATAACGGTAGCTAAAATTAAATGTGTATACAGAGAGTCAAACTGCAAGCAGCACTTAGTGAAAATAAACAGAGATCGTCTTCTCCCTAAAACCGCAGGCATCAAATGAAAATAATATAAACATAGATAAATCAGAAGAATGGGATCGGGTCCCTTAAAGGGCCGTCCCTTCCCTATCACACTCCATGTCAACTACGACTTTGAAACACTACAGATTTATTAGATGAAAATCACGCGGGTCCATTATCGATCAAGAGAAAACTACAGTCGAAAATATAGAGAAAACCCATACCAAATAAGATTGTAGGTGTTACTCTCCTCACAGTAGTCACTGCTATAGAAGAGATCCAACCTGACACACCATGCCCGCTTCCCTGTCATCGCAGCCCCCTTCCAAACGAGCACACCCCTCTATATCAAGGAATGAGATCGTCTTGTTGAAATTACAAGTGGTGGGTATAACCATAGTCACTCAAATGAGGAGACAAATGGCGGCAGGCATGCGTGGGGTGCTCCATCCTGGAGACAGGCTCACTGAACTACCTTAACTGAATTCTTTAACGTTTATACTTTTTAAAAAAATATATATATATATTAGACCATGTTCCAAAGAATCGTGGGGCTAGGTTAGTTGATGCTGAACTCTATATTTAATAATCGCTCAGCATTAAGCGAAGGAGATGGTAGCAATAATAGCCCCATAAAATGAAGGAGTTGGGTGGAGTGTCCTCCTTGCCGAGCACTCCTCACGACGGGAACATCTTTCCTTATTTTAAGGAAAGAGTAGGATATGGAGATCCTCTATCGAAGGTCTACGCTCTACCGTTAAGGATTTTCTCATATACATAACATTGTGAACATTTATTTAAATCTTCTTAAAATGTGATGTAATTATTTATACGACAAGATATGTTTCCTTTTCTATAGTTTTTTTCTATTCTTATAGATTTTTATTGTTCCTCGTAATATATAAATGGCCCATCTTGCAATAATTGGATCTAGCAATTATAACTAATATAATCATACCTTTAATGTAATAAGAACTATACCATATTTAATTCTACAACTATACCATATTTAATTCTACTAGGCAAGCTTAATAAGTAATTGACTCTCTTGTAAGCCTCCATTAAAAAAGTAGCAATCTTGTAAACATGCTCAATTATTATTAGGATTTAGATCTTCTAATGAGAAAGTATAGGATCCCTATATATATATCAAGATATATAAATGTGTACTTCTCTTTAACGAGTATTTATTTCTTTTAACCTTCATTAGTTTCAAAAGAGCATAACCACTTTATCTTTATATATATGTGTTATGGTCTACTTGTATAAATAAATATATGCATATAGCACCATAGAGTTAAAATCATAGAATATTGGTATAGATATTATGAGATCTTCTTCATTTTAAGGTGACTTACCTATAACGCATTAACAGATAAATACTTGGATTTGTTTTCATTTGTATTTCAAACTTTAAGGTAAATAACTTTTATCTTACTTTCACATAGTGGATATATATATATATATAACAAAATATAACCTTTTTAATCCAATAAAAAATGTTATATCTAAAATGTATATAACTATTCATTTATAGTTATCACCATTTATTTATAAATCTTTCCATATATGTAAGACATACATATCTATGGGTATATATATATAATATCTGAATAGTTTTATCATAGCTATTGACCTTTCCAATATATATATATATATATAGATATGCCTAGTCACTTAGTTTATGTTTGACATTACTTAGGTGGTACTTCTTAGTACTTGTGTTTTAACGTGTGATCGTCACTAACCACTTTACCCCAAAGTTACCTATGGGTATTATGGAGACATAGGTCATCGCCAACATACCTCCCTTAGTGCATTTCAATTTCCTGTCGTGTAGTTGCAAATCACAAACTTTCAGTGACCTAGATCTACTATCTAGGTTTAAAATCTTTAGGAAATAAACACCATCAGATACAACGTTTACTGGTGGGGCCTTGGCCTTGAGCTCCTCACCAGAAACAATTACAATTATTTACATTTACACAAATTATTAGGTAAAAAATGAGGTGTGTTACAGCATTCTCCACTTCCGCATTGCGGAGTGCGGGTTGCGGAACTTACAAATATATGCATGAGCTTTAACTGCTTCCACATTCCCAACTTTTGCGTTGCAGATGCGGGTTGCAAAACTCCAAATTCCGATCATTTATTTCTAATGATTCCACATTCCCGAATTCCACATTGCGGATGTAGGTTGTAGAACTCCAAAATTTCAAGGTTTCAAAATAATGATTCCGCATTACGACTTCCATGTTGCGGATGCGAATTGCAGACCTCCAAAATTTCAAGGTTTAAGAATAACGATTCCGCATTCTGACTTCTGCATTGTGGATGCGGATTGTGGAACTCCAAAATTTCAAGGTTTAAAAATAATGATTCCACATTCCGACTTCCGCATTGCAGATGTGGATTGAGGAACTCCAAATTTCCAAGTTTTAAAAATAACAATTCCGCATTCTGATTGTGGATTTGGTTGATTCGACGGCTTACAAAAAGGTTTAACAGGTAAGCCATAAGTTAGATAATTGCTTGAACTTTAAAATAATTACAGTTTATTATTCCAGATCTAGGGTTTGATTGTATAAAAATTACCTTCTCGATCTATTGTAGATTAGTCTAACTATATCTATAAACATAAATATATCAAATGCCTATTCTTTAACAGAAATAAACCCTATACATAACTTGCTTATAATAGTAAGGGAATAACCAGACATTCATACATGATCTGATGCATAACTATAACTTATGCACGTAAAATGAATAAAGGATGTTACAGAAAATGGAAATGTACAGTAATTTCAGAATAGAAATGATGCTAGGGTAAAACCTGAATCAAAACTATATTTCATACTAAGATAGTTATGTGCCTGATAGAACTATACTCTTACTTAAATAAACAATAACTTAATAGTATTTGAATATTTTGCATACAATTTAGAAGCAATATACACATGTGGATTTAGAATAAGCATATTACAGTAAAAACAATAGTCAATAACATGCCCTAACATTGTAATAATTCTAGATAATGATTAAGAATCATTTACAATAATTTATAATTGCAAAATGATAAAAATATAATTGATAACATACATAAGCAACGTAATCATTATTCCTAACAATCTAGCTATCATTTACAGTAATAAGACATTTCAAAAATAAGAAAAATGGAACCTGAACTAACATAGGCAAATCAAAACTGAAGGTTGTCATTCCTCCCAACCAACTTCCAGAACAACCAAAATACTTGTTCTGAAACCCCCGAGCCGGTTTGTTGAACCACAAGGACAAAGATTGGTCATAGAGTTCCTTTTGCATAAGCTAGGTCACAATCTCACTTCATCATAAGCCTCCTGCTCATTGGATGAATTCAATACTCAGCATATTCTCCATTTCATCATAAGCCTCCTTCTCAGTGGATGAATCAATACTTAATTTTCCCCACATCACGAGCCTTCTGCTCAATTCGATGGGATCATACTTATAGCATTTTCTGAGGACATAGGTAATTTATGAGCCACCTGCTCGTAACTTCTCCAACAGGAGTCGTGACCTGATTTTTAGGGAGGATGCCTCATGCACCATTGCACCTTTAGTAGGATGTCTTTCCATAATGGGTTTCCTCTTGACACTTGTCATTTCTCCTTATGGGTTAGAAAACACTCTTCAACAACTATTTCAGTTTTCATTCCCTTAGCTATTTAATAATTTAGATTTAATATTTCATTACAAATGTTTTGACCTCACTTGGTCAATAATATCAAATCAAATAATAACATATGGTCCTTAAAAAACAATAATCATTTGGGTTCCTTGGTGTATTATAATGGTGACCTTGATGAGGTAGTTCAATTTTTCATTAATTTTTTCCATCTCCAATTTTAGAGATAAAATATTTACTCCTTTGTGTCTAGAAAAACTTTACCCAACAACATTTTTTTGGTCCAATACAAGGATAGTGTTCTATGGTATTTGGTGTCATAGTTTTGTTTGTTCCTTGAACTGCAAACCCGAGGTCTCATTTCTGTTTTGTTGTCCTCCTAGCTATTGTAGTTATTTTCCTCTTTGACCCATGTCTTCGCTTGAGCCAACTAGGTTCAAATCTCTTATGGAATCTCCTGGTAGTAGGTTTCTTTGAACTCCTTAGCATTCATTTTTACATTTGTGGGAGTTTAATTACTACTATGGTATTGGAAGTTCATGCCTCTACCTTAATCATGCATGGAGAGTGGAGTTGATAATGTCACACAGCTGGGGGAAACACGTAGGATCAAATTGGGACAAAATGAAACCATTAATAGATTCGAAGTTGATCCCACTTTATAGAGAGGAAGGAAGTGCCTAAGCATTAGGAATAACCAGTTAAGCGGCACTGTTAGGTGGAAAAATAACATGTAAACTTTATTCAAGAGCCCGAGATGTTGGAGCCAAAGATGTTGGTAGAGTAGGATAGATGTATTATAGAAATATTTCAAAAGGATTTGTTGGACGGTGGGATGGAAGAGGATTGTCTTTTCCCACCTTATAGAACTTCATTCCAAGCCATTATTATCGCATAATTTCTCATGTACCAGAATTTGGAGCAACCGATAGTCATCATTACAAGAACAAGGGCAGTTAAAAGTAAAGTCACAGTCACAACCATAATTCGCAAGCATTATATCCTAAGGGAGGCTTCCTCATCATCCCACCACTTGGTTAATCATTAATCTATATACCATATGGTGTTGTGCATAAGATGCCTTGCCACATGGGGTGCATGTGAGTGACATTTGTTGGGATGTTAGTTTTTCAGAATTTTCAATCTGATCTAAGATCTTAACTGAGAGAATAACATGTACAGCATATCTACAGCATATCAATCATGGACACAATAATGCAAGCACACAAGAGACACAGAGTTTCACCGGGGAAAAGCAAGAAGGTGAAAAACCCCACAAATTCCTCAGAGATAGAAAGAGCAATGATACAACCAAAATACAAGAGATAGTCTTCTCCTAGCAGCTAATCCTCCTCCTCACATGTGCGCCACTTTTCGAGTGATGGAAGAGTGAGTAATGAGATAATCAAATAGAGATCTACCAATCTCTATTTATACTTTTCATGTCCTGCCCAATAAACCAGTGGGGCCGACTTGTCTAATTTATCCTAATAACCCATGGTTACATTAATCCGGGATGACCCCACACTTGGTTCTCTAATAACCCATTTACCCACATGACTCATATAGGGCCGACCCCATCAAGGTGGTATAATAACCCATCGGCAAGTTACAACACTTGCGATAGTTGTTAATACAAATGATGACACTTCTGTTTAGAGGAATAATAACATCTCTATAGGAGTACAAGATACAGAGATGAAATACATAGGTGAAATACATTCCGAAGTTACATATACATCAACACTCCCTCTTAACTAGGAAGGTATTTCTCGACACAGATCTACTAGCACAAGTCTTCTTCTCTAGATCATCATCACTGGATCATCGCCATCGTCACTGCTGCTGCTATCTCGATCAATCTCCGATCTACTCATCATAGGAAGTTCTACAGAGGAAGTCCTTTTTCATACTGGATGTAGGCCCACCACCTGCAGGTCTTCATCATCACTGGCCATACTGTGGAATCCTCAGGACTTATTACGTGAGCCAACAAAACCTTGAAAGAGCATCCCAGGACTGATTACGAGCACACAGCTCAACCTATCGGATCTCCTAGAACCTTTTACATGCTATTGCACAACCTTTCCACTGCCATAGAGTATCACGAAGCACAACCTAGATTCACATCACATAGCACTCACATCTACGCCATGGGAGAACACATCTACAACCATGCGAGAATGGCACAACGCTTATATGGCATCCATGGGAGAACACATCTACAACCATGCTTAAATGGCCCAGGACTTATATCACAGCCATGGGAGAACACATCTATGACCATGCTTGAATGGCCCCAGCACTTATATCACAGCCATTGGAGAACACATCTATGACCATGCTCGAATGGCCCCAGCACTTATATTGCAGCCATGGGAGAACACATCTACAACCATGCTTGAATGGTGCCAGCACTTATATTGCAACCATGGGAGAACACATCTACAACCATGCTCGAATGGCCCCAGCACTTATATCGTAGCCGTGGGAGAACACATCTACAACCATGCTCGAATGGCCCTGGAAATTACATCATGACCATTGGAGAACACATCTGCCACCATGTCGGAAAAGCCCGGCAATTACACCACGACCATGGGAGAACATATCTACAACCATGTCCGAAAAGCTCATGTGCATCTGTGTCTTCGGAACTCATCACACATAATCCAACTGATTATGTAATGTATCTACTTGATACATGTCATCACATGTGATCATCCTGATCATCATCATAGCATCATGTTGATGCATATAATCCAGAGTATCGTCCTAATACTCATCAGACATGATCATCTTGATCATCGTCACTGCATCATCCTGATGCATGTCATCTAGAGCAACATCTTGAAGCTCATCATCCATGATCATCCTGATCATACAATGCATCCACCTGATGCATACCAAGTATCTACCTGATACATATCATCATACATGATCCACCTGATCACACAATGTATCCACTTGATATTTACACAGATACATGATCCACATGATCATACAATGTATCCACCTGATATATATCAACATACATGATCTACCTGATCATACAAAATATCCACCTGATACATATACAAATACATGGTCCAAGCATCCAACATGATGCATATACATATACATGATCCAATTGATCATAACAAGCATCCAACATGGTGCATATACATATACATGATCCAACTGATCATAACAAGCATCCAACATGATGCATATAAGGAGCAGTAACTGGAGCATCGTCCTGATGCTCATCATCCAGTGCTTACATCCACAGTCATGGGGAGGATCCTCCTCTCACCATGCTTGGAATGGCTCCTGCAAATGTGTCCATCACTTTTTCCTCAAAGTGTCGTCAATCTGAAGAACACCAAACCTCTCTCTAAAGTACTCGAACTTCACTCTGGCTAGTGTTTTCATCAACACATCCACAATCTGCTCATCCGTCGCAATATACAGGATCTTCACTGCTCCTCTCTGCACCATATCCTTGATATAGTGATATTTGATCTCAATGTGCTTCGACCTATCATGGAACACTGGGTTCTTAGACAGTTTCACACAACTCTGGCTGTCACAATAGATACCAGTAGCATCTAACGGAAGATCAAATAACTCAGACAGTAGCTTCCTCATCCATACTGCCTCACAACTAGATGAATAAGCTGCAACATACTTTGCTTCGGCTGTACTTAGTGATATACAGGACTACTTCCCGCTAAACCATGAGATCACACCTGATCCCATACTAAAGCAACACCCAGATGTGCTCTTCCTATCTATAGCACTGCCTGCCCAATCTATATCAACATAACCTTGTAGGTTAAAATTTTGATTCGCATCATACTTGAGCCCATAATCAATTGTACCCTTCAGGTACCTCATAATATGCTTTACAGCAACCAGGTGAGCACCTTTGGGATCTGTCAGGAATGGGCTCAATGTGTTCACCTCAAAGCAAATTTATGGTCTCGTATTCATCAGGTACATTAAGGACCCAATCATCTGATGATACATCATTACATCAACCAGATCAGATGAAGCATCACACAGAAGCTTCAGGTTCGATGCCATAGGTGTGGCCATGGGATTGCATTCCATCATCCCGAACCTCTTAAGGATCTCTACTACATACTTCCCTTGTCCAGGGAATATCCCATCTATACTCTGCCACACATCCATGCCTAGAAAATAGTGCATCATCCCCAAGTCCTTCATCTTGAACTCGGTAGCAAGCTTCGTCTTCGTGTCGGCAATTAATCTATCCTCACTTGTAACAAATAGGTCATCCACATACAAGAGTAGTATCATAGGATTTCCTTCCTCAACCTTGTAGTAAAGGTTGGAATCCGCTTTACTCTTGGTAAATCCCAAACTGGATAGAAAGTTGTCTATCCTACCATACCAAGTCCTAGGAGCTTGCTTCAAGCCATACAAGGCTTTCTTCAGTTTGCACACATGTGACCCTCGGTCATGTGTCTCAAACCCAAGTGGCTGCTCCACATACACTTCCTCTTCCACTACACCATTCAAGAAGGATATCTTGACATCCATCTGGTGTGCCTTCCATTTCATCACTACATCCAGAGCAAGTACTTGATCTAATGGAAGTGTATCTGGCCACAGGAGCAAAGGTCTCTTCATAATCTATTCTCTTTTTCTGAGAGAAGCCACGAGCTACAAATCCCGCTTTGTACTTTTATATGCTGCCATCTGCAGCATGCTTGATCTTATAGATCCACTTGGAAGTCACAACAAACTTCCCTTCATATCTTGAGACCACATCCCAAACATGATCGAATGGTACTTCTCGACCATGGCATCCTTTTACTATATCCCATATCCTAGGAACTTTAGATTCTTCAATATCTTCAATAGATAGCTTGAACTTCATTGCTGAACAAGTGTTGTAGTCCTTCTTTTGTAGGTGATGGTATATGATATTTCCTACAAAACAAGTTAAATTGCATGATTAGAAACATCTCATAGTTTTCAAAACAAATTCTTAGACATAAATAAATATGTCATACAGTCATGCAATTATCTTAGCCAATGCTTCAATACAACATTTATCCATATCCCATAACTTTCTAGATGCCTTCCAATCTCTACCAGAACATTGTTAAGAGTGTGCACAACTCCCAACATGTTAGCAAAGACGTTTGATTCTAGATAAGTAGCAATGGAATGTTGTACAGTGCCATAGGCCACTTACCCATCACATGCATATTAGTAGTATATTGTTCATTAATGCAATTATTCTAATATGCATAATACAAACCCTGAGTCTAGGAACATAAGCATATTTGAACAATATTATTTAAACAATCAAATGTACAAGAAATGACAATTCAAATACTTATCTTTGTTTGTTTGTTGAGTGGACTCCCTCTCAACCTTTGCTTCCTTGCAGGAACTACTGGAGTGTGCTCCCTCTTGATCTTTGCTTCCTGGATTACCTGTCCTTGAACTTATATCCATCCTCGATCACTATGCATGCTTAAGTGTGCACTAGTGTCATGATTGTGGCATCCTCAAGATCTCATACATAATCATACATTCATTAGTATAGATACTAAAACATCATAATCTTAAACATTTATAGTCATGATCATTTCAAACACAGATAATCAACATTAGTATTCAAAGTTTCAGGGAAGACTTCTCTCACTCATGCATATTCATATTTGACCATAGAACTCTTATGGTTAGTCATATCATCAATCAAGGTAAGAGACATAATATGCATAATCCCTTGATTACTTACATTTCTAACTTCATGAATAATCATTATCAACCATACAACAGTATCAGATCCTAACACAAGGTAGGATTCTAACTTGATATAGGAAAAACATACCTGGTTATCATATTTGCTAGTTATGTCTAGCAATGTCTTCTTGTTCTCTTCAATGACTTGTGCTAGTAACCTGCATATCTCATAGGTTAAGCATTGTAGAACCAAATTATACATACCTCGTAAGTAGATCTTCTATGTGATCCATGACAATGGATGAATCTTTGTCTTCATGTCACCATGATCATATTTTCTTGAACTAGAACATGATTTGTCTTTCTTGGTGTACCTTTCATGTTAGTGGACAACATAAACCTTATACAACACCATAATGCATTAGTACAATCATTGTTAAGATTTAATATGCTAAGACAGAAAATATCAACATTACATTCCATTTCACAATAATAGCATATATAGGATCACTGAAGAAACAACAAGCACAACATAAATACAAGAGACATAGATTTATCCTGGGAAACCCTCATGGGGTAGAAAACCCAGCAAAGCTTCCTCAATATAGATGACCAGCAATATACAAAGATGCAAACCAAAGACATGATCTCCTCCTCCTCCACAGCAGACCTCTCTCTCATAAGTGCGCTACATTTCAAGTGAGGGAAGTGTGTCAAATGAGGAGATCACGTCCTTTATTTATACACATCTCCGACTTGTACAATATATTAACTAGGTCAGCCCCAACTTTACCATTGGGTTAAACACCCCACTACAATTGACTGGGCCGACCCCTCTAGGGTGGTCTAACAACCCTTTGACCCACATAACACATACAGGGCCGACCCTCACTAGGGAAGTCTAATAACCCAAGTTACCACATTCCGACGGAGGAATAAACATCTCCGGATATACAATAAGATCTTCACAGAGGAATGAAACATCTCCGGAATAATAACGTACAAATATAGTATTCTTTGAAGTTACAATATCTCAACACTCCCCCTTAACGAGAAGGATATTATAACAGCATCTGCATGAGCAAGGAGTCATCAACATCATACATGATACATCTATAAATCATTGGAAGCTTTCTCAACATCATCAGTAACTCAAGCAGTTACTGGAACATCTTCAATACTGAAACATCAACATCTTCAGTATTGAGTCTTTATCTTCTGTAGCAGTCGAACAACTACAACAACATCAACATCTGGATCCTCATGATCATCAGCATCATCATCACATGATCATCAGCATCGTCATCACACGATCATCAGCATCATCATCACATGATCATCAGCATCATCATCATACGATCATCAGCATCGTCATCACACGATCATCAGCATCGTCATCACACGATCATCAACATCGTCATCTAGACCATCATGATCAGCCGCATTGTCATCTAGACCATCACGATCAGCAGCATCGTCATCTAGATCATCACGATCAGCAGCATCGTCATCTAGATCATCAGTATTAGTATCCACACCAATACAAGTATACATATCATCAATACAAGTATCCTCATCAATACAAGTATACATATCATCAATACAAGTATCCTCATCAATACAAGTATACATATCATCAATACAAGTATGCTCATCAATACAGGTATACATACAAGTATCCTCATCAATACATATCATCAATATCAATACAAGTCTCCTCATCAATACAAGTATCCTCATTAGTCAAGTATACACAATATAGGCATACTCTGCAATACACATGTTCCTTCCTTTCAGAATTAAGGGATCAATCTCATCACAATCGTGTTTAAGACTATCCTTCCTTTCGGAGTTATGGGATTTACGGTCTAAGGATGATTAATCCATACTCAATATATTTCAAGACAATCCTTCCTTTTAGAATTACAGGATTTATGGTCTAAGGATGATTAATCCATACTCAATCTCTTTTAAGACAATCCTTCCTTTCGGGATTTACGGTCTAAGGATGATTAATCCATACTCAATCTATTTTAAGATAATCCTTCCTTTCGGAATTACAGGATTTACGGTCTAAGGATGATTAATCCTCACCATTCATTTAGGACTATGTCCAAGGATGATTTAATCCACACCATTCATTTAGGACTGTGTCCAAGGATGATTTAATCCACACCATTCATTTAGGATTGTGTCCAAGGATGATTTAATCCACACCATTCATTTAGGACTGTGTCCAATGATGATTTAATCGCCACCGTACATTTAGGACTGTGTCCAAGGATGACTTAATCCCCACCGTACATTTAGGACTATGTCCAAGGATGACTTAATCCTCATTGTACATTTAGGACTATGTCCAAGGATGAGTTAATCCCCACTGTACATTTAGGACTATGTCCAAGGATGATTTAATCCCCGCCGTACATTTAGGACTATGTCCAAGGATGATTTAATCCCCACCGTACATTTAGGACTATGTCCAAGGATGACTTAATCCCCACCGTACATTTAGGACTATGTCCAAGGATGATTGAATCCCCACCGTACATTTAGGACCATGTCCAAGGATGACTTAATCCCCATATGTCTATCAAGGACTTCATTCTCGAAGACCATACGTCTACGGATCAATTGAAGGGACTGAAGTTTGGGGATGATACAATCCCCACTTGCCCACTAAGGAATTCATTCTCGGAGACATATGTCTACGGCTCACTTTAGGACTGTAGTCCAGGGATGATCCAATCCCCACTTGTCCACTAAGACCCTGTCTAAGGAGCATCCACCAATCTCTCTGTCGGCATCAATATAGGTATCCACATCATCGACCTTAATGTCGATGCAGGAAATCTCATCATAGGTGATCACATCACTTCCCCTTTCGAGGAGGTTCCTACCAAGCTTGTCTCAAAAAATACTCAAACTTTACTTGAGGTAGAGGTTTGGTTAGTACATCGGTAACTTGTTCACTTGAGGTAAAGGTTTGGTTAGTACATCGGCAACTTGTTACAAATTTGAACTTTATAGTTCCTTTCTGTGCCATATCATGGAACACTGGATTCTCTGCCATCTTGATACAACTCTGTTTGTCACATAGGATCATAGTTGGGTCTATCTCTAAGTCAAACAATCCAGAAGCCATACTGCTTCACAACTAGCAGAGCAACCAGCCATATATTCCGCTTGTGCTAAGAGCCACACTAGACTGCTTCCAGCTAAACCATGAGATCATGGTTGATCCCAGACAATAACATCCTCTCAATGTGTTCTTCCTGTCTGATACGCTTTCTTCCCAATCAACATCTTTGTAGCCATCTAAAGTCATGATCTCCAAGATAGCATAGATCAAAGTCTATCGTATCCTTTAGGTACCTCATCACATGCTTTGCAACTATTAGGTGAACACATCTAGTTTCCACTAGATCCTGACTCAAGGTGTTCACAGCAAAGCATATATCCGACCTAGTATTTGTTAGATACATCAATGACCCAATAATTTGTCTATACAGAGTTATATACACTAAATTTGATGAGTCATTCTCTAACAGCTTCAAGTTGGAGTCCATGAGAGTGGCCATTCCAACATATCAAGTCCTTTTAATATTTCTCGGCATACTTTCCCTGGTTGAGAAAGATTCCTTCTGAGCCTTTCCATACTTCCAGACCTAGGAAGTAATGCATCAATCTGATATCTTTCATTTTCATTTCTGCAACCATCTATATGTGCCATCTCTCGTCAGATGGGTCTACTGATATGATCCTCAACATCATTCGAACTCTGTGGTGAGTTCCTTCTTGCATCCATGTCATCTGTGTATAGAAACCATATTCAAGCTTGTAGCAAAGGTTGAGATCCACATCACCCATGGTGATCATTAAGCTCATCAATTGGCTATCGATCCTGGGTACCCATACAAAACCTGATTCACACTTCTTCTTTAATTACACCATTAAGAGAGTGGTCTTATCTAGCCACTTGGAGCAAACATCTCTTCATGATTCTCTTCCTCTTTCTAAGAGAATCTTATAGCCACGAGCCTTCTATATTTTGTTTGATTTGTAAATCTTTGTTGAACATCCATCACTTGTTCGGTGTTCATCATTCTTCATGATCTTTCCTACAAATCAAAATTAAGTACATGATTAGTAATACTTCATAATCATGAAATCATGTTGACATGATAACCTATTATGCATACAGATATCATTTACATAGTTATGCAACTATCTTGACCAATACTTTGGCACAACACTTTTCCATATCCTGTATGCATACAGTGGCTATCTAGATGCCTTCCATCTCTACCGGAACATACTATCGAGAGTGTGCATAGCTCTCAGCATGTCAGCAAAGAGGTTTCATTCTAGACAAGCAACAATGGAATGTTTGTCCAACTTACCAATCATATGCATATTAGTAGTATACTGTTCAATGCTCTATGAATGTTTACACTCAGCATGATATATTCTAGGAATACAAATATGCATACAACCTATTACAAGCAATATCATTTACTATTTCAAATAAAAACTCAAATACTTATCTTTTATGTTTGTGTGGTTGCCTCCCGCTTGATCTTCTATATGTCTTTTAAACTTCTATTCATTCTGTAACACTGTGCATGCTCAAGTGTGCACTAGTGTCAACCTCATGATCTCATACAAAAACATACATTCATTAGTATATTATCAATATTATCAAAACATTATAATTCTTGAATATGTATAGTCATGATCATAGATAATAAACATTAGTATTCAATGTTTCAGGGAAGTCTTCTTTTACTCATGCATATTCTTGTTTGATCATAGGACTCTTTTGGTTAGTTAGATCATCAATCAAGATAAGAGACATAATATGCATAAACCCTTGATTACTAACTTTATGAATAAACATAACCAATCATACCAAGTATACTTATATAAGTGATCCTAACACAAGGTAAGATTCTAACTTGATATAGGAAAACATACCTGGATTAGTATACCTGCTTACTTATGTCTAACATACCTAATCAATATCTTCTTTGTTCTCTTCAATGATTTAGAGATCCTGTGCTGGAACCTGCATATCTCATGGGTTAAGCATAATAGAACAAAGTCATACATACCTTGTAAGTAGAAATTATATGTGATCAAAGATTATGGAGGAGTTTTTGTCTTCATGTTGTCATGGTCATGGAACTTGATTTGTCTTTCGTGATGTACCTGTATCTTGTTAGCAGACAACACCACAGTCCATTAGTACAATCATATATCCCTAATCAATGAATGTCTTCTATCATTCACATGTATTCATACTTTTATTAGGATGATAAGACAAATCTAACATTAATCAAGATTGTACTAATAAATAATATGAAGACAAACATATTATAAACTTAATCAAGAATCAAATTTCAAGACATACCTGTATCTCCTTAACTCATACCTGTCGAGAATTCTTGTAGTCTCCTTATGTAAGGCCTTAGCCTCATCTCACCCTGAAACTGGATCTGGAGCTCGATTAGGGTTTGTCAAAGAAACCCTAAAAATTCAAACTTTGACTTTCACACTTATGAATGTATGGAAGGATGTGTCTTGCTGAGCTGATCAAACTAGCATACTTCAATTTTGAAATCTCCAAAATTTGACCGCTCAAAATTGCCTTCGAAACTTCTGGATCTTCTGGATAGGATCCCGATCTAGGGTTTGATGAATCCCACCCTTCTTCCAACTCAAAAGGTTTGATCCAAGGCTCTAAACTCTTATGTTTCTGAGGAGCTTTCAGCCATGGTTACAGACTTAAAAAATTCCAACTTTTGCTGAAGCCCTAATTTTTCACCTTTCCGATCAAAATCCCGAACTGGGGTTTGATCAAGCCCGGTCTTCTACCCAACCAAAAAATTCGATCTTGGTCTCTAAATTTAGATTTTCCTGAGTAGCATTCAGTCGTGGACTCCGATTCCAAAAATTCCAACTTTCTCCGAAACCCTAAATTTGGGAGCCCATGAATGAATGTGCTCAAAAAATAATTATGTTTTGACATAAATATGTGCCTGATTGTTTCTGCTGTAACTCCAAAATTTGTGATCCACAGGGTCTAAAAACATTTTCTGTGGTAGCCTAACCTGTCATCTTTCCATCCCGATAGGTCTGACCTCAATTGGATTTTCTGAGAGAGAGTTATGCCAAGTGTCGCAACGTGACCTATTTATGGGATAAAAAGGGAGAGAAAAATTGTACAAGGTTCCATGTGTCACTGGTTGACCTTCGGCCTCTAAAAAAGTTTTTATGCGATCATACAGTCTGTGTACTACTTTTCACTTTTTACAAAATTTCATTTGGATCTTCCTAGCCCAAGTTATGACCTTTTTTCCTAGGTCACCTGAACTTGACTGAGATCTGGAAGAGGCATAATCCCTAACTTGTACTGATCATAACTCACAAAGTACAATGAATATGAGGGTTCCCTTTCGACACAAGGTACATGGGGATGTTATCTATGACCTGTAAACTTTTCAGATCTTGAACTTTCTTAAAAATGGATTTATAGTGAAATTTCCACGATGACTGTTTTTTTCTATATAAAACTCAAACCTTCAAATTGTCGCAAGTGAAGCAAGTGTCGTAAGTGCCATACATTGCCTTCCTTCAGGTTAGCTCTGATACCATGTTAATATTTAATATGCTAAGACAGAAAATATCAGCATTACATTCCATTTCACAATAATAGGATATACAGGATCACTGAAGAAACAATAAGCATAGCATAAATACAAGAGACACAAATTTATCCTGGGAAACCCTCATGGGGTAGAAAACCCAGCAAAGCTTCCTCAATATAGATGACTAGCAATATACAAATATGCAAACCAAAGACATGATCTCCTCCTCCTCCATAGCAGACCTCTCTCTCACAAGTGTGCTACATTTCAAGTGAGGAAAGTGTGTCAAATGAGGAGCTCACCTCCTCTATTTATACACATCTCCGACTTGTACAATATATTAACTAGGTCGGCCCCAACTTTACCATTGGGTTAAACACCCCACTACAATTGACTAGGCTGACCCCTCTAGGGTGGTCTAACAACCCTTTGACCCACATAACACATACAGGGCCGCCCCCACTAGGGAAGTCTAATAACCCAAGTTACCACATTCCGACGGAAGAATAAACATCTCCGGATATACAATAAGATCTTCACGGAGGAATGAAACATCTCTGGAATAATAAAGTACAAATATAGTATTCTTTGAAGTTACAATATCTCAACAATCATAAGTGTCAAAACCCTAATCAATGAATATCTTCTATCGTGCATTCATAATTTTATTAAGTTGATACGACAAGTCTAAAGTTAATCAAGATTGTACTAACCTTAATGAAGATAAACATACCATAAAATTAATCATGAACAGATCTTGAAACATACCTGGATAAGTCATACCTGTCGATGTTGCTTGTAATCTTCGTATGTAAGGCCTTAGCCTTATCTCCCTCTGAAACTAGAGCTTCTTCACTTATGCAGGTGACCAATCCATTCTCTTCTAGGATTAACCCAATCCACTTGATTTGCAAAAACTAGATCTTGAGCTGGATTAGGGTTTGTCAGAGAAACCCTAAAAATTCAAACTTTGAATTTCAAACTTTTGAAAGGATAGAAAGATGTGCCTTGATGAGCTGATCAAGTTGGTATACTCAGAATTTGAAAACTGCAAAGTTTCACCCCTCAAAATTGCCTTTGAAACTTTTGGATCTTCTCGACAGGATCCTGAACTAGGGTTTGATAAAACCCACCCCTCTGGCCAACCAAAAGGTTCGATCCAAAGCTCTAAACTTCTATTTTTCTGAGGAGCTTCCAGCCGTGGTCACAGACTTAAAAAATTCCAACTTTTGCAGAAGCCCTAATTTTCCACTTTTCCGATCAAAGTCCTGAACTAGGGTTTGATCAAGCCCGGCCTTCTGCCCAACCAAAAAATTTGATCTTGGTCTCTAAATTTTGATTTTGATGAGTAACATTCAGCCGTGGTCTCCGATTACAAAAATTACAACTTTCTATGAAACCCTAAGTCCCGCAGCCATGAATGAAGGTGCTCAAAGTCCAATTCTGTTTTGACAGAAATATGCACCTGATTGTTCATGGTGTAACTCCAAAATTATGAATCCATAGGGTCTGAACCTTCTACTTGTGGTAGCCCGACCTGTCATCTTTCCAACCCCATAGGTCAGACCTCAATTGGATTCTCTGAGAGACAGTTATTCCGAGTGTTGCAATGTAACCTGTTTTATGGGATAAAACAGGAAAGAAAACTTGTACGGCGTGCCACGTGTCCCTTGTTCACTTTCGGCCTCTGAACCTTCAGCCTGTGAATGCACAGTCTATTCCCTACCTGTCACTTTTTACGAAATTTTATTTGGAGCTTCCTAGCCCAAGTTATGACCTTTTTTCCTAGGTCACCTGTTTATGACTGAGATCTTGAAGAGGCAGAAACCCTAGATTGTATAGATCATAAAACACAAAGTACAATGACCTATAAGAGTTTCGGATCGTGAAACCTCGCCGAAATGGATTTATAGCGAAAGTGCTACGATGACTGGTTTTTTCTATATCAAGCCCTGAAATTGCAAGTGCAACAAGTGTCATACATGCCATACCATGCCTTCTTTCAGGCTAGCTCTGATACCATGTTAGTTTTTCAGAATTTTCAATCTGATTTAAGATCTTAATTGAGAGAATAACATGTACATCATATCTTTAGCATATCAACCATGGACATAATAATGCAAGCACACAAGAGACACAGAGTTTCACCAAGGAAAACCAAGAAGGTGAAAAACCCCGCAACTTCCTCAGAGATAGAAAGAGAAATGATATAACCAAAATACAAGAGATAGTCTTCTCCTAGCAGTTGATCCTCCTCCTCACATGCGAGCCACTTTCCGAGTGATGGAAGAGTGAGCAATGAGATAATCAAATAGAGATCTACCGATCTCTATTTATACCTGTCCTGGCCTGCCCAATAAACCAGTGGGGCCGACTTGTCTAACTTAGCCTAATAACCCATGTTTACATTAATCCGGGCCGACCCCACACTTGGTGGTCTAATAACCCATTTACCCACATGACTCGTACAGGGCCGACCCCATCAAGGTGGTCTAATAATCCATCAGCAAGTTACAACACTTGTGACACTTTTCAATACAAATGACGACAGTTCCGTATAAAGGAATAATAACATCTCTATAGGAGTACAATATACAGAGATGAAATACATAGGTGAAATACATTCCGAAGTTACATATACATCAACATGGGATCCTCACTTCTCCCTAGAACCTTATCCAAGAGTTGAGTTCTTCCCTACAGATCCTCCTTGTATTCTTGCATGGATATATTGAGACAATATATAGTGAGGGGAGAGGGATGCATTATAGTCCAATCCATATCTAGGTCATCTTCTGACTTGCTTACTCCCTCATTCATTGGTCGATCAACTACCTTATTGGTGGTTCTCCTAATTTAGTAGGGGATGACTATTGCAATGTTATGAAGTAGATCCAATAATATGTCTAGCCTTCCTTCTAGTATCCAATTCATTGATATATTTTGTTTTTCGATTTGGAGTTTTGTAACCATTTCAACAATGAGCTATGAATCCCCTTCTACTACCAACTTGGAGAATCCCATTCATATTACAATTTGAAGACCAAATAAGAGAACTTGAACTTATGCATCATTATTATTACTCATTCCCATTTGTCCTACAAATATTTTGAGAATATACCCTATATTATCCCTAAATACCCCTCAAAATCCAATGGGACCAGGATTCCATTTTGACACCCCATAAAAATTAAACTTCTATGAGGGGAAGGTGACCATTGAGTCGAGCTAGTTTTCTTGTGCTTGCTATGATTGAGAGAGAACACTCTATATGTAGGTCATAGCCTCCAAGTTTCCATTATATAGAAATTGTGATCTTCACACTTCCAATTGTCCTCAAACCATTAGGAGGCATAGATGGTTTTTATGATGTTTGTTTGAATGCAATTTTGGTGTCCATGTTTATCAAAAACACACCGATGTGTATTATATATACCAATAGGAATCGATGCTTACATTACCATACACACCAAAATGTTTTGTATCATTGATTATGTTGTTGGTAAAAATGGCGTTAATGTTATACATATCAACACTGATACATTTAAGTTACAAATCACCCCAATTCTTACAATTTGTCAAAAGCAATATGCATATGTTATCATATGAACCCACATAATTTGTACCATTAACGATATTGTTTACAATATTCTTATTTTTATATATATTGGCACTAGTGCATTAGTTTCTAGAAATGCACCCATGCTTAAAAAAATATAAAGCATTGGTGTTTTTATATAATAAAAAATCACTAGTGTGTAAGCATGGTAACTTTGACAATATAACTAATGGAGACAGAGTTGAAGTCTTTAAAATGAATAGTGTGTTTATAACACATATATGGATGAGTGTTGTTATATGATAAGAACACATCGATGCATAGTAGTAATTTAAACACACTATTTACTATTTTATGTCCTACATTATTAAGTTGGTTATTAAGTTGGTTCAAAAGATGCAACGTTCCAATATGTCCATATTTTTTTTTATTTTTTTTCAATTAATCATTAAAACAGTAAATATTTTTTATAATAATATACATTTTTGAATCGTAATTATTATGATAGGATATAATGATCACAATAATTTGTTATACCATTATATTACACAATTGTTCATTACAACAGTGTAAATCATCCATATATTTAATCAACAATGTAACATTTTACAACATTGGACAATGCAATAGAATATGAAACCCATTATATTGTATATGAATAAGATGTCATTTTTCATACACAATAGGACAACATAAAGGTACACAATAATCAAAATATCAACATGTGTTTGTTACACTTCTTTTTTTGTAATGCTGCAAAATTCTATTAAACTAGGATAAATAAAGATACAGTAGTAGTTATAGCATGAGGTGGTCTCATCATAAGATTCCAACCATGAAGATCAACAGAGTCTCGGAGGTTCAGATCAAAAATATACAAAAAACCATGCCCAGTATAGGGAGACCAGGGTAAACAGCTGGACTAGTCATAGCCATGAAGGCTTGAAGAAAACTAACAATCTGGTGCATAACAAAACATACAAAAAGATAGAAAAAGAACTGTTGAAAAGCTTTCTTAACAGATTGTTGAAGGAGCTTATGCATCTGAAGGAGTTTCCTCCAATATGGGGCAGCTGTAGCATGCAGTATCCTCCCCGTCCCTTGCAGGTGGCTAAGAATATTTTACAGGTGGAAGAGTATCCTTCGTTGGAGGTCGAATGTCGTTAGTAGGGCGCTTGACCAGAAGGGGCACGGTCTTCCTGGTGACAGGATCAATGCCAACTGGTTCGTTGCAAGTACGCTTGGTGAGAATCAGGCCTAGGGTGGAGGGGATGTGGAAGGAGGAGCGAAATTTCTCCTTTCCTTTATGAGAGTTTGGCACCCTGCTGCGTGGCGGAACCAAGTCTTTTCCTACCAGGTTCCAATCCTTTCCAAATGGAGTAGCCAAATTACCGAGAGTGGCCTCGTTTCTGACAGCTGAGGGGGTGACTCCATGTGCACTACTACTAGGACGAAGGTTGCGACGAGGTGATGAGTGGGGGCATAGGAGTCTCAGCTGAGGGTATCTTCCAGGCTGCAAAGTGTTGCTGCCATGTTTGGCAGGGTAGCTCTCAAGGTCTAAGTGGCATGCCGAGCAGTGGCCCAATTGGTTAGCATATTGTCCATAAGCTCACCCAGCATGTTTTTTACTAGCCAGTAAGGATCCAAGGGCTTTTCATGATTCATATTGGAGAGATTGTAAGCGATAATCCTTCCCTCCCAATTGTCTATGAGTAGACGGGCTGGAATTGAGACCTTTGCACCATATTATTTCTTGGTTTGCCCTGTATCCTGGGCCTCATCCTTATTTTTTCCCTTGTTTCCTTTCGACCGACCCATTAAGATGATCGTGAGGGTATCGTAGAGGCTAGAAAACAGGAGCTCGAGGAGTGCGGGAGCAGGAGGAGCCTGGACCAAAATGACGAGAATGCAAATGAGCATTGCTGGGGGCTGAGATAGAACAATGTAAAATAGATGGATATGCTAGTCAGCTGGCGAATTGAACCTCACACGCCTGAGAGCCATGGGGATGGTGCAAGATAGACCAGGCCAGGCTGGTTCAGGTGACGTTGAAGGCAGGAAGATTAATGATCCCAATGACTTGACGTCACTTCTATAACATGTCTTACCTCATTGTTGTCACTTGGCTGACGCTCGTGTCTAGGTGTCATGTCTGGCTGAGTCCTAGTGATGTAACCACTGTCATCACCAGCATCTGGGGGATTGAGATCCAAATTAGCCAAAGTTTGACACTGTAGAGTGATAGTCCTGGAGGTTAAGGAAGTGAGGTCATCCTCATAATAGGAAATGTTGCAAGTTACCCCTTCATTGGCTAGGTAGTCCGCAAGCGCATTGGCTTTTCTTCTGACATGTTGAAAGGAAATTGAGCTAGGAAGAGTGATCAAAGCGACAAGTTCTTGCAGTCTCTATGCTAGCCTCCAACTTGACAAAAAATTTTCAACCCTGGCCCCATTATGAAGTCGGCTGGCGAGAGTGAGAATGATCTTGGAGTCTTCTTCAATGATAAGGGGAAGTAGACCATGTTGGTGGGCACATTTGAGACGTTCAAGGAGTCTAGTGAGTTCCACTGCATTGTTAGTATCGTGGCCAGTGGTGCCCATGAAGATGAGCTTGATGGTGCCAGAATTATCTCGAATAAGTCCTCCAAATCCAGCTGCACCAGGATTGCCTTTGGAAGCTCCATCAAAGTTGATTTTGAAGAAGTATGGGGGGGGCTTGCTCCAGGGCTCCGGGATTGGCGTGTTGGCAGGGGAGTTACGAAGAAATATAGGAGTGGGTTGAAGGAGGATATTCCAGTCTGAAAAGAAGGTTCTTTCAGCAGGGAGAGTGGGGAAATCAGTGGAGCTCCAGTTCTTCGGGGAAAGAGTTTCCTGAAGGTTGATGAGGGTGGCCCAAATCTCTCGAGGTTGTTTTTTCTTAGAGTCAAATATTCTTCTATTTCTTTCTTTCCAAATGTTCCAAACCAACAGTCCTGGAATGAGCTCCCAAAGTCGATTAAAAATGGCACTCTGGAAGGGAATGGGATCCTAGTTGGAAATGGTTTGGACAATATCTCCTCCGAATCTGTTGGTGCGTTTCGAGAGTTGGGCTACTTTGTCCCATATCTCATTAGCAACTTCACAAGATTTAAGTAGATGGTCAATGGTTTATGGTTGTGTTTCGCACATGTGACACCATGAGGGTCCATGGATGCCCCTTCTTTGGATATTGTCCCAGGTTAGGATGCATCTCTGGACTAAGAGCCAAAGGAAGGAGGATACTTTAGGCTAGAATTATGATTCCCAAATTTTTTTCCAGATGGGATTCGACTGCTCTTCTGTAGTTCCAGTGAGAATGGAGTAGGATTCTTTAGTAGAGAAAGTTCTAGTTGGGAAGTGACCCCAAAGAAGAATGTTAGGATCATGAATTAATCTGATTTGTCTGGTATGAAGATCCTTCCAGAGATGCTTGACACTGTCTGCAGGGATGGGTGGAGTCCAAAGGCCATGCGGTTTCCACTTGCGGATTTTGTTGGATTTTGAAGGAGTCCAGTAATCTTGAATTGAGAGATGTCTATTGTGATTACAGTGTTCCTGGAGTTTCGGTGAGAGGGTGAGAGTGTGGAGGCTAGGAAGTTGTTGCCAAGAATCAAACAAAAAATTTGCATGTTGACCATCCCTAACTTCCCAAAAACTGTGCTGCTGAATAAGGGCTCTTTGATAGTTGGATGCTCACCAAATTAGAGATCCTGGGGGTTCTTGGTCATAGAGGATGCGAAGTTGAGCCGGCCAATTAGGGGCATATTTGTTGTTCCAGAGAAGGCTCTAGGGGGAGACTGCATCAGTGACCCATTTCCATCAGATTTTAGCTGAAAGGACCTGATTATTGATTTATGGATCCCTGAGCCCAAGGCCTCCTTGTCTTTTTGGCATGCAGAGAGTGTCCCATTTCACAAGGGACCACTTGCGATTATTGTGGTTTCCCCCCCAAAGGAAAGAATTTTGAAATTTTCTCATTAATTTGAGGACCCACTTGGGGGTAGCAATTACTAAGAAGAGATAAAGAGGCATGGATTGAAGGACAGGTTTGAGAAGCACAATTCTGCTAGGCAGGTTGAGGGAGCGGAAAGTTCAGGAGGATATTTTGTTTTCAATCTTGTCAAGGAGTTTTCTCCAGGAGGAATGTTTGATGGCTAAGTCAAAAGGAGGGCCGCCCAAGTATTTGGAGGGGAGGGAGGCAGTAGAGTAGCCCAAAATGTGAGATACATTTCTTTGTGTGGTGGGGTCCATGTGGAAGAAAACGATCAGGGACTTTTCAAGGTTCACAGTGGTTCCTGATGCATATGAGTAGGTATGCAAAATGTGCTTGAGGGTTGAGGCCTCTTGGACAGAAGGGTGCGTAAAGAGTAATTTGTCATCCAAAAATTGCTGATAGGCCGTGGGGGGGATACCATGTAAGGAAATTGTTAGTTTTTCAGAATTTACTTCAATTTCATCTAAGATATTAATTGAGAGAACAACATGTACAACATATCTACAACCTATCAATCATGGACAAAATAATGCAATCACACAAGAGACAATAGACACACAGAGTTTCACTAGGGAAAACCATAAAGGTGAAAAACCCCACAACTTCCTCAGAGATAGATAGGGCAATGATACAACCCAAGCATAAGAGATATACTCCTAGTAGCAGCTTCTCCTCCTCCACTAGTGCGCCACTCTCCAATGAGTGTATGAGTGAAGAATAGAATGATAAAATAGAGTGCCTCCCGCACTCTATTGACACTTGACTTGACTTGCCTAATAACCTTTACTAGGTCAGCCTTAACTTAACCACATAACATAATGATGACAGGGCCGACCCCCAACAGGGTTTTCTAATAACCCTTTTACCCACATGACTCATATAGGGCCGACCCCATCAAGGTGTTCTAATAACCCATCAAGTATAAGTTACGACACTTACAATATAAATGAAGACACTTCCGTATAGAGGAATAATAACATCTCTATAGGAATACAATATACACAGGTGAAATAAATTCCGAAGTTACAATTACATCAACAATCCCTCTGAACTAGGAAGGTATTTCTCGACACAGGCCTTCTATCACAAGTCTTCTTCTCTAGATAATCGTCACTGGATCATCGCCATCGAATCATTGTCATCGTCACTATTGTTGCTATCTCAATCAATCTTTGAACTAATCGTCATAGGAAGTTCTATAGAGCCAGTCCTTTTTCATACTGGATGTAGGCCCACCACCTGCAGGTCTTCATCATCACTAGCCATACTGTGGAATCCTCAAGACGTATTACGTGCATCAACACAACCTTGAAAGAGTATCCCAGGACTGATTACGAGCGTACTGCTCAACCTATCGGATCTCCTAGGGTGCTATTATATGTTGACTGTCACAAAACCTTAAAAGAGTCTTCACTAGCAAGAACTCTAAAAAGCATCCAAGGCCTTTTATGTGACTAGCACAACCTGTCCGGATCTCCGAGGCGTATTACATGTGACCTCCACCACAAAACCTTTAAAGAGTGTCTTGACTAGCAAGAACTCTAAAGAGCATCCGAGGCCTTTTATGTGACTAGCACAACCTGTCCAAATCTCTAGGGAATATTACATGTGGTCATGGAAAAACCTCGAAAGAGCATCCCAGGACTAATTATGAGCGTACTGCTCAACCTATCGGATCTCCTAGGGCTCTATTATATGCCATAGGACAAAACTTGGAAAGAGCATTTGCCATATATCCCAGGGCGCTATTACATGCCATAGGAAAAACCTCTAAAGAGTATCTGCAAACCTCCCAGGGCAATATTATATGTCCTCCCAAGCAAAACCTTGAAAGAGCATTTTCCAGATATCCCAGGGCACTATTATATGCCATAGGAAAAACCTCGAAAGAGTATCTGCAAATCTCCTAGGGTACTATTATATGCTTATCTGTACAACCTGTCCACGGCCATAGAGTATCAACCTGATACTCACCATACATCATCCTAATGTACATCATCACATGATCATCCTGATCATCATCATAGCATCATCCTAACGCATATCATCTAGCTCAACATCCTGAAGCTCATCATCCATGATCATCCTGATCATACAATGCATCCACCTGATGCATACACAGTATCTACCTTATACATATCATCATACATGATACACCTGATCATACAATGTATCCACCTGATACATATCATCATACATGATCTACCTGATCATACAATGTATTCACCTGATATATATCATCATACATGATCTACCTAATCATACAATGTATCCACCAGATACATATCAGCATACATGATATACCTGATCATACAATGTATCCACCTGATACATATACAAATACATGATCCACCTAATCATAACAAGCATCCAACATGATGAATATACATATACATGATCCAACTGATCATAACAAGCATCCAACATGATGCATATACATATACATAATCCAATTGATCATAACAAGCATCTAACATTATGCATATACAGAGCAGTAACTGGAGCATCATCTTGATGCTGATCATCCAGCACTTACATCCACAGCCATGGGAAGGATCCTCCTCTCACCATGCTTGGAATGGCTCCTGCAAATGTGTCCATCACTTCTTCCTCGAAGTGTCGCCAATCTGAAGAACACCAAGCCTCTCTCTGAAGTACTCAAACTTCACTCTGGTTAGTGGTTTCGTCAACACATCTGCAACCTGCTCATCCGTCACAACATACAAGAGCTTCATTGCTCCTCTCTTCACCATATCCCTGATATAGTGATATTTGATCTCAATGTGCTTCGACCTGTCATGGAACACCGGGTTCTCAGACATCTTTACACAACTCTGGTTGTCACAAAAGATACCATTATCACCCAACAGGAGATCAAATAACACAAACAGTAGCTTCCTCAGCCATACTGCTTCAAAACTAGCCGAACAAGCTACAACATACTATGCTTCGGCTGCACTCAGTGCTATGAGGACTGCTTCCTACTAAACCAAGAGATCACACCTGATCCCATACTGAAGCAGCACCCAGAAGTGCTCTTCCTATCTGCAACACTGCCTGCCTAGTCTGAATCAACATAACCTTGCAGGTAAAACTTTTGAATCGCATCATACTTGAGCCCATAATCAATTGTACCCTTCAGGTACCTCAGAATATGCTTTACAACAACCAGGTAAACACCTCTGGGATCCATCAGGAACTGGCTCAATGTGTTCACCGCAAAGCAAATATATGGTCTCATGTTTGTCAAGTACATCAAGGACCCAATCATCTAACGATACACCATGACATCAACTGGATCAGATGAAGCATCACATAGAAGCTTCAGGTTCGATTCCATAGGTGTGGCTATGGCCTTGCAGTCCTTGTCCAAAGAAGATCCCATCTGCACTCTGCCACACCTCCACGCCTAGAAAATAGTGCATCATCCTCAAGTCCTTCATCTCGAACTCAGCAGCAAGCTTCCTCTTCGTGTCCGCAATCCATCTATCCTCACTTGTAACAAATAGGTCATCCACATAAAAGTAGTATCATTGGATTTCCTTCCTCAACCTTGTAGTAAAGGTTGGAATCTGCTTTACTCTTGGTAAAGCCCAAACTGGATAGAAATTTTTCTATCCTACCATATCAAGTCCTAGGAGCTTGCTTCAATCCATACAAGGATTTCTTCAACTTGCACACATATGACTCTTTGTCATGTGTCTCAAAACCAGGTGGATGCTCCACATACACTTCCTCCTCGACTACACCATTCAAGAAAGCTGTCTTGACATCCATCTGGTGTATCTTCCATTTCATCACTGCAGCCAGAGCAAGTACTGCTCTAGTGGAAGTGTATCTGGCCACAGGAGCAAAAGTCTCTTCATAATCAATCCCTTCTTTCTGGGAGAAGCCACGAGCTACAAATCTCACTTTGTATTTCTCTATGCTACCATCTGTAGCATGCTTGATCTTGTAGATCCACTTGGAAGTCACAACAGACTTCTCTTCAGGTCTTGGGACTGCATCCCAAACATCATTCTTCATGATCGACTAGTACTCCTCGATCATGGCATTCTTCTCGAATACTGGGAACTTCAATATCTTCAATAGATAACTTTCTTGATGAACAAATGTTGTAGTCCCTCTTTTGTAGGTGATGGTATACGATCTTTCCTACAAAACAAGTTAAATTGCATGATTAGAAACATCTCCTAGTTTTCAAAACAAATTCTTATACATAAATAAATATGTCATACAGTCATGCAATTATCTTAGCCAATGCTTCAATACAACATTTATCCATATCCCGTAACTTTCTAGATGTCTTCCAATCTCTACAAGAACACTGTTAAGAGTGTGCACAACTCTCAACATGTCAGCAAAGAGGTTTGATTCTAGATAAGTAGCAATGGAATGTTGTACAATTCCATAGGCCACTTACCCATCACATGCATATTAGTAGTTGTAATGTTCATTAATGCAATTATTCTAATATGCATAATACACACCCTAAGTCTAGGAACATAAGCATATACATCATTGAACAATATTATTTAAACAAACAAATATGCAAGAAATGACAATTCAAATACTTATCTTTGTTTGGTTTGTAGGGTGGAATCCCTCTCAATATTTGCTTCCTTGCAGGAACTACTAGAGTGTTCTCCCTCTTGATCTTTGCTTCTTGGATTACCTGTCCTTGAACTTATATCCATCTTCAATCACTTATGCATGCTTACTAGTATCATCATTGTGTTATCCTCGAGGTCTCATACATACATTCATTAGTATAATCTCAATACTATCAAAACACAATAATCTTAAACATGTATAGTCATTATCATTTCAAACACAGATAATAAACATTAGCATTCAAGGTTTCAGGAAAGGACTTTTCTAGTTAGTCATATCATCAATCAAGGTAAGAGACATAATATGCCTAAACCCATGATAAATTTCTAACTTCATAAATAATCATTATCAATCATGCCATGTATACTTATATAAGAGATCTTAACACAAGGTAGGATTCTAACTTGATATAGGAAACACATACCTGGTTATCATATTTGCTAGTTATGTCTAGCATTGTCTTCTTGTTCTCTTCAATGACTTGTGCTAGTAAGCTGCATATCTCATAGGTTAATCATTATAGAACCAAGTTATACATACCTCATAAGTAGATCTTCTATGTGATCCATGACAATGGATGAATCTTTGTCTTCATGTCAACATGGTCATATGTTCTTGAACTAGAACATGATTTGTCTTTCTTGATGTACCTTTCATGTTAGTGGACAACATCAACCTCATACAACACCACAATGCATTAGTACAATCATAAGTGTCAAAACCCTAATCAATGAATATCTGCATTCATAATTTTATTAAGGTGATACGACAAGTCTAAAGTTAATCATGATTGTACTAAACTTAATGAAGACAAACATACCAAAAACTTAATCATGAATAGATCTCGAAACATACCTAGATAAGTCATACCTGTCGATATTGCTTGTAATATTCTTATGTAAGCCCTTAGCCTCATCTCCCTCTGAAATTGGAACTTCTTCACTTATGCAGGTGACCAATCCATTCTTCTAGGATTACCCAATCCACATGATTTGCAGAAACTAGATGTTGAGTTGGATTAGGGTTTGTCAGGGAAACCCTAAAAATTCAAACTTTGAATTTCAAACTTCTAAAAGGATAGAAAGATGCACCTTGGTGAGCTAACCAACCTGGTATACTCAGAATTTGAAAACTGCAAAGTTTCACCCCTCAAATTTGCTTTTCACTCTTCTGGATTCACTCGAGAGGACCCTAAATTAGGGTTTGAGTTTCTCGGAGCTTCACCTAACCAAATAGTTTGATCCAAAGCTCTAAAATTAGATTTTTACAAGGAGCTTCTAGCTATGGTCCCAGATTTCAAAAATTCCCATTTTTGCAGAAGCCGTAATTTTTCACTTTTCCGATCAAAGTCCCGAACTAGGGTTTGATCAAGCTCGGCCTTCTTCCCAACCAAAAAATTCAATCTTTGTCTCTAAATTTTTATTTTGACGATGAGCATCCAGCCGTGGTCTCCGATACAAAAATTCCAACACTCTCCTAAACCGTAAATTCCCGAAGCCATGAATGAAGGTGCTCAAAATCCAATTCTGTTTGGACAGAAAGATGCACCTGATTGTTTCTAGTGTAACTCCAAAATGTCAGATCTACAGGGTCTTAAAATTCTTCCTATGGTATCCTGACCTGTTATATTTCCAACTCCATAGGTTTGACCGCAATTGGATTCTCTGAGAGAGAGTTATGCCAAGTGTCACAACGTGACCTGTTTATGGGATAAAACCGGAGAGCGAACTTGTTAGTGGTTCAGTTTCGGCCTCTAAAAAAACTTACCTAAGAAATTACAGTCTGTGCCCTACCTGTCACTTTTTACGAAATTTCATTTGGAGCTTCCTAGCCCAAGTTATGACCTTTTTTCCTAGGTCACTTGTTTATGACTAAGATCTGGAAGAGGCAGAAACCCTATATTGTAGAGATCATAACTCACAAAGTACAGTGAATTAGAAGTTCTACTTCTGAAATAAGGTACATGGGATGTTATCTACGACCTGTAAAGGTTTCAAATCTTGAACCTTTGCCAAAATGGATTTATAGCAAAAGTTCTACAATGACTGGTTTTTTTTATATCAAGCCCTAGCTTCGCAAGTGCAACAAGTGTCATAAATGCCATACCATGCCTTCTTTTAGGCTAGCTCTGATACCATGTTAGTTTTTCATAATTTACTTCAATCTGATCTAATATCTTAATTGAGAGAATAAAATGTACAGCATATCTACAACATATCAATCATGGACAAAATAATGCAAGCTCACAAGAGACAATAGACACACAGAGTTTCACTAGGGAAAACAATAAAGGTGAAAAACCCGACAACTTCCTCAGAGATAGATAGAGCAATGATACAACCCAAGCATAAGAGATATACTCCTAGCAGTAGCTTCTCCTGCTCCACTAGTGCGCCACTCTCCAACTAGTGTATGAGTGAAGAATAGAATGATCAAATAGAGTGCCTCCTGCACTCTATTTATACTTGACTTGACTTGCTTAATAATCTTTACTAGGTCGGCCTTAACTTAACCACATAACATAGTGCTGACAGGGCCAACCACCAATAGGGTGGTTTAATAACCCTTTTACCCACATGACTCATACAGGGCCGACCACATCAAGGTGGTCTAATAACCCATCAAGTATAAGTTACGACACTTACAATATAAATGATGACACTTCGTATAGAGGGATAATAACATCTCTATAGGAATACAATATACATAGGTGAAATACATTCCGAAGTTACAATTACATCAACAGAAATGCCATAGAGGGGGGAGAGGGGGTCCCCTTGACGGATGTCTCTTGTGGGGGAAAAGGTGGTAGAGGGGTACTCATTGACAAGGATGGAGAAGAAGGAAGTGGAGGTTAGGGACATGACCCAGTTGGTCCAGTCTTAGAAAAAATCAAAATCTATTAGCATTTTTTCAATGAAATTCCAACTGAGCTTGTCAAAGTCCTTTGAGAGATCTAAATTGACCAGCATCCAAGAGTTTTAGTCGTTTTCAGAGAGTAAATCATTTCATCTGAAAGTATGATTCCATCTAGGATTTGGAGCCCTTCTAGATAGCCCATTTGTTTGGGCAAGATCATGAGTGGTAGGAGCACTTTGAGGCGGTCGGCTACAACTTTGGTTAGTATTTTGTAAACCACATTGCAAAGGGAGATGGGCTTGAACTTACCAGGGGTGGTAGCATCGGTTTCTTTGGGGATGAGGGTGAGAAAGGTGGCATTGAGCGCAGGAAGGACCAAACGCTTGGATCTAGATTCTTCAACCATTTCTAAGATCTCATGTTTTAGGATGTTCCAGCAACAATGAAATAAATTGATGGCGAATCCATCCAGTCTAAGGGCTTTACCTTCTTCCATATGATTGACAGCGGCCTCTAATTCCACCATGGATATTTCCTTCATGAGAGTGGCGTTATGATCAACAGTGAGGATGGAGGGAATGTGGTTGGTAACCCTACTGATGGCCTGAGATATTTCATCATTTTCTTCAGTGAGAAAGGCCTGGAAATGATTAATGAGCTCTTGCTCAATCTTCTCTTGGTCGTGAATAACAATTCCTTCGGTAGATTTTAAGGTATTTATCATGTTGTGCATTCTCTATTAAATAGTGGTGTGGTGGAAGAAGGTGGTGTTTTTCTCCCCTTCTTTGAGCCAATTGATTCTGGATTTCTGTCGTTACAGGATTTATTCTTGCTCGCAGCGAATGTCCAGCTGTTTGAGATTTTCTTTCTCCTTTTGTTTGATATCTTTAGTGTGTCCATGTTCCATGATGTCCCTTTGGATATTCTCCAGGTTCTTTTCTAGCTCACTCTTGGTAGTAAATATGTTGCCAAAAGTTATCCTATTCCATATTCACATCTGAGATCTGAGCATCTTGAGTTTCTTGTGAAAGATGGCCATTTTTTAGCGGCCTTCCATCTTCATGTTGAGCTACCAGTTACGAATAATGTTGTGAAAAGAGGGGTGAGTTAACCAAAAAGTTTCAAAGTGAAAGGGTAAGAATTTTTTATTAATCGAGTGCTACCAATTGAGTGAAATTGGCCAGTGATCCGAGCCCACAGAGGGTAGAACCGTTGCGGTGAGAAATCCTCCTATATCTATATCTTTTTCGGAGACAAGGAAGCAGTCAAGACGAGAATCAATTTGCTAAGCTCCTCCTCTGCGATTGTTCCAGGTGAGAAATCCCTCAGAGGGCCTACGTTCGATGAGCTCGCAATCATTGATGCAATTCTTGAAAAGAGTGTCTTCAGGGGCGAGAAAGTAGTGACCTCCTTTTTTTCCTGTAGAGAGGTGATCATGTTGAAATACCCTCCAAGGATGAGAAGGGATTCAAGATGTTGCAAGGTGAACTAGGAGATAGTGTCAAGGAGGTTATGTTTGAGAGAAGGGGCTTGAGGGTCGTAGACATTGATGAGATGGTCCGAGAGGTTAGTGCCCAGAATGTGAAACGAGGCAAAAAGGGAGTGGGTCGTGGGAGCACAGTCGTTTAGGGTTAGAAGGGTGGGGTTCCAGGCTAATGCAATTGCTCCGGAAGCTCCCAAGGCATCAATTGCTATGACTTGGCATCCATTCCAAAGTTCGGACAGAAGGAAGTGGACTTTCTCATAGGAAATTTTGGTTTCCTATAGAAAAATGATAGAGGGAAAATCTTACAATATTTTGTGTTCTAACATACAGTGCTTGGTAGGTCTATTGAGCCCTCTCACGTTCCAGGGGATTAGCTGCATTGGGAACCTTGTAAAGCAGTAGGGAAGAATTTCGTTAACTATGCATAATGCCCTGATTCCACCAGTCCGGTTCCTAACTGACTAATCCTCTGAAGATCAGTTTTTCTTCCTCTCTTCTTGTTGTCCCTTTGCAGCTTGTGCTTTTATTTTTGGGGGAGGTTGTGTACCCCCAGTTTGATATGTTTGAATTTGCTCAGGGCTTCTTTTAGAAGTTGGATTTGTTTGGGTGGGATGGTGCCGAAGGCTTTTCTAGTACATGCATCTTCCAGACCTAGGATGTCAAGTTCCCCTAATTCTAGCTTGATCATTTCGTCATCCATGTGTATTTCAGGTCCTTAAGTACTTGCTCAGCTGCTTTGGCTCTTTCATATGGATCCTTTGTTCGTCCATGGCGCGACCTTCATTAGGCATGGGCTTGTCAATGACGCCTTCATTCATCTTAGGGGTATCATTTTGGATCTGATCTATTGTCATTTGGGTGAGGACTAGATCTTTAGGTTGTTGTTCTTTTTCTGTGGGATCTTTTGGTTTCCCTTCCAGAATGGTGAAGCAATTTTTGGTGGTTAGGTCATTGGATTTCTTCTCCTCTGTGGGTGTCTTGCGATGATGTCTTGTTTTTCTCCCATATTTCTGGAAACCTTCTTCATCTTTGTTAGCTTCCCGAGGGTCGTTATTGTTAAGATGACAGTCACGGTATAGATGGTCGTGTTCATGACATTTTCTGCATTTGAATGGAACATGATCATAGTCTAGAGGTTGTACCCATTCTGAATCTTCGTGGTTAAGGAAGATCGAGTGGGGTGGATACTTGGCTGTGTGCATGTAAATGCATACGGGCATATGCGATGTACTTACTGTTTCTTGTTTGTTCTACTTCTCTGACATAGGTGCCGAGGGTGTTGCCGATGTCCTTGAGCATGTCTTCATCCCAGTACTCTTGTGGTAATGAGTACATCCTTATCCAGACTAGTGCCCATGTGAAGTCCTGTTTTTCAGGGTTGAATTTTTCTATCCAGTGCCGGAGGTATAATCCTGTTGATTTGAAGAAATAAGGGCCTCCATCCTCAACTCTTGCTTTGGCCTCAAGCCGATGGAATATGATGGTGAAGAATCCTTTGGATCCAAGCTGCAGATCAAAGTGTGCTTTGGGTTTCCATTTGGCCATTATCCATCCATGGAGGGCTTGCTCTGTTGGCCAAAAACCAATGAATTTTCCAACCAGGGCATGATCCTTTAGTTTCTGCGCATGGGCATTGATACGTTCAGCAAGAAGCGTCAGCTGAGGTCTTTCAGTGGCTTTACCTATGCATGTGTTTGTCCCAATTGTCATTTTGGAGGTCGACGGATCTTTCTGTGCATTTGAGGCTTTAGGGTATGCCAGGGGTACCTCAGCCACCCCAATTTGTATAGAGGCGGCAGGATTGGAGAACGAGGTGGCTGTGCCTGAGGGGCCCTCGGCCCCTCCCAATGGATCTTCCATGGGTTGTAATAGGTGCGTAGTTCCAACGAAGAACGAGTGGAAGCGGTGGGGTGAGGCTGCAGGAGGTGGCTCAAAACCCTAGGTATGGCATGCGAGGAGGCAGAGGCAGAGCTCTCAATTTATTCTTGTGTTTGTTACACTTATTAGTAACCTATCACCATCCAATTGGGAAAATATGTTAGGTACACTAAATGAAGAGTCTAAATTTCGTAGACAAACATTTCAAACGATACAACTTTTTTCCAGATGGAATGAATTGAGAGAAACCATCCAAGTACTTCCCCTCATTTCAAGTATGGTACTCAGAGTAAGATGACTAGCTTGTTTTTAGCAACCTAAGCCAATAGTAACATCAAGTCATTCCCACAATATTCATAGAGACATCTATCCTAGGGACTTGAGCATCTGACCTCCTACTTATAATTCACAACTCTCAATCACTCGAGCTATCCCACTAGGCTATTCCAAAACACACAAATTGTAGAGTCCAATGAGCAAGGTGTATACTTTGGCAAAAAACTCATAGAAATTCTCTTCCATTTGAAAGGGAATACCTATTTGATACAGTGGAATCCTGACATTTATATAGAGAAATTGAGGATTTATAAAGACTTTCCCCTCCTTTTATCTCTTGATAATGGTTGAGTAACTAAAATTCCTCACCCTTTGGTGAATGTTCAAGCAACTATGCACTTAATAAAAATCACATAAGGACGACTGATCTCATTCCCATTTTATAATAATCATGGTTATGATAAGTGTTTGCACCTCATTCCTCAAAAGGTCTTGATATGAATTTCCACCCATTGATTCATTAAGGTTCGAATGATGGATACGATTTATTTCTCCAGTGTGGCTTCATGTTGGGTGGGTGAACGATATTTCACAATGAGCATTGGCCCATAAATTAGATGGTTAATAAGCATTATTTCTTCTTGGAAATGGGTGTACCATAACTTTGTACTCAAATTCTCTACAATGTGTAAACTTGTTGTAGTTTCATTCCAATGTGGGAAACCTTCATTGACTCAACCATCACCCCTTGACCTCTCATGGAATTAAATAAACTATGGGTAGAATTAAAAGAAATAACAATTGAATGGAAATTTCTTTTTTTTGGTTATGCAATATTATTTATATGTTAGGGATGCTCCTGCATTACACCCTTATGGTAATTGCAACTTGGGAATCTTGTTCATTTGGTGGATGTCATAAAAATTGTAACAATCTTCCAAATTGATCAAGATATTCTTTTCAAATCCATGTCACCTCATCCAAACGTTTTCCCTTCGAAAAAACTAAGTACTCTGTGTACTCTTTCCTCTTCTTCCTTCCAACAACAATATGACATTTTAAAATCTACTCCACTTCATCTTTTTCCTTCTTTTGAATATGTTCTTTCTGGTCTTCAACCAAAATGTCTTATTCATAATCTCTTAAAAAATCCTTTTAGCACTAGTTTCTATCATTTAAACCTATACTTCCTACTAAAATTTAACAACCTAAATAAATTATTAAGTATAGACCTTTTTAGCACTAATTTCTATCATTTAAACCTATACTTCCTATTAAAATTTAACAACCTAAATAAATTACTAAGTATATAAAAAATCATTTAAACATATAAAGATTGATATATTCTATTCCATTTGATTACAAATCATAATATTACCTTCCAAATAACTCTAAAGTACTCTTATTCTCTTTAAACCCACCATGATGTATAATATGAACAATAAGAACAAAGAAAAACATCAATGTAAGAGAAACAAAATCTAAATCTAACTTTCTCTATCTCCTCACCTCCAAACAAAAAAACCTTGCATATCAATCATATAAATAAACCCACTCAAACATCTACAAACACACATATACAATTAAAATTAAAGGAATATAGATAATGACTCCACAGTGTCACATCCAAGTATAGCTTTAGAATCGTTCTCTCTCATAATAGTTCTCTCTAAGTTATGCTAATCCTAATGTTTAGAACATCTAATCTCTAGTTATAATTGATGATTGTAAACATAGGTATGCTTGGTACATTGAAATACAAGATTCCCCTTCTCGGAAGCCTTCTCTCAAACCATTGTTGCTCCATAATGTATACTGTAATATTTGTCACAATTTATTTCATTCTCACATGAACTCATAAACTTATAAGATACTAAGAGTCCCTCCGATACTAATTCATTTCTTTCCCATGCTATTCAAATAATTTTATTGAACACTTTCTAAAGCATTAGCTTCCTAACAAAACTTATTACTATCATTATATAATATATTAATATGTTGTCGAAGAAATGACTAATTCATGACATTTATTATATTATATTATACCATTTGTTGTCGTTATATAATATATTAATATGTTGTCAAAGAATTGACTAATTCATGACATTTATTATATTATATTATGCCATTTGTTGTTTGACAAGTTAAGATGATGTGAAGATGATTTCACATAATTAGTTAACTAGACCTTTTACAATGTTGGTGATAGCATTGACTTGGCATTTCATCTATAGCGTAGATTTAATATATATATATATATATACAAAAGATTCACAAAATTTATGTTTGTTTATAATTTTAATATAAAATTTATATTAGATATAATTAAATAAAAATAAATAAAATATTTATAAAATAAATATTCAAAATCATTATGTGATCCATAATATCATAATACCCAATAAAATTGAAATACGAACTGATTATAAATAAATTTATCAATATCATTTAAATAACATTTTCATGACGTATTACTTTATCTAAGCAAGTGGTATATAATATTTGAATATCATAATATCCAATAAAATTGAGATACAAATTTATAAAAAAATCAATGTTTATAAAAAAATTCATCTATATCATTTTAATAACATTTTTATGGGTAGTACCTTATCTAACCAAATGGGACATAATATGTGAATATCCAGTAAAATTTTGATATAAAATTATAATAAAGATCAACTATTTTAAATAAAATTAGTAAGTATCATTTGAATAGATTATTAATAATTCCAAAAAAGCTAGCATTTTCTATCTCTTCTTTGTTACAAATATACACCTTTAAACTAACTACATAAAATATAATTCTCCATAAATGTAATCTCAAAAGAATAAAAAATTAAAGAAATTATTTTTATTCATTATAAAAATTAATTAATATCTTCTTAAAAAACAATATTCATATAAAATTACAAAGAATAAAAAATAAATTAAAAATTAATTAATATCGTTTTAAAAATCAATATTTATATAAAATTACATTACAAATAGACACAATTTTCTCCCTTCAACACTTAGCATCTTAGCCTTTTTCATGAAGTATTACCTGTACATAATATTTGAATATCATAATATCTAATAAAATTGAGATACAAATTTATAAAAAAACAATGATTATAAATAAATTTATCTATATCATTTTAATAACATTTTCATGTTGTGGTACCTTATCTAAGCAAATGGTACATAATATTTGAATATCCAATAAAAAGTCGATCCATTTGTCTCAAGCAAGGTGATGCGAATACTAATTTCTTCAACAAGTACGAAAGTTTCATGAAGAATTTTAATTCTATTTGGGACCTCAACGATTCTAATGGAAAGGTTATTAATTTACATAAGGACTTAGAAAGGGTTGTTTTTCTTCATTGAATCTCTTCTATGTTCAAGGATCCTAAATGTTCAAACATTTCTTCTCAACTTGATGTGATCAAACATTACGCTTGCTTCTTCTTTGAAGAAGAAGGGAATCATGTAGGTAGGGATGTGTCAATGGAGGAACTGGAGGGCATCATCAAAAAATTGGTCAAGGAAAAAAGTTGTGGTCTAGATGGTTGTACAGTGGACCTTTTTTCACTTTTATTAAACTGATGGGTCTAGATCTTCTTCAAGTGGTGGAGGAGTCTAGGATAAATGGGGTTGTTTTTGGAGCTCTCAATGCAACATTTATATTCCTCATTCCTAAGAGTTCCAAGGCTCTTTCATTTGATTATTTCAGAACTATAACACTCTATAACTTTATCTATAAAATCATCTCAAAAATCATTCCCAGAAGAATTAAGACAAAGCTGGCAGAATGTATATCTAGAGAGAAATTCGGGTTCTTGGACAATAGGCATATTTTAGATGCTATCGGGGTCTCTCAAGAAGTTATTCACTCCAAAAAACAAAATAAAGAGTTTGTCATTGTACTTAAGATAGACCTTACCAAAGATTATGATGAGGTAGATTGGGGTTTCCTAAGGTTGGTTTTGCTTCAGATTAGGCTCCCCTTCCATGTGATTTAGTGGATTATGGCTTCTCTATCCTCTACTTCTTTCTATGTCCTTGTGAATGTAAATCCTAATTCTTTCTTTAATAACTCAAGGGGGGTTCGGCAGGGATTCCCTTTGTCCCATTTATTGTTCCTAACTGTTACGAAGGGACTTAGTAGGATGATAAGGCAGGATAAACTAGATAATGCCTTGGTAGGTGTAAAATCACTGCTCATTATAATATATCTCATTTGATGTTTGGTGATGATGTCCTTTTGTTTGGAGATGAATCTGTTGCTGAATGGAAATCTATGCATGTCATCTTGCATTTTTTTTGTAATGGCATAAGAATGGAGATGAGCATCCATAAGTCTTGTTTCTTGCAGCATGACGTGGAAGATACAGTCTTGTTACAGATCCAGCAGTTATTTCCTTATAAAGTTGAGGAACTGGTGAATGGTTTTAAATACCTAGGCTATTACCTCAAGCCTAATCATTATTTGAAAGCTAATTGGAACTGGATCCTAAAAAAAGGATAAAAGAATTATTTGTTGGGTTTACAAATGGCTTTCCCTAGGTGGAAGACTCGCTCTTTCGAAAGTATTTTTGATGAGTCTTTAAATGTATTTATACTCCCTTGCAAAAATTCTTGTCTCTATCATTCATGATTAGAGGAAGAGGATGATTGCTGCTGGATGTTGGTCGTATAAAAATATTTTGTCCTAGAACCTTCCCCTAAACGTTATATGTTATGTATGGTTATTCCTGCAAAATAAGATACCTACTTGGGACAACTTTATTTCCAGAGGTTACATGTGGCCCAATATTTTCTCTATGTGTATGTAAAATTTTGAATTTGTACATCTTATTTTTTAAATTGTCATTTTTCTATAGTTGTTTGGGATGAGATATTTCTCTGTTACAAATTTCCTATAATTGGAAGCAAGCTTCTTTTGAAGAATCTTTGAAAGAATCACTACAAGGAAAAATACCTCTAGCAGAAGTTATAGAGGAAGCCCCTAAAAAAAGAGGCTGAAAATCCATTTATAGCGGAGGTTTCTAGTGGAGGGGAGTGGGTAGAGGTTTTTTTTCGGTGCATTTACCACCAAAACGCACCAGTGCATTTCTAAACATAATGCATCGCCGTGACATGAAATTATATCGCACCGCGATAGAGAAAAAATATCGATAAAATTTTTTTAAGTAGAAACTCATATTATTAATACCCGTTGAGCGGTTCGTTAATAGATACTACATGCACTGGGGTGTTATACGATAAAATCCCTGATGCATTTAATAGATGATAATGCACCACATTATCAATATATTTTTTAATAGCAAATGTAGTAAACAGTGCACTAGATAACCATAAACACACCGCTGCATGTTTAATTAATAAACACATTACTTGTTACTATAATAAAATTCATTGCAAAATCCGTTAAATTTTTATTAAACGACTCTCCTTTATGGTGCGTCGAGTTACTCTGCGCACTAGTGTGCTTTATTGTAGGCCACACCACGAAAAAAAAAATCGATTAAAAAAAAATCATTTGAAAACACACATTATTTTAATACCCTTAAAGCGATGTGTTACTAGATACTACATGCAGTGGTGCATTTTACAATAAACAACCCAGTGAATTTAATAGACGATAATGCACCATGTTATCAATATATTTGTAATAGCAAATATTGTAAACAGTGCGCTAGATAATAGTAACGCACCAACGTGTTTATTTCACAAATGCACCGTATTTTATTATAAAAAAAAATTCAGTGCAAAACCCATTAATTTTTTTTATAAAAAACCCTACTATTTGGTGTGTTGGGTTGATTGTGCACACCAGTGCACTTTATTGTCATCCGCACCAGAACAAGGTTTAATATAAAAGAAAAGTGTGGGGTAAAATTCATTTTAACCCTTCTTAATGCATTTTTTTCCCAAGTGCACCAATGCTTTACCTTACCCACTTGGACGCCCTGACATCCGTGGTCCACGTGGACACATTCTTCATCTATATTGGCTATTGCTTATTGTTTGAATTTTGACAAATGGTGGTGAAAATTCAAATTTTCCATACATTGCCAAGATGCCTCTCTGATGGGCCATTCAATAGGTAAATTGATTCTTACTTCATAATTTAATTTTTTAATGGAATAATTTTTAGAATTTAGACTTAATTTGTTTTATTTTTGAAAAAAATTAAAAATTTTGCATAGTGTGTTCGATCCATTTTCCTTGCACTGACTTGCGGTGCACCCTGTAAATTGTTACAGACCGCACCGCAAACGGTCCGAGGAAAATGGTTCGAATGCACTTGGCCACCGTTGAATTTATACAAAACATAAAATTTGTAAATAGTGCATTCGATATTTGGGAGCATCAATTATCCGGTGCACTTAAATATATCGAACGCACTGGTTAACAATTCCTTATAAACGAACAGTTAATTTCTATAGTGCAGCTAGGGCATGTCATTGCACCAGTCCCAATGCTTTGATGTCCAATAGGTGCACGAAGAATAAATGCACCGCTACACCGTAAAATTCATATAGAACGTAAAAATGGTAATGAGTGCATTCAATATTTTAGAGAATCAATTATTGAGTGCTCTTAAATATAACTAATGCACCAATTAACATCAGCTTATAAATGAACAATTAAATTGTATGGTGTTCCTAGGGCATGTAATGATACCAGTACCAGTGCACTTATGATCGATAGGCGCACCAGAAATATATTTTAATTCCATATTGAAAATTGTTAATCAATGGTGCATTTGGTTTACATAAACTCACCATTTACATTGCACTTACTTGAACTAAACGCACTGACACCATTTGATTTAACAATTTTAGAAAAATCTAATGACGGTGCACCCATGTCACGTCAGTACAATGGTGTTGGTGTTCTGACATGACATGGTTGCATTGTCATTAGATTTTTCTATAATCGTTAACGGTGCGTTTAGGTCATTGGAAGCACTAGTGCGCTAACGGGATTTAGGCACACTATTAAGTACATTTATAAATTATTCCGGTGCATCAGATATTTAACACACACTTTAAATAAATTTTAAATATATTAAAATATAGTAGCGGTGTGGTAGGATTATTGTAGCACACCATTAGTTGTGCATTTGGTTAACTTAAGCACTGTATGATGTGGATGTATGTTATTTAGGTGCACCGGTGGTAACAATTTATTTTTTGCAGAAAAAATTATTATTGTTGTTATTAAATAGGATTTTAATTGTATGAAATATGTGAAATAGATATTTGAGCAACGACAAGGTTCTCAATAGGAGCGTGCATAGTTGGACCAGTACAACATGGTCAAATAGTGAGAGGCTAGGGATAGTGAGAGGGATTGTATCCTCGCCCCGTTACTTCTTAGAATAGAGAGATATTAAGGATTGTTGGCCTCCTGAAGTTCTATGATGAGGCTACATCACTTAATGGTAACCCTTCATTATTATGTCATTTCATCCGATGTTGGGATTATCATAAGCAGGCATTTCGTGTTGGTTCCAGTTAGTGGTTCCAACCCACTGAGGAGAATATTTATTTCATCACCGGGTTATCTAGTAGAGGGAAGTATTTACTCTAGTTCACCCATGTCCGAACTAGTTCTGCAACAGAGAGTCACCTAGCTTACTCTATTAGATATATCAGTGATGCGGTCGTCCATCTGTTTGATTTTCAGGTGAGCAGTGGGCAGGTAAGGATCTCTACTTTTGGTCAAGAGGAGGTTAGGTGTCTCTCTCTTTTTCTGATGATGTTGGCGCACTCCACTAGTGATGAGAAGCGCATTAGTTTTCATCTACTGTGTTATGTTTACTCTTTAGTGTGGAGACCTAGATGCATTAGATGGTATGCCATTTTTTGTGGCATTTTTGTTATGCTTTGGATAGATGTTGTGTAGTCATTAATGGGAGGTCCAACTTCCCTTTCAGTTCAAAGATTTTTTGTTTAGTTTTTGAGAGTTTTCTGGCCACCAGGCCATCATTTGAGTGCCTACCTCCTAGGCCAATGACCGAGGTGTGTATGCACATGAGGGGGAAGATGATGCCAAAGAGGGGGGAGCCTAAGTTCTTAGTTGTGTAGATTTTCTTTTAAGGGTGGTGTGATTTCCATTTTTGCAAGTCTGTGTAATTCTTTTCTGCAAGAGTGATTTTATTTATACAGCTAGTTTAATTCATTTTCCAGATTATAGTTAAATTTTGGGTGTTGTAAGAACACCTGCTTCTACTAATCCAATTATGAAGACAGGATTACCATCAATATGGATTCAAGGATGAACATAAGTTTGGAAGAAATCTCTCAAATCCTAGCAGGAGCTGGGATTTCTTCTTCTTAGGAAGAGCACATCTTGACAGTAGAAAAATTATCCACCTCTCAAGAAGTGAAAGAAGAACCAACACTCCATGAGTCACATATATCTAATGGGGATAAATCATTCGAACGCGAGATCGAGGAGGCCAAAGAGGATATGCAGTGTGATCTAAAACAAGAAGGGAATCAAGAATATCATAGTTCTATTGAAAGATGGTTCGAAGTAGTTACTAGGTCACATCATTCTTTCATTCTTCCTTCCTTATTTGTATCATATTATTTCCTGCAGCTGGCCTCTCACACTCTCATATGATTTAAATTACATTTTCCAAACTTGAGGGTGAATATGTTTATAATCATGTTACACATGTGGTTACTTTGGAAATATGCATACCCTTGAACAATTTTTATATTTCCAAGTAGAATAGGGTAGGATAGAATAACAGAATAATACCATGCTTTTATTTTTTATTTTTTATTTTCAAATAAGTATGCTCTCTTCCTGCACCTTGTTGCGATCTGGAAGATTAGAAAGTGGAAATATAAGGAATGGAAATGAGATGTTTTCAGGAATGCTTTGGAATTGTTAACTATTTGAACAAAATGCTTAAATAATTTTTTGTCTTCAATTTTCAAAATTTAATTTGTCTCTATTTATTACAAAAATATTTCCTAAATTTTTTTTTACAGTAATTAGATCTAATCAGGTTTTTGGAATCACTCAAAAGAGACATCGACAAAAGGAGATAGTCTAAGCCGTGCCACTGCCGACAGGTAAAAATGTATTTTATTTTTCCTTGAATTTGTTTCATTAAGCACTATTTGTGAATTGCAAATCTCACGTTTTATTGCAGATTAGTGCTAAGTATTTCATGTTCAAGGACAATAAAAAATACTAATTTCTGTAAAAGTGGTTTTTAAAGATCACAATCTTTTCAGAAAAGCGTGTCTCAATGAAAGCTTGAAGGAGCTAAGATCATAACACCTGCCATACAATTTGCTGCCAAAAGAAACCTCTCAAGAAGTCAATTGTGCTATGACATATTCATTCACCTTCCTCCTTTCAAATCCATAAAAATCCATTCATGTCCAAGTCCCAATTTCCACTGCTTATGTAGTCAACCTTAACCTTTTTATTTTCTATCACTACTACATCATGACTTCACATATACTTTCCATTTCTGAGTTTCATGTTGGTTCGATTTTTCACTATGATTCTTCATAATCATTTATTTTGTACTCGTATTCGATGATGTGGAATTCGTTAATGTCCACCTTCCAATGGTCTTGTCCCATAGACTCCAACACATCATCTGGGATCGATATTAGGGTTTTATAGTACCCTGGGATCTGCATGAATCAATGGCAGATTTCCTTGTTGTTTATCGTGGGGATTCATCAATGCCTCTTGATATTTGACAAATCTTGCAGGTGACTCGACTCCAGTGCATTCATTTGTACTTGTCAAGATGGACTAAGGTACTTTAGAGCTCACTGTCATCAAATGTGAGTTGCTTCACATTGGTTAATGACATACATTAATGGCCGATAATCCAATGATTTCTTTCCATGCTTGACTTCAACACATTCATTTGCATGGTAAGAATTGTACCTCGGTTTTGTAGCAATTGAATATTATGTGATCTAATGGTTTCAACAGTGACTTGCAGCATCATTTTTTCCAACAATTATGTAGTTCTTTTCCATTTTCTTCCAGCATTTAGCAATCTTACATGTAGCCAGCACAATACAGTTTGGATAAGATTCAACCTCATTCACTTTCAGCTCTCATATACATCTATTTGAGTAGCAGATTGGCCTACATAGGTCCAGAAGACATCAGTCCATCCATGCCAATCAAATATTTCATGGAGGTAAAACTTGAGGTAAAATAGCATGAGTTTTTATTTATTAAAGATTTAGGAAGATGTCATGAAAACCACTCTGCATTCTTCACTTCTATTTTCATTTTTTATACATTATTCATTACCTATCATAACCATACCATCTTTTATCCATTCACTCCCATCATTTCCCACTCAATCCTAAGCCCTCACTTCATTTGAACCAAATCATCATTTTATTCCCTACATCTCCTACATTCAAGCATAAGAAGATGCCTTACTGCTGCCACACAAGAACCAACAATGATAAAAGACGCTTTGTTTCCACATAAAAACCAACAATGAGAAGAAATAAAGCAGCTGATACACATGCTACATAAATTATTGGAAAATATGATAGGATGGACAAAAGAACCTACAACAAAACAAGCTGTTGTAGAAGCCATTCTTACATAAAAACCTACTCGTATACAAACAAGGTGGAAATGGAGGTCTGATTTCTTTGATTTGTTTGCATCGTTCACTGGTACATATGATTGTTCACATCTTTGAATCTATTGTGAACAAAGATTAAGCTGATATTACTCTAATCCCCCACATATGTATCATCATGGACCTCGTGGTTTCCTTTTCACTCAAACATACACCAGACATTGGTATTTTGCTTCATAATTTTATGGTCATATTATTGCTTGAAGGTTGTTCTTTCGAGATTTGGGAATTTTTATGCATGTGGGCACTACAAATCTTCTATGGCTGCAAATTGAATCATACGTTATGCTCCAACTCTATTATCAGGAAATGATGCATGAGGACATGCTTTTCATTAAGTTTGGAGGAGAAGGATTATTGTGCACTCTATGATATTTTCATTACTGAACATTCAATGCATTAATATGATACACGCAATATTATTTTCATCCCTAGACTGAGGCGGATTAAAATTTAGTTGATGAAGTTAATGATTATATCATATGTTGTGTGTTGCAAAAGTGCATATGTTTACACGAAATTAAGTGAAGATAAGGCGCAGTCCACAAGTGCATGCATGTTCTAGCATTGAAAGAGAAAATTGCAATTGTTACTTTCAGACTAGCAGGTAAAACAAAATATCAATATATGTTCAAAATTCAGAGCAACATGAAGATTTTGGCAGATACAAACGAGTTTGATCATTTACCTTGAATGGAAGTGAAATCAGATTGAATGTTGCAACCTGTTGGTAAGATTGTTCTTTCTTTTACAAGGGAAAGATCTACTACAGGAAAATCCAAGTGAGGCAGATAACTGGCTGAAAATGCAAATTGTTGTTAAACTCAAAATTTTACCAAATTTCCATCACAATACTATATTTCCAAGATCTGATTTGCAAGTTGATCAATGGGTATTCAAAGCACTTTGGAACATTATTTTTTTGTTTCCTTCATTCAACAGTGAGAAAGATTGAAAAATTGTTGTGGCTGCAATAGGGTTTGTCATACCTCATGGGTTTCTCAAATTGGATGTATTAAAGGATTTGATTACTGGAGCTTGTGTGCAATCGATTTGTTGGTTGCATTAAGCAATGGGTTGCAAATATTAAACCATTTATTTGCAAATATTATGAGCTAATTTCCTATAGCAACTTGTTTTCTTTGTCAATCAATGCCACTATTCTGGAGATGAATGTATTTTCTGACCTGCAGTTATTGGAATTCTCAAGCAACAAAAGCATAGTGGACAGACAAAAGTTCTCCTTAGTTTTCATTTATGATGGAAGAATGGATGAGAGTGTCTTATCAAACAACCTGAATGCACATGAGTTCATATTTGCTTGTTGTCCATGCATTTTTCTTCATACACCTCTTGGTATTTTGTTGAGACAGTTAAGAGTTGAATTGGGCCTTTGAATTATGCCAAACAAATTCTATGATCTATAACTGTAGGATGAATTTCTTAGAATGATGACAAGATTTGTTGTTTTCCTAAGCGCTCTCTAAATGGTGAGGATAGATTCAAAGCTAAAATTCACAGGTTTGGGCTATCTTGAGGATACTTTGAAGCATTCATAGTTGGTACACCAAGAATGAACAAATTAAATTACATATGATGTTGGGTTGAAGGCACTATTATACAAACGACTTGTGAATTTGGGATATCAACAGTATGTTTCTCTTTTTGCCATAATTTCTCTTGCTAACAGTATGGCTGAGATTTTGTATGAATTTAATTTGTATTATTAAAGGATTGCATGCTCTATTTAAACCAATATAATCAATTAGTGACCTTAAAGCTCAACACTTGATGTGTAATCTGTGATCAGTGGGAACCCAGGACATCAAAAATCCTGATGGCTAGTTCATGTTTTATTCATACACGTTATTAAAAAAAAGGGCATAAATTGAAGTGGCAATATCTTCCAAACGGTGATCTGGGTCTTCGTGAAATTGGGTGAGTAGATGCACCAAGGTAATATGAACAATCCCTCAAAGTTTCAGTAAAACCTAGCAAGTAATTTCTGAGAAATCAAGCATAGTCACCTAAATCCATTTTGTCTATATCTCGAGATTCATGCATCAGATGGATTTGATTTTTGGTGAGTAGAAGCATTTGTGGTGAGAGGAATATACTCACCCATTTTCAGAGAAAAAAAATAAAAAAAATTCACGGCTTTCGATAAAATGACCATCATCATCTACAACCAAGTTGCATTTTTCTCGAAAAACGTGATGTGGGTATCTTTGATTTTTTGTGTGGAGATTTATTGGACTAGTAAAAAATTGCTTGCAAAATATCAGGCAAACCCAGTTTGTATTTTGTGAGATATTGGTTCAGGAAGTTTGTTGAAACACCGGTTGAAACACCTGTAGTGGCTTATTTGTTGATACATGGTTTATTTGCTTATATCTTGGGATCATTGAACTGAATTGTCATTCTTTTTGGTATGGAGAAGCATGAGAACAATATGAACATGCCTTGAAAAAATTCAACAAAATCCACTTTTTATTTTGTGAGAAAATGATTCATAAAGTTTGTTGAAACAGTTGTTGAAACTCTGTCAGAATTGCTAGAAATCACTTGAGTGCTACTTTTGAAGGTATGATGGCTATGAACATGAAACATAAAGCTGCTAAGATGATGTGGATGACCTTATATTGATAAATCATCACTTGTGGTGTTCATAATTTGCTTATGATGACATGTTTTGAGATTTTCTTTTCAGTCACTATTTGAAGAAGTTTCAAGTATTATTTGGAAAGAAGCATCATATTCCATTAGCATCATCGGTGAGCAAGCAGAGTGGTTTTGGTCACTATGCATGGTAAAATGAAAGCAACAATCAAATGAGTCCTTCTAGTTTGGATGCTACACAGGTATTGGGTTGCATGAGGACATGTAACAAGTTCAGTTTGGAGGAGATGTTGGGTCACAGATTTGTCCCTATTTTCATCACCTATCAACATCTATTTCATCCCTTTTCTTCCTACTATTACCCATTTATCATTCCATTTTCAATCCATTTGTTGTAACTGCCCGTAAATAGCATATTACTTCCATTGATGCTTTAGTGGTTAATAATTATTATTTTCCTTTAATTTTGATGAATTGAAGACTATTATGAATGATTTTACTGATGATGGTTTACGAAGCAATCTCTTGTGCATCAATCATGGTTCAAACCTCCAAAGTTGGCATGCTAGTACACGTCCACATGGAAATTCACCACATGATTTCATTCCTAAGATTGATCATGTGGATTTGTGATATTGAAATCGTACACATGTCCAACATGGTAGCCTCCAACTCATGATCAAACGGCCTCAACCCAAAACACATGCCAAATAAGAACACATTGATTTGTGTTTCAATTTGCGGCTAGATAAAGCAGAATCTCGAAAATCTAGGACATGGGTTTTGTGCTTAACGACCTCAATTACTGAGGTTGTGAGGAAATTGCCAAAACAACCATAGTTTTAGACATACGGCTAGTTCTATAAACATGTAATTCCTAGATTTATAGTTACGGTCGTGTTTCAAATTAGCAAATTTGTTAAAATAGATTCCAAGTTGGGAATTCAGTTGCTCATCCTCATGAAGGATTTTTATGTATAAATATGTAATCAATCTCATAGGGGAGAGGAGAGCAAGCAATGTTATGTTGTAGAATTTGATTTAAAATTTGTTGTAATAATTTCATTCTGATAATACATTCTAGCAGTTTCTTAATTTTGGAGTTGTAGACTTTCATTGTGGAGATCCAGCTCTGCTCAGTGGAAGAAGGGCCCTCTTTCCTGAGCATATGATGATAGTGTTGATTGTAAGTGTATTATTGTGTATATTTTTTTATTATTTAGTTCATGTTTTCATTCATTATTAGATTTATCATTGTTGTTTTCCTGTTAATTCGTTTTGATAGATCGTTGGCTAACATAACACTTCTTTTTTATTTATGTAATTAGATCTTGCTTCATAAGAGTTGATTTTGTTTGAAGAATGATTAGATTTACAGTGTGGTTTTATGAATAGGATTCGGTTTTGATTTCTTTTCAAGAAGGTGTCATATAGTTTATAATGAGTTGTGATTTCATACCAATAGATCAACAGCGTGAGGTAGAAATTGTGCTTGCATAGATATTGCACGATAGCTTTGAAATAAAAGACTTCCTCGGGTTGACAATTTATGTTTTGGGAGTTTCAGCTATTTATTTAATTAGACAATTAATCGGCCCAACAATCCCTACAAGAATTCCAAGAATTCCCCCGTATCCTGAGCGATTAACTCTACATAGAACAACGGAGCAACCATATTTTAACCTTCTGGGGGAATTGAAGAAACTTTACATTATGATTCCATTGTTGCAAGCCCTACATGATGTACCAATTTATGCCAAAACTATTAGAGATTTATGTGTAAAGAAAGCATGAAGGAAACCTAAAGATCCTCCGACAGTTCGTGTGGTGGGAAAGCTATCTGAATTAATGATGGGGAAGGTCCCCGTGGATAAATATGATGATCCTGGCAATGCCAATGTCACAGTACATATTTGGTACACTGAGATTCCTAATGTTTTAGTTGATTTAGGGGAAACAATAAATGTAATGACCATTGAAGCCGTAAAGAAGTTGGGGCTTACCAATCTTATACCAACCCCTAGAGTGCTAGAACTGGCTAACAGATCCACAATTAGACCTGAGGGAATTTTGGAAAATTTAGTGGTTTCTGTCAATTCATGGGAATACTCTGCAGACTTCCTCGTATTATAGCCTAAATCCTAGTTTGGGGGACATCCACTCATTCTAGGTAGACCCTAGTTGGCTACAGTAGATGTGTATATCAGCTGTAGATCAATATCCATGACGATCTTTGATGGGACAGATACTAAAAAAATGACCCTTTATCCTCCAGCAAAACCCAGTCTAGATGTTGAAACTCCACTATGGGTAGATTTGGAAGAAGAAGAGAGCGCGCAACCTCTTCTCACTATAGGAAGGGCCTTGAATTTCAAAAATGAAACTAAAGATGACACTATCGGAAGTTTCATTAGAGAACCAATGACAGTTTCCAGACATGCATATCAAATTCTAGATAATACCATGAGTGAATGTGAACAAGAATATCTTACTAAGGAAGTCATTGCTAAAATTGTTGAAACTATTCCCTTGATTGAAAATTCAAAGAGTATCCCAATAGAAATCGAGCCTGGAAAAACTCTAAATGTTAACCCCAATCTCACGCCAGAGGAATTGGAACGTCTAATTACACTCTTGAAACAACATAAAGAAGTCTTTGCGTGGGAGTACACTGACATGAGAGTTAATAACTCTGAGTTATGTACTCACCACATTTACATTAAGAATGACTGTCGTCCCATATGCCAGCCCCAGCGCAGAATGAACCCAATTTTAAGGGACATTGTGAAGGAAGAGTTTCAAAAGCTTCTTAACGCAGGATTTATTTACCCTATTTCGAACAGTGAATGGGTTTCCCCATTAGTTATTGTACCTAATAAAAATGGAAAATGGAGGGTCTGTGTGGATTACCAAGAATTGAACAAAGCAACACAAAAAAACCATTTCCCCTTGCCATTTATCGATTAGGTTTTGGATACCATGTCTGGTAAAACATTCTTCTATTTTCTAGATGGCTTTAGTGGGTATAATCAGATTCATATTTCCCCTGAAGATCAAGATAAGACTACCTTCACATGTCCTTTGGGTACTTTTCCATATAGGGTACTTCCTTTTGGATTATGTAATGCACTAGTTACATTTCAAAGTGTTGTAATTGGAATTTTCTCTGAAATGGTTAACGACTGTATGGGAATTTTTATGGATGACTTCACTCCTTACAGTATTAGTTTTGATGAAGCTTTGCATAACTTGGAAAAGGTCTTAAAACACTGTGATCAGACTCGCCTATCTATCAGTACTAAGAAATGTCATATGGTGATGAGTGAAGGTGTAGTCCTTGGGCACTTCATATCTATTGTAGGAGTACAAGTTGATCCTGCTAAAATAAAGGTAATTGTGAATATCCCTTTTCCTGGTACATAGAAAGAGGTACATAGCTTTCTTGGACATGCTAGTTATTATAGACATTTCATTGAAATTTTTTCTAAGCTAGCATCTCCTCTATTTACCTTACTGATGAAGGATGCACAATTTAATTGGACAGATGCATGCCAAACAATGTTCACAGAATTGAAGAAAATATTATCTATAGCACCCATTTTGCGTGGACCCAATTGGGCCTTACCTTTCCGTATTCCTTCCGATGCTTCTGATACCACTATTGGGGATGTGCTGGGACAATAAGAGGGCCATAGTCCTTATGCTATTTATTATATCAGCAAAAATTTGGCCCCTACTGAACTGAATTACACAGTAACGGAGAAGGAATTACTTGCGGCCATTTATGCCATCAATAAGTTCAGGCACTATATCACTGGGTACTCTACTTTTTTGCATACTGATCACTCAACCATTAAATATTTAATGAATGAACCTGTTACTAATGCTCGAGTGACTAGGTGGTTGTTGTTACTGCAAGAATTTGATATTACGATTATTGATAAAACCAGGGAAAGAAAATGTTGTTGCTAATTTTCTTTCTCGACTAACCAATAATGATGATAATTCACCTATCGAGGACTCCTTTCCTGCTGAAAATTTGTTTGTAGTATAAGTTCACTCACCTTTGTATGCAAATATTTCTAATTATATTCCTGTAGGGAAGCTTCCAGCTCACTTATAAAAAACGGAAAGGAGAAGGATTGTTCAACAAAGTGCTTGGTATTGTTGGATAGAGGGGTATCTAGTTTACATTGGGATGGATTTGGAAATCAGACGATGTGTGAGGGAAGATGAAATCCCTAGTATCTTGAAGGAATATCATGACGATCCCTATGGGGGACATTTTTTCAATAAAAGGAATGGACATAAGGTGTTACGCATGGGTTGTTTCTAGCCAACCCTATTTCAGGATGCAAGAAAGTATGTGCAAGATTGTGATAGCTGTCAAAGGATGGGTCGGCCCAATAGATTGGATGAGATGCCTATCCAACCGCAATTAGTGGTGGAACCCTTTGAGAGATGGGATTTGGATTTTGTTGGCCCCATTAACCCTCCTTCAAATCAAAGAGTTTACATTCTGGTTTGCACAGACTATATGACTAAATGGGTTGAGGCCAAATTCCTACTGAAAGCAACTGATCAATCTATCATAGATTTCCTATATGAAGAAATATTCACTCGTTTTGGAGTGCCTAAAGAAATTTGACAGATTGGGGACCACATTTTGTATTCCGAAAGATGGAAGCTCTTATACAAAAATATCATATTCAACATCAAGTAACTTCACCATATCATCCACATGCCAATGTTCAAGTGGAAAGTACAAAAAACGTTATTGAAGCTATTCTTACAAAAACAGTGAAGAGTCATCGTAAGGACTGGGCTGAAAGAATCCCTGAAGCACTATGGGCATATCAAACTACATGGAACAACACCACAGGATTCTCTCCTTATGAATTGGTGTACGGGAAAAATGTTGTCTTCCCTATGGAATTTGAAATTAAAACTTTGAGGATTGCTTTGGAAGCAAACTTGGATTTAACATAATCTCAAAAGGTTCGGATGAATCAACTAAATGAACTCGATGAGAAGCGCGCAGTAGCGGTACATCAAACTTCAGTGATTCAACAGCAACATTCTAAGTGGCATGATAGGTTTATTAAGAAGAAAACATTATGTGAAGGGGATTGGGATCTACTATATGATTCGCGGTTCAAAAAGGATTTTAAGGGTAAGCTGCGCACAAGATGGTTGGGGCCTTATGAAGTGGATAAAGTGTTCAATAATGGAACTGTTTGATTGATCACAATCGACGAATATCAAACTCCACTATTTGCCAACGGTCATCGGTTGTGGCTTTACCATAAGCCTCTGTCGAGGCATGCCTTTTCCTCTAACGTTGCTGCTAATCCAAATTGTAAATTGGTATAGGAACAGGAATATCTTCTTGTTTCTCCAACTCTTTGAGTTTGTTGCGTAGTTTTCATAAGAAATTTTGTAAATAAATAAATTCATTTCGATTTTATTTCTTTTTCTGATTTAGTTTTAATCTTTAGATAGCTTGATAGTTTTTATCTTCAGATTTAATCAATTTTTTTTTTCAAAAAATTCTGTGCAGAGAAGAGACGCGAAGGACCTGGGAGGAAAGGAACAGTTGTAATGGGCCAATCGACTGCGAAATCATGGGAGGTCCTCTACAGTTGTTGGATAGTCAAGGATCATAGAAAATGATTGTGGAGACTCTTCCAAAATTCTACCCAAACTCCGTAGATTCTGTCAAAATTCCGTTAATCCTATTGATGAGACTCCACCAACTTTCTGCCGAAACTCCACCAGTTTTTCATCTTTTTGCCGAAACTTCGCCATTGTTATTGTTGAAAATCCACCAACTTTCTGCTGAAACCTCGCAAACTTTCTACCAAAACTCTGCCAATTTTTCATCCTTTTGCTGAAACTCTGCCAATCCTACTGCTGAAACTCCGCCAACTTTCTGCTGAAATTCTGCCACAGTTCTCTTTCAAATTTGGAGCTGATTTTTTTTTCAAAAGTTCCCACTCATTAATACAGTTAAACTCTGACATGGACATGTTCAATTCTCCAATAGGATAATGGTCAACCGACTTCTCAGATCCACGTGTGAAGTGATGTCTCCATCAACTAATTTGACACCAAGGTGCGCCACCTCACAATTCGATGCTTCAAGTACGGTAAGCGCACAAGTATGAACTCTGATCATGAATATGACTAGGCATGAATGGACAAAGTAATTATTATTATTCTGTTTGTATATCCATGTCATCAAATTTTTTACCAACCCATCCAATCACTACCATCTCTACATTTATTGACCACTGTCAACCTTCCCAATCCATGCATCAATTTTCTTTCGCACGAGCTTATTCCATAATGCACCAACTTTCCAAAAATACCAACGAACTCTCTATTGTTCATTGCTGTCACTGCATGATACAACTCTAGTGTCTGAATTGGGAAATTTTCGTTCATATCATCTAGGATTATCAAAGAAAAGGAAGTATGGGAGATTCTGTAGTTCGCCACAAGCCTGAGTTGATGGGTGCCCTACACATAAATAGAGAAATTTTCATCATCTTTGAGGAATCCAAATGGACCACATATTTTGAAAAGTTGAATGGATTTCATGGGGATATGGCATTACTGTTCGCCAAGAACTTAAGTGCCAATCATTAAAAATTCAGGGGTCTCAGGATGGATGTTTCAGAGCATGTGTTAGCAGAAGTCATAGGATTGTCGTGAACTAAGAGGAGATGGCTCGGCCGAGAGAGGCCCAACCTGAGTGCAGTAGATGACTTCCTTAGAGCCAGGGAGAGCGTTCATCCAAAGGGACGCGGCACAACATTGGAAAGTCTGCCTCACCCTTGGGACCAAGTCGCCATATTTTTGGAGAAATACATTACATGTGAAGGTAGGTACAAAGTTTTTTACACCTATGATTTCATTCTACTCTCCCACCTCTGTCACAATGCATTGATTAACATTGCTTATTTTCTTCTATAAACTTTGCAAAACATGGAACATTATGCCTGGGGGTCTCACCATCCTCAAGCCTCCATTACCAATCATTGCCTCATTAAACTGCTAATCCTGAGATCCCTTGAGAGAAGAAATCAATCTTGGGGACAATTTATTGTTGGGGTAAGGGTAGACCATGTTCCCATAGAGGAAGAAGATAGCAGTGAGGAAGATGATGCATGGAGGTTGTCAAATATAGTTGGGGGAACATGAATATCCCAAGGAAGTTGGTAATGATCACGAAGGAGTTTTAGCGGAAGCTGAAACTGTAGAGAGAATTAAAAATTTAAATCCCCGGGATCCTGTTAGAATCCTATCTCAACAAACAGAGGCCAACTTAGAGGAAAAGAGGGAGGAAATTGAAAATCAGACTGTGGTAATTCATGAAATTGATTCTTTTGTTGATGCTGGAACTGAAGAAGGAAGAAATAAGTTAGGGGAGGGATCATAATCAAAGGCTAATTTCCCTTTATCTATCCGAGTAGAAATTGAATCCTGTGGAAGTTATTGAGTTAGATTCAAAGCAGGAAGAAGACACATAAAGTAGTAGAAATCAGGAGATGGCCAAGGAAGTTTCTCTGCTCAAACCTAAAATCAATAAATGGAGATACCGTGCTTGTCTATGTGAAGAAGGAATGGTTCCCCTGCATGAACATAGAAAATCCATTAAATCACTTAGAGAAAGATGGTATGAAGAATTATTCTTCGAGAAACTCCAATGGGAGAGCCTGTAGGAAGAACTGAAGGAGATGAGAAAATTAAAGGCCTTTAAACAGGAGAAATAGCAATTCTATAATCTGATTCCTGAACTCTCGAGTTGCAAAGCTCCATCCCCATCCTATTCAGTATTTATGTATGAACATATGATTTTGTTTAAGCTTAAGGCTCTGAAGGAAGGGAGGCCCCATCAGATTGTTACAACTCCCCAATTCTCATAAACTTTTACTCAGAGTGATTTCTCTGAGCACAATTTACTTTGTGAGTTGTATTTGCATGAATTGGCTTGTTTTATGGACCTTTGGTCTAATCCAAGTCCTCACATAGGTGACATTCACCTGAGAGAATTCACTTATTTTGTTACAAATCATATGAATTGGTGGCATGCCTCACAGACCATTCAAAAGAATGAAAACACTTCCACTCTCTCGATAAGGGGTGAACCTCAATCCCTTGTGCGCCTCGTTACAAGGCATAAGAGGCATCTCTCCTCTCCTCAGACGACTAATTACCTAGCATCATTTCAACAAAGAGTCATATCTCGTCATGTCATGATGATCTCACAACAAGAACTCTTTGCAGTAGAAGGAAACAAGCAAAGGTGGGAGGCCTCTTCTGAGATTCTAAGGACAAAGGATCCTTATTGTTTTGAAAACTTTAAATATGCCTTGTCTCGAGTACCATAGTATGTAAAATGCATGCAGACATGTGGACAAGATGGCTGGGGTTAAGGTTTAGGTTTCCACTCCTATGGTTGCTTGAAAGAAAGTACAAGAGCATCTACCAAATAACCAAGAAAGCAGAGAAGAAATGTTGGGTAGAATTGATCACCTGTAGTGGATTTTTAAGTCCCAGGGAGAATCTCGAATCTTCCTTTAACTTCACCAACTTCCACAGAAGGAGCTTGTAGTGTCCTTCCAGTTGTGACACTTTTTCTTTTTTTTTAACTTCTTTATAATCATGAATTAGAAAACAATATCAAATCTATAAATATATGTGAAGTAATAATAATCATAATTTTAAACTTTTAAAAGATAGAGACCAACTTATAAATTGTTTCCAAAACTAGACTGAGACATACCCTTCATTCCATGTATGCATATCCTTCCCAAAAGAGAATGATCATATTGTAAAGAACTCGTATTCATAAAGCTTCACCTTACTAGATAATGTTCAATTCCTAAATGATTCCAATGACGTAAACTATGTTATATCCTTCCATTCCCCTAACCACTAAAATATTCATAACATGATAGTTAAAATGTAAAGAATTAAGCTATGTTATAATTTTTCATTCCACTAAATACTAATAATTTCATAACATGATAATGAAATTATATTAATACAATCATACCATGATATTTTTTAAAAAGCATAAATATAACTCTCGTTTGTTTAATAAAACACAATAATTATATTGAATAAGGATTAGAAGATTTACTTTTCATTTCTTCCCCATACTTACCTATATACACTCCATTCCAAATAATCAAATAGCATCAATTATTTAATATTTATCTAATCATTCCCAAACATATAGTAATACAATTTCAACAATCTTAACAACACTTCTCTAAAGCATACAATAAATATTTTATCCCATTTTCCATAAAGCATGTAATATATTAACTATCGATCCTAAACATATAACCACAATTGTATTTTAATACATGTATTCCTTATTATTCAAATAAATAAAGGGTTATATAAATAAATTAAGGACATGTATATCCTTATTCTTTTGCAAGCATAACATATAAATTCATTACAACTATATATTCCAATGAATAATATATAAGTTTATGATTACTAAATATATATATAAATATACAGTCGAACTTATTTACAAAAAGGTGTAAACCATAAACAAAAATATTAATCTAGACCATGTTAGAATAGATCATTATAGAAATCGAATACAACATTCTATTAGGCTATAGAGATATAAATGGTTAATATTTATGTTCTTCGAATTCAAGTTAATTGATAAGGATTCTCAACATAGATCCATCTAAATTCGTATCTATCAAGCACCCAGAGGGATCCAATTTCTTGAGGTGTATTTCTTTTTTTAAATTTAAACTCAAGAAATTTGATCTTTCTTGATTGATAGATCCGGGTTTAAGTTTTAAGTTTTTATTTTACAAACAAACATCTATTTTTAATTACTTTTCATAATATTTTATTTTATGAATCAACATAGATTTTTTTTTTAAATATTTTCCATAATTTTTTATTTTATGAGCCAACATGAATTTTTTTTAATTATTTTGTTACTAACGTTGAAACATTATATCAAGTTAGAGGATCTCTCCCATACTAAACTGTAGAGCACCTCATTTCAGTGGGTACAATAAACACTAGATATAAACAATAATTGTTACACTTTTCGACTTATATTAATTTGCTATAAATACCTTTGCATTATCGAGTTATAATCTTAGACGTTAGATTTACCTCTTTCAAATGACTCGATTATCTCCGAGGGCAATAAGTCTTGAACACAATCCTTGACCTAAACCACGATTACATATATTCTCCAGCACACATTTGTTAGACTTCACAGCTATATTCACTCTTTCCGATTTATATCCATTTAATAGGTACAACATCACAATATATATTAAATAATCCAATTATATCAACAGTAAGCGTGTCAAGTTATTCGTGCATGTATTAATAAATACCAGAATAATTAATTGGAGCAACGATACTGCTAACATGAATACACAATAAAATGTAGTAGTTACAATCAAATAAGGAATGAATAATGCGAATCAGCATTTAGTTGGCAGCTTCCTCAACCCGAGTCGACAAGTGTCCAATCTTTCTCTCTTCTGGCGTGATTGCAAGTTTCACTGCTAACGCAGTTAGCCTGAGTTTATAGGTTCGATCACAGGTGGGTGACGTGCAATGTCTAATGCAATCTGAGTTCCACCGGTTGACCGAGATTTGACAGGAAGGGAACTGGGTAATTGGTAAGATACACAACGCACAATACCTTCAGGATTTAAAAGAAAACCAAACCACATAAGCAGGTTTTAGTCTTCCCCTCCCAGGCGCCAGAGACAGAAGTGATCAATTGAATACTGAACATTCTGAACATTAACTAAGTTCAGTCCAAACTATTGACAGAGATGATCAATAGATCTGATCATTCTGAAAGATTAGAATAAACTTCGACCAAACAACCAACAGAAATGATTGAAACCTGGGCGCTTTAGGATATTAAATATAAATTCCTTCTAGTACATGGTCAGAGATGATCAATGGATCTGATCATTCTGACGGTCCTTTAAGTTCAACCTTGGATTGTTATTTTTCAACCGACGGTGAAGAGTAACCCTAAATAAAAAATCGCAGGGCCTATTTAGAATTTATCCCTGAATCCATTATAGTAGAATCGACAGGGATTGGAATGCGGTTAAAAACTCGATGCTGTTCCTCATCCGAATTACTGTCTCACAGTAATAATATGACCAAATACAATAATATAAAAGAAAATCCGTATCAAGCCTTGTTGATGCCTCGAATATTGCAGCATCAATCAGCAAGGGATTCTCCAAATTAGATCGTCCACCGTTTGGTGTAGGGAATCGGTGTGGTTAAGGGTTCCGGCTAACGGTCCGTTGCGGCCCTATCCACGTTTATATTTTTTATGTTTAAGATAATATGCATGTGCCCTAAATTAAATGCATGCATTAAACAAATCTATTTTAAGCTAATTAAATATAAATTTACCTATCCTTATAAGGAGCAAATTTAAAGAATGAGTAATAAACTCAAAATGCACCCAAGAATTTCACAATAGCTATTAAATTAGAAAGAAGCATTTATATCAGAAATAAAGATTATCTAAGATAGCTTGGATAAAGATAAACATTCTATTACCCATTTAACACAGAAATTTTGCAAAGGAAATGAAACCATTCATATCAGAGAATTAATTCACAATAGCCACGAAAGATCTCACAGGAAATGTATGAAAAATGCATAAATACTTCAGCAATTATCCAACATGATCCCAAGCAAAATGCTGTGCAGGCTTCCACAGGCCAAAACGATTTTCTTTTTCATGTAGCAGAAATAGTTCACATACAAAACAGAAATGTCCTTTCACCTGCAAAAAGTCCCTTCTATTCCCTTCTAATCAGCTATATATAGCTTTACAAAATGTGCTGGGAGCTGCCACCTATACCCTAACCGTTTATATTCCTCTAATCTGTCTTGTAGTGCTGATATTACAAAAAGAGAAATATCCCAATTAACTTTACAAAAAGGAACGGGGTTTAAAACCCACAACTCATTTTAATAATTGAAAGGTATACACATAAAATAGAAACCAAAGAGGCACGTTAGCAAATGTGAGCTATCCCTGAGCTAGCTCCTTGGTTGACTTGGGCGCTTTTGGGACCGTTGGTGTTTCTTCTACAACTAATGCTACTGCAACAACTAGAACACTCTCTGAGGTCGAAGCTTGGTTGGAGGCCAGTGCCTTGTCTACCTCTGCTATGTAATTTCCCCACTGATTCGCTTCCATTACAATATTGATTCCAACCAGGGGAATCATAAATCTGAGAGACACTTCTCGCCTGGAAAACTCTTCTGCTAGGATAATAATTTCTGCCATAGTGGCTCGGAGACTTTCTTCTAGGCAGTGTTTATGAATAGCAGCCTAGCTGATAAATTGGTGCAATTATTCCGAAGTCAAGATGTCCAGCTTCTGCACATATTCGCTTTCTTTCTTGAGCCCCTCACTCAAGTCAAATAAACGTTGTGCTCTATTTGGGAATTCTTCTATCCTCTGGGGCATGGCCATTTGACAACTTTCCTGTGTGGCTCGTATTTGAGAATACAAATTCTTACACTGCTCATAAGTAGCTAAGGTTACAGTGGCCAACTTTACTCCATAATCTTTAGAATAATCCAAGGTGCGCACATCTGCTCTGTATTCAACAACAGACTTAAGGAGAAGAGTTGCTGGGAACTCTGATTTCCCTTCTCTCCACTCAATGTGTTTCTTAATCTCTCCACTGATGCATACATGCTTCCTCCTGACCTTGGTGGCTTCGACATTGATTTCCTTAACCTTGGCCATTATTGCCTTTAGTTTGTATATTTTCTCTGATAGGAGTTCTTGGAAGCCATAGGTCCTTCTTAGTATTTCACAGGCTTGCTCATGGAAGGGGCTAATGTCTCCCATTTTGTTGTTTGCCAGCTACAATTGTCGTTCTAACAATTCGTTTCCTTCTTGCAACTTTTCAATGTGTTCCTTCAGGTCGTCGATCTGCTAAACATTGTCAAACTTCTCCGATTCAAGCTTCAGGTTTTTATCTTCAAGTTCTCCCTTTTCTACCTCTAACACCCTTACTTGCATTGCCAAGGCTCTCCTATCAGCTTCCAGCTATTGAAGCATTTCATTTAATTCTTAATTTTGGGATGTGAGAGCATCATTCTTTTCGATCATCAAATTTTTATAATTTTGCTCTTTGAATAATGCCTCCTGCAACTGACAGGCTCTCTCTTTCTCTAGACTCAATTTATCCTCTAGTATGTTGACATTGTCGGCAGTTGCTAGAACAGCGGACATAGAAACAAATTCCATGAGTTGGGGGTCATGTTCGATACCTTGCATGACTTTGGTTTCATGCCTCGTGACGATATCTGGTTGAAAAGGCCTCTTCATCCTAGTCACCATTTCTTTAACAATGGATTTCCTCTTTTTATTATAAGTGAACTTATCCCATTGGGACACCTTGCTATTCTTGAATGGTGTAAACGGGACTAGTGGAAGGTTTCTTATGGGGGAATTCATATCCATGTCTTGCGTGCTTGGGATTTTGGGGTCAACATCCCCTTTGGATTTCCTTTCTTCTTCTTCCTTTCTTTGTGCCTCTTCCTCCTACTCCCTTCTTAGTGTGTCATCTTCTTCCAGCTTCGCATTTCTTTCCAATCTGATACTCTCTTCTTCTTGAATCCTCTTTGCTTCAGCTTCAGCTGCTTGGGATCTTAAAGTCTCTTCTTCTCAGAGTTTATTATTTTTTGCCTTCTTGATTCTTTGCTTAGCTTCCTCCTGCTTTTTCATGGCTTGTTCCTGGAGCCTTTGTTCTTCTTTCGAGAGAGTCTCAGCAGTCCACAAGGTACCCTTTTCTCGCTGTTGATCTATTTTCTCCACAACATTAGAGCTCGAGCTGGCTCCTCCTTTGCCAAGTTGAAAAATCCATAGCTCAGTCATATTGCTAACCCCTCTTTATGCTTCCTCCTTTTTATCATAATAGGTAGCATATTCAAAGGGAGTGGAGATTTCTTTACAATGTTGTGCAACTTTGCCTTGTCGATCATTTCTGTGAAAGATCTTTTCCCTAAAATGAAACCTTTTCAACTCTGCGACAAAATATTCTATAGTTGCAATTCCTGAGAACTTGTAGGCCCCAAAATAGAAAGATAAAGGCGGGAAAGTAGACTTCTTGGCCTTATACAAAGTACTACCAATTCCATCAATGAAAACCTGTCTTACTTCCTCCTTGTGGACTATATAATCCGTAGCATACCTAGGTAGGATATACGGGGATTTGGAGCCTCCGTACATTCTTATGTAGGTACCTTCTAGCGAAAAATAGATATCACCACATTTCTCCAAAAATTCCATGGGGTTCTCAGATAGGCAGTTGGGTTCTTCATTAAACATTAATTCATATAGGGGCATGATGAAGTCCTCACAAATGAGTTTGTAATGCCTTTTGTAATTCTGAGCCCAAAATATTTTGTAGGCGATGAACACTGAGCCATCCGCCGAGTTCCATATGCATCCCAACTTGGGAAAGGTGCATTTCGCCACAATACAATCTATCAAGTAAGATTAAATATAACATTCTGCCTTCTTCTCCACTAACCCTTCTCGTGCAGCCATTATAGCTGATGATAGGCTGTCTGAGAGAATATCAGCCCAGTTGAAAATTGTCCCTTTGAAAGCTACGTAATGGATGATGGGAACCCATTGCAGCATGGACATCGTCCCATCGGGTCTTCTGAAGATTCTGCACAACATGAGAGCGATTATTCTGAAAGGGGGCATCAGATTCTGAATCTCGTACTCCTCCCTATCCTTTTTTCTGATTTGTTTGCCCGAAATTAACAGCTTCCTAGCCATCTCTAGATTATCCATCTAGATCTCTTCCAACCATGCATCATCAAGCCACTATTGTGCTTTGGGAAACTTGTAAGCTGTCGAGATATAGGATGGGTGAAATGAGGCAAAATCTTTTCTTTCATTGTCCTCTATCACGCTTATCTCGGTGTTCGCATGCTGCAAAATGCATCCAATTACTTCTGAGCATGGGAAGAGCTCTGGACATGTCGCCGCCTTGGATATACAGGAGTTTCTGATGTTCTGATATAAATATTCTTCCTCAAGAAGAGCTTCAGGGAAGTCATGATATTTTATCATACGGTATACGTCTCCCCAGTTTACTTCTGGAGGCACACCTGTGGTGCACTTGGTATACTGGAATGTAGTTTCTACTCTTGTGCTTTCTTCAGTTTCCTTTGACTTTCTTTTGCCAGAAAAAATCTTGTTCAACAATCATACATGAATAAGAATATATGATGCGGCGTCAACAATCCAAACCAGCAGCCTACTTATAATGATAAGATCCAAATGCCAAAAACTTCTAATTCCTGCTTGTCTCACTGTTTCAAAATATTACTTTCACATCCTATTTTATAATCTTATGGAAAACTTGAATTTGGTTACTTTCGTTCTTGATATTGTAACTATGGACTACGAAAGTAATGCACATAAAGTAGGCCTGGGTATTCTACATTCTTATAAGAGAAAACATGATAATAACCGGTTTCAAAGCACAGAATGGCGTAAAAATCCATAGTTGCGTAAAAATGCTTATAACTTTGGTGTAAGGATGGGCAAGGTTGGTCTCGAAATTACCAAGCAGGTGGCTTATATGATGGGAAAATGTATGTTGGAGGTTCTTCTAACATTTAAGTGGTGGGTGCTTGAGGTTCTAAAGCCTTTTATGTCCACAATCAAGGCTTTAATAGGCCTAGTCGGGTGTGCACATGGGTCGGCTATAGCCGTGGTTATTTTAAGAGTCCCGCCATGGCTAGGATAGAACGAAAAGAGCGGCGAATCATGCCATGCTAAACGAGAAGAACACACTATAATAAGGTCTGCAAAGGTACTAACCTGTGAAGAGACGAATGTTATGTGGATGCCGGTGTTCGCTGTGGAACCGGCGAGCCTGCAATATGTGCTTCGTGACTTCAAACGGAAACAGGAAAGAGCTCTCAAGCAACAAGAAACAATGGGAATCCAACGAGGTTCGTACCCTATATATATAAAACTGATACGTGTGAGTTATTAATAGGGTGGTTGCAGGCCATTAAAACGGGGTTAAAGCAACGTACAGATGGGTCAAATCAACCTTTTTCTTAACGAATGTGACTGCCAAAAAAAAATCGGAAAGACTTGGCTAAGGTCTCCGTCTCCTGCGGAAAGGAAGGATGAGTTTGTCCGCCATTGCGGGAGAATTGTCTGAACTTTTCCGCAAAGGGGAAGTGTGCAGCTATGCGTCAGCCAACTTAAGTGAGTTTGTCCACCTTTGCAGAGAAGTTATCCGAGATTTTCCGAAAATGTGGCACTCTACCCACCGGTGCAGAAGAGTTTCTTGAAAGCCTTCGCTATTGTGGGAAAGATAGACGAGTCGTCCAGCAAAGATGACTTATTCGTAGATTTGCGATCGCTTGCAGAAGAGTTGGGAAAATTCTCCCGCTGTTGTAGAGAAACTTGGTGAATTTGTTTTGCCATGAGTCCACTTGATCAAAGGTTTCTCTTTTTTCGGAGGCTTTAAGATAATTTTTCCCGCCGCGGCTTGACTTAGTCTTTTCATTCCACAGTTTCGAAAAGTTTGGACCAACTCTTCCGCCGTAGCGGTAAGGTTAGCTTAGAGCTTCCGTCGTCGCGGCTCAGAGTCTTGAGTTTTACTTAGGAAAAAAAGAAAATGAACTCAACGAGTAAGGCAAGTAAAAGACCTTCTTTCAGGGGAAAAGCTAAGTAAGAAAGACTATGATGTTATAATCTTAGGAAAACTTCCTCTCAAAAGAAAAAAAAGGAGGGGGCCCCAATATTTTCAAAAAATATGGGGGGGGATGTTGCAGCAACAACAAATGGCGATTTGTTGGTGAAAATAGATCTCTAAAACAAACTCATCTCAAGGTCAGGAAACTTGCAAAGTGCTGACTACATGTGCAACCAAATGTCTCCATAGTTAATCTTCGAAGAATGCAGTGATCACTCTTATCATAATGGTGATAAAGGGAAAGGCAGCTTTGACTCAGAGTTTTTTTAAAACTCTTTAAGGACCAAAGTGTGGGGTTTATTTTAAAATTCTGTCTTCCAGAAGCTTACTTCTATAGGACTCCACAGGATCGTGACATTATCTCACAGGCATATTCGTTGTTCCTCATTCCCATGCTTTTTACATCCTTTTGGATGTTTCTTTAATTCACGACTTTTAGCCGCTTTGAGTCTTCAAGAAATAAGTTTCTCTTGATTTCAAAATTCTGATATAAGTTCTTCAATCAAAAATGTCCTTTGTGTGAGCAGAAGATTTATTTGATTTCATGCTTCACGGACGGAGAAGAACCTTGTTGGGCTGGTTTATTTGAACAGCTTCCTTTAGCTTCCTTGATTTACAAGTTTCTTTTATTTTCTCAGCCATGTTTTAATTGAGGCGAGAATTTATGGAAACTAGACTCTTTGACATATGCCTTTTGGCTTTACTTGCAGCATGGGATCATTTTAAATACCATATATCTATGAGACATGTTTCCTCTCCATGGGTCCGCCATAGTTAACTTCTTGAGACAACTATTAATGTTAGACTGAATGGGGCCCTAAGATAGTCAGAAGGAAATGCTAGATCTTAGCTATTTGACAAGGGTTATTTTGACCAAATAGAAAAGAGGATCACTGCATTCTAGGAAACCAACCAGTGATAACAAAGCTACAAATATGCATTCCCTTTATAAGTGAGCTTCTTTATGAACATCTTTCTGAGTTTTTCTGGAGTCTCATTCATTCAGCTACACCACAATTGAGCTTGGCTTATTTAAACAAAGGACTTAATCAAAAAGAGAAACAAACAAAACAAATCAAGCTAACTAGCAAACCAAAGGATAATCAAAGCAATTAAAATAAAATAAAATAAAATAAACGAACCAAAACAGAAAAGATAGTGTTTTATTTATGTACAAGAGCTCGCCTAGGACTCATGAGAAGTATTGTTTCAAGGTGAGGTCGTTGAAAGGAAGATTTACTTCTTTCCCTTGTTGGTCTTTCAATTTATAGGTCGACGGGCGAAGCTTTTCGGAAATTTGGTAAGGTCCAACCCATAAGTGTTGAAATTTCGTGTGCATTCCCCTACCATCATGATGGTGGTCCCATTTCAAAACTAAGTCACCTACTTGAAAATACCTCTTACAATATGTTTTCTTATCAAAACATCTTTTGACTATGTCTTGGTGATGGTGGAATTGGTCTTTGGCCTTTTGTCGTGATTCTTCAAGTTTCAACAGGGTGTCGATTCGTGATTGGAGGGCTTGACTATTAGAACCTTGGGAAGCTTGGGACAACTGTAAGGATGGGAGTAAAATATTCGGAGCGAGAATGGCTTCCTTACCATAGACCAGAGTGAAAGGAGAAATGCCTAAGGCATTCTTGAGAGTGACTCTATCTGCCCATAGAGCATTAGGGAGGGCTATGTGCCAGCTTCTCTGGTTTTCAATCACAGTTTTCATAAGAATTCGGATCATATTTTTATTGGTAGACTTAGTTATTCCATTCCCTTAGGGATAGTAATTGGCCGAATAATGCAGTTTAATTCCTTTCTCATACATGAATTCATTAATTTTTATTGACGAAAAATAAGGTGCATTATCAAAGACTAGGGAAATTGGAACCCCAAACCTGGTTATGATATGTTCCTCTAGGAAATTGATAACTGCATCTTCGTTTACTTTACTTAGCGGGATAGCTTCAGCCCATCTTGTAAAATAATCTGTAGCCGTTAGAATATAACGGTGCTGGAGCAAGGAATTGGGGTTGATTTCACCGATAATGTCTATACCCCATTGCTCAAATGGTTTCAAGATAATAACTCGCTGCAAGGGTCCGGCTGCCTTTGGTAACTTTCCAACGCTTCTTTGGCATACTTCACAATTTCTAACATAGGTGTGGGCATCCCTGAAAAGAGTGGGCCAATAGTATCCAGCTCTAAGAATTTTGTGAGCTGTAGTATCTCCGGAGTAATGTCCCCGAACAGCGCCATCATGTAATTCTTTGACCACTTTGATCGCATCTTACTTTTCCAAACATCTAAGGAAAATGCCATCGTAATTCTTCCTAAAGAGGAATCCTTTAATGATTTGAGATGGAGAGCTCTTCTTTGCTTCAGATTCCAGTGCTCTAGCAAGTAACCTGACTGTAGATAATGTACTAGGTCCCTATACCAAGATTCCAGCGTTGTAAAAATTGGACATACATCAATCATGTTTAGTTCGGCTTCATCCCTCCAATCTAGCTCTTCATCAGCTGGATTTTCATTGAGCAATTTGCATAGACCTTAGCCTTTGATAATAGTAGATGGTCTGAATTCTAAGTCATACTCTTGAAGTGCAGTGAGCCAGTTTCCTCTTCTTTCTCCCAATTCTTTCTGAATGAAAAGAGATCTGATAGCGGGATGAGGAACTATGACTTTAGTTCTATTTTTTAGGATATATGGCCTGAACTGCTTTACTACTTTGAAAACTGCATATGCTTGCTTATCTACTATGGGGTAGTTTTGTTCAGCACCCTGCAGACCAGTGCTCATAAAAGAGATTGGGTATTCATCTCCTAATTCTGCCTTTTGAGTAAGCATAGTTGCGAGAGATTTATCAGAAGCAAAAGTGTACATTATAAAATCATTATCGAAATCTAGACTTCTTAAAGAAGGTGCCTTGGCTATAACATCTTTGATTTCTTCAAATGCAACCTTTTCCAAGTCCGTCTACTTAAATTGTACACTCTGCTTAACCATTTGTTGCAGAGGTTTAACGATCTCAGCGAAGTTTGGTACGAACCTTGGAACAAAATTTATGGTGCCCATGAATGATTGCATAGACGTTTTACTATGGGGCATGTGAATCTTATTGATATCTTGTACTCTCTCTTGATCTATCGAGATTCCCTCCTTTGAAATGATATGACCCAAAAGTTTCCCCTCAAGAATAGCGAAAACACTTTTCTTAGGGTTTAAAGAGATACCATACTTTCTGTAGCGACCAAATATTTGCTTTAGGTGAAAAACATGGTCTTCCTTTTTCTTTGAGAAAACTATCACATCATCCAAGTATACTGCAACACATTGACCACCCAATCCTCGGAAAGGAATATCCACGGCTCGCTGAAAGGTAGCTCCTGCGTTGATTAACCCAAAAGGCATTCTTTGATATGTCAAGGTTCCCCACTTTGTATGAAAAGTCGTTTTGAGTCGGTCTGCCTCCGCTACTAGCACTTGGTTGTAACCAAAAAACCCATCTAGTAAAGAGAAAAGTTCTGATCCTGACACCATCTGCAAGATTTGTTCCATTGGGGGCACATGATAGTTGTCTTTATCAGAAGCTCTGTTTAAGTTCCGAAAATCTACACATAGTCTAATCTCCCCCTATTTCTTCCGCACGGGAACTAGATTAGCCACTCATTTAGAATGTCAGACCTTAAAAATAATCTTGGCATCGAACAATTTTTTTAACTCTTTCTGTATTAGAGGCTCAAGTGTCAGATGCATCCTTCTTAACTGTTGCTGAAAAGGTTTGACACCTTCCTTCATTGGTATTATGTGTTGAATGATGTGGGTATCGTATGTTTTCAGATCGTCGTAGGTCCAAGCAAAGACATCTTTATATTGCGGGAACAATTTGATAAATCCACTTCTCTCTCCCGTAGTATAGCTCTTACAAAGATTAATATATTTCGGTTCAACTTCTGTGCCCATATTTATTAACTCATGCTATGTGGATGAGCTGTGATTTTTAGCATTTATAGGTCTTCTGAACTTGCTCTGTAAATCAAATAATGCTTCAAGAGTTCTTACACCTTTGGGCATGAAGTTTCCCTTTACATCATCTTTATTTTGTAAATCTAGATCATGTTGTGGCTCATCTATTATAGCCTCTTGGAAGACATCTTCATTTCTTAAGAAATCAATGATCTCATCATCATCACTAAATATCCTGAGATTTGTGATGTTATCTGGAACAGAGGGCCTGAAAATTAATTCAATAGAACATTTGTTATTAGTGGGGACTAATCTGGAAGCAGAGGTTGCAAGCAAATCTGCTGCAACGTTCTTCAATCTAGGAAGAGAATTAATATTGAAAGCATCAAAGCATGAAATCAGATCCCAAACCTCAGCTTGATAACCCTTTAAGTGTGCTGAGAGACAATGAATCGTATTTTTTATTTTCCTAACAATAATTTCACAATCACCAAAGACTTTCAAAAACTTGACATTAAGACCAATGGATTTCTTCAACCCATGAATGAGAGCTTCGTATTCTACGGTATTATTAGTACACTCAAATTCTAATCTACAAGATAAAAAATGCTTCTTTCCATCAGGATCAATTAAAATGCAACCGGCTCCGGATCCTTCCTGAGTTTCGGAGCCATCAAAGTAAAGGGTCCAGAAAATATTCTCTTCTTTAACTAAGTTAGTTTCATTACTGTCTAAATTAGTAACTAAATCTACTATGTTACAATCAATATCATCAGCTCGTGAAAACTAAAGGAGATCGGACTGTTTGTTTGAAATATGGCTAACCTCTTCTGATTGGTAATTCCCAGGTTCGATTTCCAAGAAGTAATTCCCTAAAACTTAAGATGAAAAAGCTACAGCTTCATTTTTTTCCTCTAGCTGAGTAACATTTTGTTTCATGTGTGGCTCTCTTAATATCTTGATCTGATTTTGCCTATTTTGATAGGGAAGACACAAATGAGACCAATCCATTGCAAAATAGCTATTCAGTTTCGCAGACCAGTCCGTACTCAAAATTAAGCCATATGCCTCAGGAATATCAACCACCATTATATCAATGAATTGACATACTCTAGGATTAGACGACAATCTAATAAGAACATCTTTCAGTTCACCAATAACCTTGACAACAATTCTATCTAATTGAATGATTTGAGATGGGGATGGGATTGGCTATCCATTAATCCTTTTGCAAATTGACAAAGGCATGACATTCGAACTGGAACCTGAGTCTACCAAACAATTATGCATATTGTGATTAAAATATCAAAGCTTAAGAGAAAAGGAAGAGTTTGAGATTTCGATTTTCCGCCAATACTTGCTTCATTAATTTATGGGTTTTCATCAGTGTTTTCCACTGAGGCACTCATTTGTGGGTCACTAGCCTCCATCAATCTCTTCCTCTGTTGTGGTAAGCTACACATATAAAAAATGGAAATGTTTGCTCTTGTTTTCTTAATATCCCCGATTATATCATAGCTCATGTCACATTCCTTTGAAATCTTCGATTGATTTTCTATTTTGTTTGAAGAAACTCGTGGCTGTTTGGTTATTTTTTAGTTTGGTTCTTTAGTCACCGTAGGAGTAACTGTCGGGTTTGTCTTGGGTTGGGGAGGAATTACAATTATGTGTCGCTTCAGTATTTAATTAGATCTTGCTTTAGGTGCTTCTATTGTTGGATCGATCACTGGGCCTTTACCTCTGGTAGTGATGTTGATGGATGTTGTTTGCACTTCATCTACGAAATCTTCACAGGATGTCTCTTGGGTAGGATTCCAATCCCAAAGGATCATCGTAGTGTCGGGAGAAGGTTCTTCACTCTCAAGAATTTGTTCTTGTTGGGGGTTCGTCTGCTCAGGCATTTGTGCATCTAAAATTTGGTTCATTACTAAGCTCAGAGAATTGATCCACTATGGACAACTTTTCTCCAAGTGTTGTTCATGATTGAAAGTGCAGAAGTGGTCCATGCCTATTTCATTTAAATTTAGTACAGCAGAATTGTTTACTGGTGGGGTTGACTGTCCATTTTCTTCTTTCTTTTTATAGAAAGGCTTGAAAGGTGGCCTTTAGGAACTCGTTGCCTTATCCTTTTCTAGATCCACAATTTTATTGGAGAGTTTTTGCATCATTTTTATGACATTTTCTAAATCTGCTACAGGTTCTTCTTTATCCCTAGTTAACAAAAAAGGTTTCTTAATAGCTGCTGGTTTGGCCTCTACATCGAGAGCATTTTTGGCGATGCTGTCAGCCTCCTCTTCTACTTTCTTGGCTTCTTCAAAATTTTCTGTCAAGGTAGGTTTTTTTGTTCTGTTGACGAACATTGCTAGGGGGGATTTAAGAGCTGTTGTATAATATTCTACTAAGCATTCCTCAGCAGGCTTTGTTGCATCACTAAAATTATTTAACAATGTCGTGAACCTTTGGTTAAACTCTTGAACTTTCTCATTCTTTTCCATTCTCATAGACAACAATTCTTTCATAAGAGTAGCTACAGTTTTCTGATTGCCATACTTTTTAAGAAAAAATTTCTCAAAATCTTCGCAACTTGTTATCGAACCAGCTTGCAAACTAAAATACCAGGAAGATACTTTGGGTTCGAAAGTATAAGGAAAGAGGTGACAAACCACGTCTTCATATTCCATATTTAGAAGATTTAGAGCTAAATAAAAACTTTTAAAGTGATCTTCAATAGAAATTCCTTTGCTAGGGTCATACTTAGGTAAAACCTTTTCTGGATTTTTGGGAAAATCATGGAATGGTCCAACTACATTTAATGCTCCTCTTGCTCTCCATGCGGGTATGGCCATGACTCTAGGTGGAGAACGTGGTGGTGTATGCAGTGGTGAGTTGTGAGGAGTATGTCTTGGAGTGTTCTACTGTTCTGGATTCGTGGGAGTCTCGAGTCTAACTTCGTCAAAAGGTTCAGTGATTTCTTGTAGAGATAAATCTAATAATTCTTCTAGACTTTGAACGAGAATGGAATCCCTTGTACACTGAGGATTTTTTCAAGGAGCTCTAATTCTAGGTAACAAAGGAACTGTGGTTAGTCCTCCAATACTTCTAACGTAGGAGCGAGTATGTCTCCTGAAGCGATTTACTTCCTCAAAAGGGACAACATACAATGTTTCTTGCTGTTCTATCTCAGAATTAGGATTTTATTGATTTCTTGATTCCATATCTAGAACGTCCGGGATAACTATTTCAGATGGGTTTTCAATGGAAAAATTTCTTACAAAAGGGTCTCTTCTGCTAGCCATGCACTGGTGGCCCTCCGTCTAGTGCAAAAACTATTGATGCCTCGAATATCACAGCATCAATCAACAAGGGATTCTCCCCAGTAAGCGATCCCAATTAGATCAACCACCATTTGGTGCAGGGAATCCGTCTGGTTAACGATTCCAGCTACCGTTTAAGGTTTAAATATTTGTTTATTTTGCACTGATTGCGGCCCGATCCACCATTTATATTTTTTATGTTTAAGATGATATGGATGTGCCCTAAATTAAATGCATGCATTAAACAAATCTATTCTAAGCTAATTAAATCTAAATTAACCTATCCTTATAAGGAGCAAATTTAAAGAATGAGTAATAAACGTGAAATGCACCCAAGAATTTCACAGATAGTTGTTAACTTAGAAAGAATCATTTACAACAGAAATAAAGATTATGCAAGATAACTTCAATAAAGATAAACATTCTATTACCCATTTAACACAGAAATTTTGAAAAGGAAATGAAACCATTAATAGCAGAGAATTAATTCACAATAGCAAGGAAATATCTCACAGGAAATGTATGACAGATGCAAAAATAGTTCAGCAATTATCCAACATGATCCCAAGAAAAATGTTGTGCGGGCTTCCATAGGCCAAAACAATTTTCTTATTCATGTAGCAGAAATAGTTCACATACAAGACAGAAATGTCCTTTCACCTGCAAAAAGTCCCTTCTATTCCCTTCTAATAAGATATATATAGCTTTACAAAATGTGCTAGGAGCTGCCACCTATACCCTAACCATTTATACTCCTCTAATTTGTCTTGTAGTGCTAATATTACAAAAAGAGAAATATCCCAATTAACTTTACAAAAAGAAACAGGGTTGAAAACCCACAAGTCATTTTAATAATTCAAAGGTATATGCATAAAATAGAAACCAAAGAGGCACGTTAGCGAATGTGAGCTATCCCTGAGCTGGCTCCTTGGTTGACTTGGGCGATTCTGGGACCGCTGGTGTTTCTTCTACAACTAACGCTACTGCAGCAACTGGAACACTCTCTAAGGTCAAAGCTTGGTTGGCGGCCAGTGCCCTGTCTACCTTTTCTACGTAATTTCCCCACTGATTCACTTCCTTTACAATATTGATTCCAACCAGGGGAATCATAAATCTGAGAGACACTTCTTGCTTGGCAATCTCTTCTGCTAGGATAATCATTTCTGCCATAGTGGCTCAGAGAATGTCTTCTAGGCAGTGTTTATGAATAGAAGCCTGGCTAATAATTTGGTGTCGCTTTTCTGAAGTCAAGATGTCCAACTTCTGCACATACTCGCTTTCTGTCTTGAGCCCCTCACTCAGGTAAGATAAACGATATGCTCTATCTGGGAATTCTTCTTGTTAAATTTTTAGAATTTACTTCAATCTCATCTAGGATCTTAACTGAGAGAACAACATTTACAGCATATCTACAGCATATCAATCATGGATACAATAATGCAAGCACACAAGAGACACAAAGATTTACTTGGGGAAAACCATAAAGGTGAAAAACCCCAATAAATTCCTCAGAGATAGATAGAGCAATGATACAACCCAAACATAAGAGATAGACATATCCGAGCAGCAGATCCTCCTCCTCCATAAGTGCGCCACTCCTCCTTGAGTGCATGAGTGAGAAGTGAGTGATAAAATAGAGTGCCTCCCGCACTCTATTTATACTTGACTTGATTTGCCTTTTACATAAATCATGTAGGCTCGAACTTAACCACATAACATAATGCTGACTGGGCCGACCCCCAATAGGGTGGTCTAATAACCCTTCGACCCACATGGCCAAACCCCAATAGGGTGGTCTAATAACCCTTTGACCCACATGACTTATACAGGGCCGACCCCAACAAGGTGGTCTAATAACCCATCAAGTATAAGTTACGACATTTACAATATAAATGACGACACTTCCGTATAGAGGAATAATACCATCTCTATAGGAGTACATACAACATACATATATGAAATACGTTCTGAAGTTACATATACATCAACACTCCCTCTTAACTAGGAAGGTATTTCTCGACACAAGTCTTCTAGCACAAGTCTTCTTCTCTGGGTCATCGTCACTGGATAATCGTCATCGAGTCATCATCATCGTCACTGCTACTGCTATCTCAATCAATCTCTGAATCTACTCGTCATAGGAAGTTCTACAGAGCTAGTCCTTTTTCATAATGAATGTAGGCCCACCACCTACAGGTCTTCGTCATCACTGGCCATATTGTGGAAATCTCAGGACTTATTACGTGTGTCACAAAACCTCGAAAGAGCATCTGCCAGATATCCCAGGTCACGAATTACATGCCATAGGAAAAACCTTGAAAGACTATCTGCAGATCTCCCAGGGCCATATTATATGTGACCTCACCACAAAACCTCGCAAGAGCATCCCAGGCTGTTACGAGCACAGAGCTCTACCTATAGGATCTCCCAGGGCACGAATTACATGTGGTCATGGAAAAACCTCGCAAGAGCATCCCAGGACTGATTATGAGCACACATCCCAACCTATTGGATCTCCCAGGGACAGATTATATGCCATAGGACAAAACCTCAAAAGAGCATCTGCCAGATACCCCAGGGCAAAGAATTGCATGCCATAGGAAAAACCTCGAAAGATTATCTGCAGATATCCCAGGGCCAAATTATATGTCCTCCCAGAGAAAAACCTCGAAAGAGAATTTGCCAGATGTCCCAAGGAAATGAATTACATGCCATAGGCAAAACTTTGAAATACTATCTGCAAATCTCCCAGGGCCAAATTATATGCTCATCTGCAAAACCTGATCCACGACCATAGAGTATCAACCTGATACTCACCATACATCATCTTGATGTACACATGATCATCCTGATCATCATCAATGCAACATCCTGCTGCATGTCATCTGGAGCAACATCCTGAAGCTCGTCATCCACGATCATCCTGATCATATAATGCATCTACCTGATGCATACAAAGTATCTACCTAATACATATCATCATACATAGTGTATCCACCTGATACATAGATACATGATCCACACAATGTATCCATCAACATACATGATCTACCTGATCATACTTGATATATATCAATATACATGATCTACCCGATCATACAATGTATCCACCTGATACATATATAGATACATGGTCCAAGCATCCAACATGATGCTTATACAAAAATACATACACATGATCCAACCGATCATATCCAACATCCAACATGATGCGTAAATACATATAAATGATCCAACTGATCATATCCAGCATCCAACATGATGCATACATACATAAAAAAAATGATCCAACTGATCATATCCAGCATCCAACATGATGCATACATACCTATAAAAATGATCCAACTGATCATATCCAAGCAGAAACCAGAACATCATCTTTATGCTCATCATCTAGCGCTTACATCCATAGCCATGTGAAGGATCCTCCTTCCAACATGCTTGGAATGGCTTCAACAAATGTGTCCATCACTTCTTCCTTGAAGTGTCCTCGATCTGAAGAACACCAAGCCTCTCTCTGAAGTACTCGAACTTCACCCTGGCTAGTGGCTTCGTCAGCACATCTGCAATCTACTCGTCCATTGCAACATACAGGAGCTTCACAGTTCCTCTCTGTACCATATCCCTGATATAGTGATATTTGATCTCTATGTGTTTCGACCTGTCATGAAACACTGGATTCTCTGACAGCTTCACACAACTTTGGTTATCACAGAAGATACCAGTAGCATCCAATGGGATATCAAATAACTTAGACAATAGATTCCGTAGCCATACTACCTCACAACTAGATGAATAGGCTGCAACATACTCTGGCTCAGCTGTACTCAGTGCTACGCAGGACTGCTTCCTGCTAAACCAAGAGATCACACCTTATCCCATACTGAAGCAGCACCCAGATGTGCTCTTCCTATCTGTAGCACTTCCTTCCCAATCTGAATCAACATAACCTTGCAGGTTAAACTTTTGATTCGCATCATACTTGAGCCCAAAATCCACTGTACCCTTTAGGTACCTCAGAACATGGTTTATAGTAACCAGGTGAACACTCCACGGATCTGTCAGGAACTGGCTCAATGTGTTCACTTCAAAGCAAATATCTGGTCTCGTGTTCGTCAGGTACATCAAGGACCCAATCATCTGACGATACATAATGATATCAACCGGCTCAGATGAAGCATCACACAGACGCTTCAGGTTCAACGCCATAGGTGTGGCCATAGCCTTCCATTCCATCATCCCGAACCTCTTCAGGATCTCTACTGCATACTTCCCTTGTCCAAGGAAGATTCCATCACTCTGCCACACCTCCATGCCAAAAACAAATAGTGCATCATCCCCAAGTTCCTCAACTCGAACTCGGCAGCAAGCTCTTGCTGTGTGTCGGCAATCAATCTATCTTCACCTGTAACAAACAGGTTATCCGCATACAAAAGTAGTATCACTAGATTTCCTTCCTCAACCTTGTAGAAAAGGTTGGAATCCGCTTTATTCTTCGTAAAGCCCAAACTAGATAGAAAACTGTCTATCCTACCATACCAAGTTCTGCACACATATATGACTACACCATGCTGTCTTGAGATCCATCTGGTGCATCTTCTATTTCATCACTTTTATATTTCTCTATGCTATCGTCTGCAGCATGCTTGATCTTGATAGATCCATATGGAAGTCATAACAAGCTTCCCTTTAGGTCTTGGGACTACATCCCAAACATCATTCTTCATGATCGACGGATCATGGCATTCTTCCCATATCCTGGGAACTTCAATATCTTCAATAGATAATTTTGTTGTTGAACAAATGTTGTAGTTCTTCTTTTGTAGGAGATGGCATACGATCTTTCCTACAGAACAAGTTAAATTGCATGATTAGAAAACATCTCATAGTTTTCAGAACAAATTCTTACACATAAAGAAATATGTCATACAGTCATGGAATTATCTTAGCCAATGCTTCAATACAACATTTATCCATATCCCGTAACCTTCTAGATGCCTTCCAATCTCTACCAAAACATTCTTAAGAGTGTGCACAACTCCCAACATGTCAACAAAGAGGTTTCATTCTAGATAAGTAGCAATGGAATGTTGTACAGTGCCATAGGCGACTTACCCATGCATATTAGTAGTATACTGTTCATCAATGCAACTAATCTAATATGCATAATACACAACCTAATTCTAGGAACATCAATATATACATTATTGAACAGTATTATTTAAACAATAAAATATGCAAGTAATGACAACTCAAATACTTATCTTCGTTTGTTTGTTGGGTTGATTCCCTCTCAGTCTTTGCTTCTTTTCTGCAACTCCATTCTTATGTGGATTGTGAGAAGTGGTCAACTCCCTCTGAATATCTGCATCCTTGCAAAAACTACTGAAGTGTGCCTCTTTGCTTTCTTGCAGGAACAACTAGAGTGTGCTCCCTCTTGATCTTTGCTTCCTTGAACTTACATCCATCCTTAATTACTATGCATGCTTATTAGTATCATCATTGTGTTATCCTTGAGGTCTCATACATAATCACACATTTATTATTATAATCTTAATACTATCAAAACACAATAAGCTTAAACGTGTATATTCATGATCATTCATAGATAATAAACATTAGTATTCAAGATTTCAAGGAAGTCTTCTTTTACTCATACATTTTCTTATTTGATCATAGGACTCTTTTGGTTAGTTGAATCATCAATCAAGATACGAGATATAATATGCATAAAACCTATGATTATTCAAACCTATACCTTCATGATTCTTCTAGTTAGTCATATCATCAATTATGGTAAGAAACATAATATGCATACAACCATGATTATTCAAACCTATGACTTCATGAATAATCATTATCAACAACACAACAGTATAAGATCCTAACACAAGGTAGGATTCTAGCTTGATATAGGAAAAACATACCTGGATTAGCATGCTAGCTAGTTATGTCTAACATACCCGCATAATGTCTTCTGGTTCTCTTCAGTGACTTGTGCTAGTAACTTGCATGTCTCATAAGTTAACCATTGTAGAAACAAGTTATACATACCTCGAAAGTAGATCTTCTATGTGATCCATGACAATGGATGAATCCTTGTCTTCATGTCACCATGATCATACATTCTTGAAGTAGAACATGATTTTTCTTGGTGTACCTTTTATGTTAACAGACAACATAAACCTCATACAACACCATAATGCATTAGTACAATCATAAGTGTCAACACTCTAACCAATGAATATCTTCTATCATGCATTCATAATTTTGTTAAGGTGATACGACAAATCTAAAATCAAGATTTTACTAACCATAATAACATGAAGACAAACATACCATAAACTTAATCATGAACAAATATCGAAACATACCTCGATGAGTCATACCTATCGAGATCACTTGTAATATTCTTATGTAAGGCCTTAGCCTCATCTCCCTCTGAAATAGGAACTTCTTCACTTATGCAGGTGACCAATCCATCTTCTTCTAGGATTAACCCAATCCACTTGATTTGCAAGAACTGGACCTAGAGCTGGATATGGGTTTGTCAGAGAAACCCCAAAAATTCAAACTTTGAATTTCAAACTTTCGAAAGGATAGAAATATGCGCCTTGATGAGCTGATCAAGTTGGTATATTTAGAATTTGAAAACTGCAAAGTTTCACTCCTCAATTTTGCCTTTGAAACTTCCGGATTCACTAGACATGACCCTGAACTAGGGTTTGATGAAGCCCACTCTTCTGCCCAATCAAAAGGTTTGACCCAAAGCTCTAAGCTTCTATTTTTCTGAGGAGCTTCCAGCCGTGGTCACGGATTTCAAAAATTCCCATTTTTACAGAAGCCATAATTTTCCACTTTTCTGATCAAAGTCCCGAACTAGGGTCTGATCAGGCCCAGCCTTCTGCCGAACCAAAAATTCTGATCTTGGTCTCTAAATTTTTATTTTGATGAGTAGCATCCAGATGTGGTCTCTGATTACAAAAATTCGAACTTTCTCCGAAGCCCTAAATTCCGGAAGCCATGAATGAGGGTACTCAAAAATAATTCTGTTTTGACAGAAATATGTACCTGATTGTTTCTGGTGTAACTCTGAACTTTTCAATCCATAGAGTTTGAAAACCCTTCCTGAGATAGCCCAACCCATTATCTTTCCATCTCGATAGTTCTGACCTCAATTGGATTCTCTGAGAGAGAGTTATGCCAAGTGTCGCAACGTGACCTGTTTATGGGATAATACAGGAGAGCGAACTTGTACGGCGTACCCCATGTCATTAGTTCATCTTCGGCCTCTGAAAACTTTTTCTAAGATAGTAAAGTCTGTCTACTACCTGTCACCTTTTACGAAATTTCATTTGGAGCTTCCTAGCCCAAGTTATGACCTTTTTCCCAAGGTCACCTGATTTTGACTCAGATCTGGAAGAGGCAGAAACCCTGTATTGTACATATCATAAATCACATTGTACAACGAATTAGAGGTTGTCCTTTGGACACAAGGTACATGGGCATATAATATTCGACCTGTAAAGGTTTCAGATCCAAAACTTTTCCAAAATGGATTTATAGCGAATGTACTACAATGACTGGTTTTTGCTATATCAAGGCCTAGCATCATAAGTGCAACACGTGTCATACATGCCATATCATGCCTTCTTTCAGGCTATCTTTGATACCATGTTAAATTTTCAGAATTTACTTCAATTTGATCTAGGATCTTAACTGAGAGAACAACATGTACAGCATATCTACAGCATATCAATCATGGAGACAATAATGCAAGCACACAAGAGACACAAAGATTTACTTGGGGAAAACCATAAAGGTGAAAAACCCCAATAACTTCCTCAGAGATAGATAGAGCAATGATACAACCCAAACATAAGAGATAGACATATCTGAGCAGCAGATCCTCCTCCTCCGTAAGTGTACCACTCCTCCTTGATTGCATGAGTGAGAAGTGAGTGATAAAATAGAGTGCCTCCCGCACTCTATTTATACTTGACTTGACTTGCCTTTTACATAAATCATGTAGGCTCAAACTTAATCACATAACATAATGCTGACTAGGCCGACCCCCAATAGGGTGGCCTAATAACCCTTCGAACCACATGGCCGAACCCCAATAGGGTGGTCTAATAACCCTTTGACCCACATGACTTATACAGGGCCGACCCCAACAAGGTGGTCTAATAACCCATCAAGTATAAGTTACAACATTTACAATATAAATGAAGACACTTCCGTATAGAGGAATAATACTATCTCTATAGGAGTACATACAACATACATATATGAAATACATTCCTAAGTTACATATACATCAACACTTCTATCCTCTAGGGCATGGCAATCTAACAACTTTTCTGTGTGGCTCATATTTGAGAATACAAATTCTTGCACTGCTCATAAGTAGCTAAGGTTACGGTGGCCAAATTTACTCCGCAATCTTTAGAATAATCCAAGGTGTGCACATCTTCTCTGTATTCAACAACAGACTTAAGGAGAAGAGTTGTCGGGAAATCTGAATTCCCTTCTCTCCACTCAATGTGTTTCTTAATCTCTCCACTGATGCGTACATGCTTCCTCCTGACCCTAGTGGATTCGACCTTGATTTCCTTAACCTTGGCCATTATTGCCTTTAGTTTGTATATTTCCTCTGATAGGAGTTCTTGGAATCCATAGGTCCTTCTTAGAATTTAACAGGCTTGCTCGTGGAAGGGGCTAATGTCTCCCATTTTGTTGTTCGCTAGCTCCAATTGCCGTTCTAACAATTCGTTGCCTTTATGCAACTTTTCAATGTGTTCCTTCAGGTCGTCGATCTGTTGAACATTGTCAAACTTCTCTGATTCAAGCTTCAGGTTTTTATCTTCAAGTTCTCCCTTTTCTGCCTCTAACACCCTTACTTGCATTGCCAAGACTCTCCTATCAGCTTCCAGCTGTTGAAGCATTTCATTTAATTCTTCCTTTTGGGATGTGAGAGCATCATTCTTTTCGATCATCAAATTTGTATAATTTTTCTCTTTGACTAATGCCTCCTGCAACTGATGGGCTCTCTCTTTCTCTAGACTCAATTTATCCCCTAGTATGTCGACATTGTCAGCAGTTGCTAGAACAACAGACATAGAAACAATGGATTTCATTCCTGGTTGGGGGTCATGTTCGGTACCTTGCATGACTGTGGTTTCATTCCTGGTGACGATATCTGGTTGGAAAGGCCTCTTCATCCTAGTCACCGTTTCTTTAACAATGTATTTCCTCTTTTTGTTATAAGTGAACTTATCCCATTGGGAAACTTTGCTATTCTTGGATGGTGTAAATGGGACTAGTGGAAGATTTCTTATGGGGGTATTCATATCCATGTCTTGTGCACTTAGGATTTTGGTGTCAGCATCCTCTTTGGATTTCATTTCATCTTCTTCCTTTCTTTGTGCCTCTTCCTTCTGCTCCCTTCTTAGTGTGTCATCTTCTTCCTCCTTCACATTTCTTTCCAATCTGATCCTCTCTTCTTCTAGAATCCTCTTTGCTTCAGCTTCAGCTACTTGGGCTCTTAAAGTCTCTTCTTCTCAGAGTTTATCCTCTTTTGCCTTGTTGTTTATTTTCTTAGCTTCCTCCTGCTTTTTCTTGGCTTGTTCCTGGAGCCTTTGCTCTTCTTTCGAGAGAGTCTTAGCAGTCCGCAAGGTACCCTTTTCTCGCTGCTAATCTATTTTCTCCACAACATTAGAGCTCGAGCTGGCTCCTCCTTTTCCAAGTTGACAATTCCGTAGCTCATTCATATTGCTAACCCCTCTATATGCTTCCTCCTCTTGATCATAATAGTTATCATATTCAAAGGGAGTGGAGATTTCTTTGCAATGTTGTGCAGCTTTTCCTTGTCGATCATTTCTGTGAAAGGTCTTTTCCCCAAAATGAAAGCCTTTCAACTCTGCAACAAAATCTTCTACAGTTGCAATTCCTGAGAACTTGTAGGCCCCAATATAGAAAGGTAAACGAGGGAAAGTAGCCTTCTTGGCCTTATACAAGGTACTACCAATTCCATCAATGAAAACATGTCTTACTGCCTCCTTGTGGACTATATAATCCGTAGCATACCTAGGTACGATATACGGGGATTTGGAGCCTCCATTCTTATGTTGGTACCTTCTGGCGAAAAATAGAAATCACCATATTTCTCCAAAACTTCCATGGCGTTCTCAGATAGGAAATTGGGTTCTTCATTAAACATTAATTCATATAGGGGCATGATGAACTCCTCACAAATGAGTTTTTAATGCTTTTTGTAATTCTAAGCCCAAACAATTTTGTAGGTGATCAACACTAAGCCATCCGCCGAGTTCCATATGCATCCCAACTTGGGAAAGGGGCATTTCACCACAATACAATCTATCAAGTAAGATGCCATATAACATTCTGCCTTCTTCTCCACTAACCCTTCTTGTGCAGCCATTATAGCTGATGACAGGCTGTCTGAGAGAATATCATCCCAGTTGAAAATTGTCTCTTTGAAATCTACGTAATGGATGATGGGAACCCATTGCAGCATGAACATCGTCCCATCGGGTTTTTCGAATATTCTACTCAACATGAGTGCGATCAGTCTGAAAGGGGGCCTCAGATTCTGAACCTCGTACTCCTCACTATCCTTTTTTCTGATTTGTTTGCCTGAAATTAATAGCTTCCTAGCCATCTCTAGATTATCCATCTGGATCTTTTCCAACCATGCATCATCAAGCCACTGCTGGGCTTTGAGAAACTTGTAATCCATTGAGATATAGGATGGGTGAAATGAGGTAAAATATTTTCCTTTATTGTCCGCTATAACTCTTATCTCAAGGTTCGCATGCTGCAAAATCCATCCAATTACTTCTGAGCATCGTAAGAGCTCTGGACATGTGGCCGCCTTGGATATACAAGAGTTTCTAATGTTCTGATATAAATATTCTTCCTCAAAAAGAGCTTCAGGGAAGTCCTGAACTCTTATCATACGGTATACGTCTCCCTAGTTTACTTCTGGAGGCACACATGTGGCGCACTTGGTATCTTGGAATGTAGTTTCTACTCTTGTGCTTTCTTCAGTTGCCTTTGACTTTCTCTTGCCACCTTTGGCCATTTTTAAAAAAATCTTGTTCAACAATTAGACATGAATAAGAATATATGATGCGACATTAGCAATCCAAACCAACAGCCTACTTATAATGATAAGATCCAAATGCCAAAAACTTATAATTCCTACTCGTCTCACTGTTTCAAAATATTACTTTCACATGCTAATTTATAATCTTGTGAAAAACTTTAATTTGGTTACTTCCGTTGTTGATATTGTAACTATGGACTACGAAAGAAATGCACATAAAGTAGGCCTAGGTATTCTATGTTCTTATAAGTGAAAACATGATAATAACCGGTTTCAAAGCGCAGAATGGCGTAAAACTCCATAGTCGTGTAAAAATGCTTATAAATTTGGTGTAAGGATGGGCAAGGTTGGTCTCAAAATTACCAAGTAGGTGGCTTCTATGACGGGCAGAGGTATGTTGCAGGTTCTTCTAACATTTAAGTGGTGGGTGCTTGAGGTTCTAGAGCGTTTTATGTCCACAATCACGGCTTTAATACGCCTATTCGGGTGTGCACATGGGTCAGCTATAGCCGTGGTTATTCTAAGAGTCCTGCCATGGCTAGGATAGAATGAAAAGAGCGGAGAATCATGCCATGTTAAACGAGAAGAACACACTATAATAAGGTCTGCAAAGGAACTAACTTGTTAAGAGACGAACGTTATGCAGATGCCGGCATTCGCTGTGGAACTAGTGAGCCTGGAATATGTGCTTCATGACTTCAAACAAAAATGGGACAATACTCTCAAGCAACAAGAAACAATGGGAATCTAATGGTGTTCGTACCATATATATATATAAAACTGATACGTGCGAGTTCTTAATAGGGTGGTCGGAAGCCATTAAAACGGGGTTAAAGCAACGTATGGATGGGTCAAATTGACCTTTTTCTTAATAAATGCAACTGCAAAAAAAAAATCGGAAAGACTCAGCTAAGGTCTCCATCTCCTGCGGAGAGGAAGGCTGAGTTTTCCTGCCGTTGCGAGAGAATTGTCCGAACTTTTCTGCAAAGGGGAAGTGTGCAGCTATGCGTCGGCCAACTTAAGTGAGTTTGTCCACCTTTGAGGAGGAGTTATTTGAGTTCTTCCAAAAATGTGCCACTCTACCCACTGGTGCGGAAGAGTTTCTTGAAAGCCTTCTCTATTGTGGGAAATATAGAAGAGTCCTCCCGCAAAGATGACTTATTCATAAATTTGCGATCGCTTGTGGAATAGTTGGTGAATTCTCTCGCTGTTGCGAAGAAACTTGGTGAATTTGTTCCACCATGGGTCCACTTGGTCAAAGGTTTCACTTTTGTCGGAGGCTTTATGATAAGTTTTCCCGCCACGGCTTGGCTTAGTATTTTTATTCCATGGTTTCAGAAAGTTTGGACCAACTCTTCCGCTGTTGCGGTAAGGTTAGCTCAGATCTTCCGCCGACGCGGCTTAGAGTCTTGAGTTTTACTTAGGAAAAAAAGAAAATGAACTCAATGAGTAAGGCAAGTAAAAGACCTTCTTTCAAGGGAAAAGCTAAGTAACAAATACTATGATGTTTAGATAATCTTAGGAAAACTTCCTCTCAAAAGAAAGAAAAGGAGTGGGCCCCAATATTTTCAAAAAAAATTGGGCGGGGATGTTGCAACAACAAAAAATGGCGATTCACTGGCAAACATATATCTCTAAAACAAACTCATCTCAAGGTAAGGAAACTTGCAAAGTGCTTACTACATGTGCAACCAAATGTCTCCATAGTTCATCTTCGAAGAATACAGTGATCACTGTTATCATAATGGTGATAAAGGGAAAGGCAGCTTTGACTCAAATTTCTTTAAAACTCTCTAAGGGCCAAAGCGTGGGGTTTATTTTAAAATTCTATATTCCAGAAGCTTACTAGTATAGGACTCCACAGAAACGTGACAATATCTCATAGGAATATTCGTTTGTTCCTCATTCCCATGCTTTTTACATCATTTTGGATGTTTCTTTAATTCACGACTCTTAGCCGCTTTGAGTCTTCCAGAAATAAGTTTCTCCTACTTTCAAAATTATGATATAAGTTCTTCAATCCAAAATGTCCTTTTGTGTGAGTAGAAGATATATTTGATTTCATGCTTCACGGACGGAGAAGAACCTTGTTGGGCCGGTTTATTTGAACAACTTCCTTGATTTACAAGTCTCTTTTATTTTCTCAGCCATGCTTTAACTGAGGCGAGAATTTTTGGAAACCAGACTCTTTGACATATGCCTTTTGGCTTTACTTGCAGTATGGGATCATTTTAAATAACATATATCTGTGAGACATGGTTCCTCTCCATGGGTTTTCCATAGTTAACTTCTTGATACAGCGACTAATGTTAGAGTGAATGGGGCCCTAAGATAATTAGAAGGAAATGCTAGATCTTAGCTATTTGATAGGGGTTATTTTGACCAAATAGAAAAGAGGATCGCTGCATTCTAGGAAAACCAATCAGTGAAAACAAAGCTACAAATATGTATTCCCTTTATAAGTGAGCTTCTTTATGAACATCTTTCTGAGTTTTTCTGGAGTCTCATTCATTTAGCTACACCACAATTGAGCTTGGATTTATTTAAACAACTGACTTAATCAAAAAGAGAAACAAACAAAACAAAACAAAACAAATCAAGCTAACTAGCAAACCAAAGGATAATCAAAGCAATTAAAAGAAAACAAAAGAAAAGAAACAAACCAAAATAGAAAAGATAGTGTTTTATTTATGTACAAGAGCTCGCCCAGGACTCATGTGAAGTATTGTTTCAAGGCGAGGCCATTGAAAGGACTATTTACTTCTTCCCCTTCTAGGTCTTTCAATTTATAGGTCAACGGGCCAAGCGTTTCAAAAATTTTGTAAGGTCAAACCCATAAGTGTTGAAATTTCATGTGCATTCCCCTACCATCATGCTGGTGGTCCCATTTCAGAACTAAGTCACCTACTTTGAAATTCCTCTTACCAGATTTTTTCTTATCAAACCATCTTTTGACTATGTCTTGGTGATGGTGGAATTGGTCTTTGGCCTGTTGTCATGATTCTTCAAGTTCCAGCAGGGTGTCAATTCATGATTGGAGGGCTTGACTGCTAGAACCTTCGAAAGCTTGGGACAACTGTAAGGATGGGAGTAAAATATTCGGAGGGAGAATGGCTTCCTTACCATAGACAAGAGTGAAAGGAGAAATGCCTAAGGCATTCTTGGGAGTGACCCTATCTTCCCATAAAGCATTTGGGAGGGATATGTGCCAGCTTCTCTGGTTTTCAATCACAGTTTTCTTAAGAATTCAGATGATATTTTTATTGGTAGACTCAGCTAATCCATTCCCTTGGGCATATTAATTAGCTGAATAATGCAGTTTAATTCCTTTCTCATACATGTATTCATTAATTTTTATTAACGAAAAATAAGGTGCATTAGCAAAGACTAGGGAAATTGGAACCCCAAACTTGGTTATGATGTGTTACTCCAGGAAATTGATAACTGTGTCTTCGTTTACTTTACGTAGAGGGATAGCTTCGGCCCATCTTGTAAAATAATCTGTAGCTGTTAGAATACAACAGTGTTGGAGCGAGGAATTGGGGTTGATTTCACCGATAATGTCTATACCCTATTGCTCGAATGGTTCAGAGATAATAACTGGCTATAAGGGTCTGACTTCCTTTGGTAACTTTTCGGCGCTTATTTGGAATATGTCACAATTTCTAGCGTAGGCATGGGCATCCCTGAAAAGAGTGGGCCAATAGTATCCAGCTCTAAGAATTTTGTGAGCTATAGTATCTCCGGAGTAATGTCCCCCAGTAGGGCCATCATGTAATTCTTTGACCACTTTTCTCACATCTTCCTTTTCCAAACATCTGAGGAAAATTCCATCGTAATTCTTCCTAAAGAGGAATCCTTCGATGATTTGGTATGCTGCTGAATGATTTGGTATGCTGCTAATTTGAGATGGAGAGCTCTTTTGTGCTTTGGATTCCAGTGCTCTGGCAAGTAACATGATTGTAGATAATGCACCAGGTCCCTGTACCAATATTCCGACGTTGTAAAAATTGGACATACATCAATCATGTTTAGTTCAGTTTCATCCCTCCAATCTAGCTCTTCATCAGCTGGATTTTCAGTGAGCAATTTGCATAGACCTTGGCCTCTGATAATAGTAGCTTGTCAAAATTCTAAGTCATACTCTTGAAGTGCAGCGACCTAGTTTCCTCTTCTTTCTCCTAATTCTTTCAGAATGAAAAGAGATCTGACAGCAGGATGAGGAACTATGACTTTAGTTCTATTTTTTAGGATATACAGCCTGAACTGCTTTACTGCTTTGAAAACTGCATATGCTTGCTTATCTACTACGTGGTAGTTTAGTTAAGCACCCTGTAGACCAGTGCTCATAAAAGAGATTGGTTATTCATCTCCTGATTCCACCTTTTCAGTAAGCACAGCTGCGAGAGAGTTATCAGAAGCAAAGGTGTACATTATAAAATCTTTATCGAAATCTGGACTTCTTAAAGAAGGTGCCTTGGCTATAGCAGCTTTGATTTCTTTGAATGCAACCTTTTCCAAGTCTGTCCACTCAAATTGTACACTCTGCTTGACCATTTGTTGCAAAGGTTTAATGATCTGAGCGAAGTCTGGTACGAACCTTCGAAGAAAATTTATGGTGCCCATGAGTGCTCCATAGACTTTTTACTGTGGGGCATGGGAATCTTGTCAATAGCTTGTACTCTCTCTTGATCTATCGATATTCCATCCTTTGAAATGATATGACCCAAAATTTTCCCCTCAAGAATAGAGAAAACACTTTTATTAGGGTCTAAAGAGATACCATACTTTCTGCAGCGATCAAAGATTTGCTTTAGGTGAAAAACATGGTCTTCCTTTTTCTTTGAGAAAACTGTCACATCATCCAAGTATACTACAACACATTGACCACCCAATCCTCGGAAAGAAATATCCATAGCTCGCTGAATGGTAGCTCCTGCGTTGATTAAGCCAAAAGGAATTCTTCGATATGCGAAGGTTCCCCACTTTGTACGAAAAGTGGTTTTGAGTCGGTCTGCTTCCGCTACTAGCACTTGGTTGTAACCAAAAAAACCATCTAGTAAAGAGAAAAGTTCTGATCCTGACACCATCTGCAAGATTTGTTCCATTTGGAGTACAGGATAGTTGTCTTTATCAGAAGCTCTATTTAAGTTCTGGAAATATACACACAGTCTGATCTCCCCATATTTCATCCGCACGGGAACTAGATTAGCCACCCATTCAGAATGTCGGACCCTAAAAATAATCTTGGCATCCAATCATTTTTTTAACTCTTTCTATATTAGAGGCTCGAGTGTCAGATGCATCCTTCTTAACTATTGCTGAAAAGGTTTGACACCTTCCTTCATTGGTATTATGTGTTGAATGATGCGGGTATCGTATGTTTTCAGATCGTTGTAGGTCCAAGCAAACACATCTTTATATTGCTAGAACAATTTGATGAATCTACCTCTCTCGCCCGGCATATAGCTCTTACCAAGATTAATATATTTTGGTTCAGCTTCCATGCCTAGATTTATTAACTCATTCTGTGTGGATGAGCTGTGAGTTTTAGCAATTATAGGTCTTTTGAACTTGCTCTGTAAATCAAATAATGCTTCAAGAGTTCTTACGCCTTTAGGAATGAAGTTTCCCTTTACAACATCTTTATTCTATAAATCTAGATCATGTTGTCGCTCATCTATTATAACCTCTTGGAAGACATCTTCATTTGTTAAGAACTCAATGATCTCATCATCATCATCAAATACCCTGAGATTTGTGATGTTATCTGGAACAGAGGGCTTGAAAAATAATTCAATAGAACATTTGTTATTAGTGGGGACTAATCTGGAAGCAGAGGTTGCCAACAAATCAACTGCAACATTCTTTAATCTAGGAAGAGAATTAATATTGAAAGCATCAAAGCATGAAATCAAATCCCAAACCTCAGCTTGATAACCCTGAAAGTGTGGTGAGAGACAATGAATCGTATTTCTTATTTTCCTAACAATAATTTCAGAATCACCAAAGACATTCAAAAACTTGACATTAAGACCAATGGCTTTCTTCAACCCATGAATGAGAGCTTCGTATTCTGCGGTATTATTAGTACACTCAAATTCTAATCTACAAGATAAAAAATGCTTGTTTCCATCAGGATCAATTAAAATGCAACCAGCTCCGGATCCTTCCTGAGACTTGGAGCCATCAAAGTAAAGGGTCCATAAAACATTCTCTTCTTTAACTAAGTTAGTTTCATTACTGTCTAAATTAGTAACTAAATCTACTATGTTACAATCAATATCATCAGCCCATGAAAACTGAAGGAGATCGGACTGTTTGTCTGAAATATGGCTAACCTCTTCTGATTGGTAATTCCCAGGTTCAATTTCCAAGAAGTAAATCCCTAAAACTGAAGATGAAAAAGCTACAGCTTCATTTTTTTCCTCTAGCTAAGTAACATTTTGTTTCATGTGTGGCTCTATTAATATATTGATCTGATTTTTCCTTTTTTGATAGGGCATCCATAAATGAGACCAATCCGTTGCGAAATAGCCATTCAGTTTCGCAGACCAGTCCCTACTCAAAATTAAACCATATGCCTTAGGAATATCAACCACCATTATATCAATGAATTGACATACTCTAGGATCGGACGACAATCTAATAAGAACATCTTTCAGTTCACCAATAAACTTGATAGCAGTTCTATCTAATTGAATGATTGGAGACGGAGATGGGATTGGCTGTCCATTAATCCTTTTGCAAATTGACAAAGGCATGACATTCGAACTAGCACCTGAGTCTACCAAACAATTATGCACATTGTGATTAAAAATATCAAAGCTTAAGAGAAAAGGAAGAGTTTGAGATTTCGATTTTCCGCCAATACTTGCTTCATTAATTTATGCGTTTTCATCAATGTTTTCTACTGAGGCACTCGTTTGTTGATCAAAGGCCTCCATCAATCTCTTCCTCTGTTGCGGTAAGCTACACATATCAAAAATGGAAACATTTGCTTTTGTTTTCTTAATATCCTCGATTATATTATAGCTCATGTCACATTGCTTTGAAATCTTTGATTGATTTTGTATTTTTTTTTAAGAAACTCGTGGTTGTTTGATTATTTCTAAGTTTGGTTCTTTAGTCACCATAGGAATAACTTCCGGGTTTGTCTTGGGTTGGGGAGGAATGACAGTTATGTGTCGCTTCGATATTTGATTAGATCTTGCTTTAGGTGCTTCTATTGTTGGATCGATCACTGGGCCTTTACTTCTGGTAGTGATGTTGATGGATGTTGTTTGCACTTGATCTACGAAATCTTCACAAGATGTCTCTTGGGTAGGAGTCCAATCCCAAAGGATCATTGTAGTGTCGGGAGCAGGTTCTTCACTCTCAAGAATTGGTTCTTGTTGGGGGTTCGTCTGCTCAGGCATTTGTGCATCTAACATTTGGTTCATTACTAAGCTCATCGAATTGATCCATTGTGGACAACTTTTTTCTGAGTGTTGTTCTTGATGGAAAGTGTTGAAGTGGTCCATGCCTATTTCATTAAAATATAGTACAGCAGAATTGTTTCCTGGTGGGGTTGACTATCCATTTTCTTCTTTCTTTTTATAGAAAGGCTTGAAAGGTTGCCTTGAGGAACTCGTTGCCTTATCCTTTTCTAGATCCACAATTTTATTGGAGAGTTTCTGTATAATTTTTATGACATTTTCTAAATCTGCTGCAGGTTCTTCTTTATCCATAGTTAACAGAAAATGTTTCTTAATAGCTATTGGATTGGCCTCTACATCGAGAGCATGTTTGGTGATGATGTCAGCCTCCTCTTCTACTTTCTTGGATTCTTCAAAATTTTCTATCAGGGTAGGTTTTTTTGTTCTCTTGACGAACATTGCTAGCGGGGATTTAAGAGTTGTTGTATAATATTGTACTAAGCATTCCTCAGTAGGCTTTGTTGCATAACTAAAATTATTTAACAATGTCGTGAACCTTTGGTTAAACTCTTGAACTTTCTCATACTTTTCCATTCTCATAGACAACATTTCTTTCATAAGAGTAGCTACAGTTTTCTGATTGCCATACTTTTTAAGAAGACATTTCTCAAAATCTTCCCAACTTGTTATTGAACCAGCTTGCAAACTAAAATACCAGGAAGATACTTTGGGTTTGAAAGTATAAGGAAAGAGGCAACAAACCACATCTTCGTATTCCACATTTAGAAGATTTAGAGCTAAATAAAAACTTTTAAGGTGATCTTTAGCAGAAATCCCTTTGCGAGGGTCATACTTATGTAAAACCTTTTTCTGGATTGTTGGGCAAATCATGGAATGGTCCAACTACATTTAATGCTCCTCTTGCTCTCCATGCGGGTATGGCCATGACTCTAGGTGGAGAACATGGTGGTGTATGCAGTGGTGAGTTGTGAGGAGTATGTCTTGGAATGTTTTTCTATTCTGGATTCGTGGGAGTCTCGGGTCTAACTTCGTCAAAAGGTTCAGTGATTTCTTCTAGAGATAGATCTAATAATTCTTATAGACTTTGAATGAGAATGGAATCCTTTGTACACTGAGGATTTTTTCAAGGAGCTCTGATTCTGGGTAACAGAGGAACTTTGGTTAGTCCTCCAAGACTTCTAACGTAGGATCGAGTATGTCTCCTGAAGCGATTTACTTCCTCAAAAGGGACAAAATACAATGATTCTTGATGTTCTGTCTCAGAATTAGGATTTTCTTGATTTCTTGATTCCAGATCTAGAACGCCCATGATAACGATTTTAGATGGGTTTTCAATGGAAAAATTTCTTACAAAATGGTCTCTTATTCTATCCATGCACTGGTGGCCCTCCTTCTAGAGCCAAAAACCGTTGATGCCTACAATATCACAGCATCAATCAACAAGGGATTCTCCCCAGTAAGCGATCCCAATTAGATCGCCCATCATTTCATGTAGGAAATCCGTCCAGTTAACAGTTCTAGCTACCGTGTAAGGTTTAAAGATTTGTTTATTTTGCACCGGTTGCGGCCCGATCCACCGTTTATATTTTTTATGTTTAAGATGATATGCATGTGCCCTAAATTAAATGCATGCGTTAAACAAATCTATTCTAAGCTAATTAAATCTAAATTAACCTATCCTTATACGGAGCAAATTTAAAGAATGAGTAATAAACTGGAAATGCACCCAAGAATTTCACAGATAGCTGTTAAATTAGAAAGAAGCATTTACAGCAGAAATAAAGATTATCCAAGATAGCTTCAATAAAGATAAATATTCTATTACCCATTTAACACAGAAATTTTGCAAAGGAAATGAAACCATTCATAGCAGAGAATTAATTCACAATAGCCAAGAAAGATCTCACAGGAAATGTATGAAATATGCAGAAATAGTTCAGCAATTATCCAACACGATCCTAAGCAAAATGCTGTGCAGGCTTCCACAGGCCAAAATGATTTTCTTATTCATGTAGTAGAAATAGTTCACATACAAGACATAAATGTCCTTTCACCTGCAAAAAGTCCCTTATATTCCCTTCTAATCAGCTATACATATCTTTACAAAATGTGCTAGGAGCTGCCACCTATACCCTAACCATTTATATTCCTCTAATTTGTCTTGTAGTGATGATGTTACAAAAAAGAGAAATATCCAAATTAACTTTACAAAAAGGAATGGGGTTTAAAAACCACAAGTCATTTTAATAATTCAAAGGTAGACACATAAAATAGAAACCAAAGAGGCACATTAGTGAATGTGAGCTATCCCTAAACTGGCTCCTTGGTTGACTTGGGCGCTTCTGGGACAGCTGGTGTTTCTTCTACAACTAACGCTACTGTAGAAACTAGAACACTCTCTAAGGTCGAAGCTTGGTTGGCGGCCAGTGCCCTATCTACCTCTGCTATGTAATTTACCCACTGATTCGCTTCCTTTACAATATTGATTTGAACAAGGGGAATCATAAATCTGAGAGACACTTATTGCTTGGCAAGCTCTTCTACTAGGATAATCATTTTTGCCATAGTGGCTTGGAGACTTTCTTCTAGGCAGTGTTTATGAATAGCATCCTGGCTGATAAATTGGTGCGGGTCTTCTGAAGTCAATATGTCCAACTTCTGCACATATTCGCTTTCTTCCTTGAGCCCCTCACTCAGGTCAGATAAATGTTGTGCTCTATCTAGGAATTCTTCTATCCTCTGGGGCATGGCCATTTGATAACTTTCTCGAGTGGCTCGTATTTGAGAATACAAATTCTTACACTGCTCATAAGTAGCTAAGGTTACGGTGGCCAACTTTACTTCGCAATCTTTAGAATAATCCAAGGTGCGCACATCTGCTCTGTATTGAACAACAGACATAAGGAGAAGAGGTGCCAGGAACTCTGATTTCCCTTCTCTCCACTCAATTTGTTTCTTAATCTCTCCACCGATGCGTACATGCTACCTCCTGAACCTAGTGGCTTCGACATTGATTTCCTTAACCTTGGCCATTATTGCCTTTAGTTCGTATATTTCCTCTGATAGGAGTTCTTGGAAGCCGTAGGTCCTTCTTAGTATTTCATGGGCTTGCTCTTGGAAGGGGCTAATGTCTCCCATTTTGTTGTTTGCTAGCTCCAGTTGTCATTCTAACAATTCGTTTCCTTCTTGCAACTTTTAAATGTGTTCCTTCAGTTCATCAATCTGTTGAACATTGTCAAACTTCTCCGATTCAAGCTTCAGGTTTTTATCTTCAAGTTCTCCCTTTTCTGCCTCTAACACCCTTACTTGCATTGCTAAGGCTCTCCTATCAGCTTCCAACTGTTGAAGCGTTTCATTTAATTCTTCCTTTTGGGATGTGAGAGCATCATTCTTTTCGATCATCAAATTTTTATAATTTTTCTCTTTGACTAATGCCTCCTGCAACTAATGGGCTCTCTCTTTCTCTAGACTCAATTTATCCCCTAGTATGTTGACATTTTCGGTGGTTGCTAGAACAGTGGACACAGAAACAGATTCCATGAGTTGGGGGTCATGTTCGCTACCTTCCATGACTGTGGTTTCATTCCTGGTGACAATATATGGTTGAAAAGGCCTCTTCATCCTAGTCACCGTTTCTTTAACAATGGATTTCCTCTTTTTGTTATAAGTGAAATTATCCCATTGGGACACCTTGCTATTCTTGGATGGTGTAAATGGGACTAGTGGAAGGTTTCTTATGGGGGAATTCATATCCATGTCTTCCGTGCTTGGGCTTTGGGGGTCAGCATTGTCTTTGGATTTCCTTTCTTCTTCTTCCTTTCTTTGTGCGTCTTCCTTCTGCTCCCTTCTTAGTGTGTCATCTTCTTCCTGCTTTGCATTTCGTTCCAATCTAATCCTCTCTTCTTCTTAAATCCTCTTTGCTTCAGCTTCAGCTCCTTGGGATCTTAATGTCTCTTCTTCTCGGAGTTTATCTTCTTTTTCCTTGTTCATTCTTTTCTTAGCTTCCTCTTTCTTTTTCTTGGCTTGTTCTTGGAGCCTTTGTTCTTCTTTCGAGAGAGTCTCAGCAATCCCCAAGGTACCCTTTTCTCGCTGCTGATCTATTTTCTCCACAACATTAGAGCTTGAGCTGGCTCCTCCTTTTCCAAGTTGACAAATCCGTAGCTCAGTCATAATGCTAACCCCTCTATATGCTTCCTTCTCTTGATCATAATAGTTAGCATATTCAAAGGGAGTGGAGATTTCTTTGCAATGTTGTGCAACTTTGCCTTGTCGATCATTTCTGTGAAAGATCTTTTCACCAAAATGAAAGCTTTTCAACTCTGCGACAAAATATTCTATAGTTGCAATTCCTAAGAACTTGTAGGCCCCAACATAGAAAGGTAAAGGTGGGAAAGTAGCCTTCTTGGCCTTATACAAGGTACTACCAATTCCATCAATGAAAACCTGTCTTACTGCCTCCTTGTGGAATATATAATCCATAGCATACCTAGGTAGGATATACAGGGATTTGGAGCCTCTGTACATTCTTATGTAGGTACCTTCTGGCGAAAAATATAAATCACCATATTTTCCCAAAACTTCCATGGCGTTCTCAGATAGGGAGTTGGATTCTTCATTAAACATTAATTCTTATAGGGGCATGATGAACTCCTCACAAATGAGTTTGTAATGCCTTTTGTAATTCTAAGCGCAAAAGATTTTGTAAGCGATGAATACTGATCCATCAGCCGAGTTCCATATGCATCCCAACTTGGGAAAGGGGCATTTCGCACAATACAATCTATCAAGTAAGATGCCATATAACATTCTTCCTTCTTCTCCACTAACCCTTCTCGTGTAGCCATTATAGCTGATGACAAGCTGTCTGAGAGAATATCATCCCAGTTGAAAATTGTCCCTTTGAAAACTATGTAATGGATGATGGGAACCCATTGCAGCATGAACATCATCCCATCGGATCTTTCGAAGATTCTTCTCAACATGAGAGTGATCAGTCTGAAAGAGGGCATCAGATTCTAAACCTCGTACTCCTCACTATCCTTTTCTCTTATTTGTTTGCCCGAAATTAAGTGCTTCCTAGCCATCTTTAGATTATCCATCTGGATCTCTTCCAACCTTGCATCATCAAGCTGCTGCTAGGCTTTGGGCAACTTGTAAGCCATTGAGATATAGGATGGGTGAAATGAAGAAAAATATTTTCCTTTACTATCCGCTATAACTCTTATCTCAGTGTTCGCATGCTGCAAAATCCATCTAATTACTTCTAAGCATGGGAAGAGCTCTGGATGTGTGGCCGCCTTGGATATACAAGAGCTTCTAATGTTCTAATATAAATATTCTACCTCAAGAAGAGCTTCAGGGAAGTCCTAATCTCTTATCATACGGTATACGTCTCCCCAGTTTACTTCTGGAGGCACGCTTGTGGTGCACTTGGTATCCTGGAATGTAGTTTCTACTCTTGTGCTTTCTTTAGTTTCCTTTGACTTTCTCTTGCCACCTTTGGCCATTTTTGAAAAAATCCTGTTCAACAATCAGACATGAATAAGAATATATGATGCGACGTTAGCAATCCAAACCAACAGCCTACTTATATTGATAAGTTCCAAATGCCAAAAACTTCTAATTCTTGCTTGTCTCACTGTTTCAAAATATTACTTTCACATGTTATTTTATAATGTTGTGAAAAACTTTAATTTGGTTACTTCCACTGTTGATATTGTAACTATGGACTACGAAAGCAATGCACATAAAGTAGGCTTGGGTATTCTACATTCTTATAAGAGAAAACATGATAATAACCGGTTTCAAAGCATAGAATGGCGTAAAACTCCACAGTTGCCTAAAAATGCTTATAAATTTAGTGTAAGGATGGGCAAGGTTGGTCTCGAAATTACCAAGCAGGTGGCTTCTATGACAGGAAGAGGTATGTTGCAGGCTCTTCTAACATTTAAGTGGTGGGTGCTTGAGGTTCTAGATCCTTTTATGTCCACAATCAGGGCTTTAATACGCCTAGTCGGGTGTGCACATGGGTCGGCTATAGCCATGGTTATTCTAAGAGTCCCACCATGGCTAGGATAGAACGAAAAGAGCGGTGAATCATGCCATGTTAAACGAGAAGAACATGGTGTAAGGATGGGCAAGGTTGGTCTCGAAATTACCAAGCAGGTGGCTTCTATGACGAGTAGAGGTATGTTGCAGGTTCTTCTAACATTTAAGTTGTAGGTGCTTGAGTATCTAGAGTCTTTTATGTCCACAATCAGGGATTTAATACACCTAGTCGGGTGTGCACATGGGTCATCTATAGTCGTGGTTATTATAAGAGTCTGCCATGGCTAGGATAGAACAAAAAGAGTGGCGAATCATGCCATGTTAAACGAGAAGAACACACTATAATAAGGTCTGCAAAGGTACTAACCTATGAAGAGACGAACATTATGCAGATGCTGGGATTTGATGTGGAATTAGCGAGCCTAGAATATCTGCTTCGTGACTTCAAACGGAAACGGGATAGAGCTCTCAAGCAATAAGAAACAATGGGAATCCAATGGGGTTTGTACCCTATATATATAAAACTGATACGTGCGAGGTATTAATAGGGTGGTCCCAGGCCATTAAAACGGGGTTAAAGCAACGTACGGATGGGTTAAATTGACCTTTATCTTAATAAATGCGATCGCCAAAAACAACCTGGAAAGACTTGGCTAAGGTCTCTGTCTCCTGCGGAAAGGAAGGTTGAGTTTGCCTGCCGTTGCTGGAGAATTGTCCGAACTTTTCCGCAAAGGGGAATTGTGCATCTATGCGTCGGCCAACTTAAGTGAGTTTGTCCGCCTTTGCGGAGGAGTTATCCGAGTTCTTCTGAAAATGTGCCACTCTACCCGCCGGTGCGGAAGAGTTTCTTCAAAGCCTTTGCTATTGCGGGAAAGATAGATGAGTCCTCCCGCAAAGATGACTTATTTGTAAATTTGCGATCGCTTGCAGAAGAGTTGGGAAAATTCTCCCACTGTTGTGGAGAAACTTGGTGAATTTGTTCCGCCGCGGGTCCACTTGATCAAAGGTTTCTCTTTCTTCAGAGGCTTTAAGATAAGTTTTCCCACCGCGGCTTGAATTAGTATTTTTATTCCGTGGTTTCGGAAAGTTCGGACCAACTCTTCCGCCGTTGTGGTAAGGTTAGCTTGGAGCTTCCGCCTTCGTGGCTCAAAGTCTTGATTTTTACTTAGGTAAAAAATAAAATTAACTCAACGAGTAAGGAAAGTAAAAGACCTTCTTTCAGGGGAAAAGCTAAGTAAGAAAGACTATGATGTTCAGATAATCTTAGGAAAACGTCCTCTCAAAAGCAAAAAAAGGAGGGGGGCCCCAATATTTTCAAAAAATATGGGGGGGGGGGATGTTGCAGCAACAACAGGCCTCCCACTTTAAATCATCACACGCGTTTTTAGGAAAGTAAGAAACCAACATTCACTGTATACAAATTAGGTGTTTCCAGAATTTAACTATTCAAATTTATACATCAAAAGAATGCGGTTACAACCTTTAGCACAATTAATACATTTCCATAATTTTAAGCAATTTCATAGTTATGCATTCGAATCTCAAAAGTTCAAAGAATACAACAAAACATTAAGATAATTAGAACCTGTACGAGTGGATGCTCCGCTCCCGCCGTTGATGCTGATCTAATAGAATTGCAACTCCAGATCCACTGTTGTTCTTCTCGATTTCCGACGGACACCTCGGTTACCCTCCCAACCTTTCTAGGAGTACTCTCCTTCCTCCCAAACCCTCGAGCAATTCAGGTCGTAGAGCTCACACACAATAATTAGGAAACCCAGCTTGGGATTCCCCTCCACCAAGATTTCTAGCCAAACCCTCAATAGCAGCAAGTCATGAGGCAATTCAAAATTATGATATTCATCCAGGATCTGGGTCCTTTACCCATTCCCAAAGCCTTCCTTTTAATGGAAAATTCCATGCGACACATGTCGCTTCACGCATAATTACACATTTTATTAAAATTCTAATTTAATAATACTCACCCATCCATGTGTCAATTTTTCTGGAAGATGCACCAACATTCCTAGGTTTGCTCATGTTTGTCCCCTAGATATTTTACTTAACTCCTTGTTTTAAGGTGTAGGTGGAGTTGACTAGTTGTCCATGCTTAGGATTCTACTTTGCTCCTAAATAAAAATTTATATTATTTTAAATGCTCAAACATATTCTTTTATGTGCAAATGCCTAAATAACACTTAATATTATTTAAATGCCAAAGTAATCATTTATGTGCAAATGCCTCAAATACTCAAAAGCATTTTCTAAGTAATGTTCTAGGTGCAATCTTATGTTTTTATGCAGTTAAGTTTAACAATCATTTTCACTAGGACCCCGGTGCCGCGCCATTGGGCTTCCCCATTCCTTAATTTCATTTCCCCAACATGGCACCACTCTGTCGGGTCCAGTTATCTGTAGTTTCCATTCCTTGGCAAGGTACCACATCGTTGGGTCCATTCTTTCCGTTCTCGGCAGGGTACCACACCGTCGGGCCCTTCTGCCTTCATTCTTTTGTTTTGACTTGCGGGAAATTCATGTAGGGATTTCAAGAGTCGTTACCTTCCATCTTCTGTCTACACGCTATTAGGGACTGATGGCACTGAGGGGTGAGTCCGTTCTCACTGCACGCCCCCCAACCCGTACGTGACCAACTCCGTCGTGGCCCACCCCGTACGCCCTCACGCTTTCCTGTTGAGTAAGAGGATCAGTGCTTATCTACTCATGCGTGGTATTCCGTCGAAATTTGGCATCATCGTCGCTCTCCCTGTGTGTGATTTATCTATACTCTATGACCCTTTATATTCCTTTGCGTGTCCGATGGTGAACCGTTTCACCTGTCACTACACACATTTCTCACAAACATATATTAGTAGTACTATCCTTAATAATCATTGTTTGATTCATAAATCTGCTACTTCGTTAAGCATTTATAATTTACTCAAACATTACTCATTCATCTAATCAAACATTCATTTCTTCAATAATTACTTTCTTCGTTCTCATCACATAATCAATCGTATAGCTAGTCATTAAGCATCATTCATAGGCATATTTTCCATAATCATAGTTAATCGTTAAACACATGTAATCATTCATTTACATCAACTGTCCCGATACACATACTCAAAATAAAATCAAAGAGTTATTTTATTAATGTTTCATTCAGTTGGGTCACTCATCACGTGCCCTCAAAGTCTACAGTAGTCTAGGGGCACTACAGAGCTTCGAGTGCGATTCAGATTCAGACTAGCTGGAGCATGTTGCATCAGGACATGCAATTGGATATTTGGGGGGAGATGTTGGGTGCTGGAAATGTCCCTTTTTGCTCACGTTCATCAAGATCCTTTTCCCTGTCTTTTTCCTATTATTACAAATAAGTCATTAATTTTCCAAGGAAAATCATGGATTCAAATAGGTATAAATAATTACTACTTTGTTGTATTTAATGCTTAATGATTGCTTGTGATTATGAGTTTTATGCCTAATTGTGCTGACTTGTGAAGGATCAATGGAAGTAATGAGATACAAGTGTATCAGCTTGCTGAGACATGCATATGAAGGATTATGTGGCCATCAATCACAGCTTTTCTAGGCTTGGGTTCAGTCTATTACAGGGGAAGTTCAAGTACTTATCCACACGACCTCCTGGGACTCACTCAAGATGTTTGATCAATCGGATCGTAAAGCGCTTCAATGCTTATGAAACAGATTTGATTCTGATTGTAATTATGATGTAACTGTTTCTATCTTTGGATCACTGATCCAGCAGCCTGAAGATCTCCGATCTCCATGGCTCCATGAATCTGAAGGACCTGAATTGTCTTATCTAATATAAATAGGAAGACGATAGGGTTCATAAGGTTAGGCTTATTTTTAAAGAAAATTGTAACATGAGTGGGGAGCTTTTCTGTAATTGAACTTATCCTTTAATGAAAGAGACATATGTTTCTTGATTCATTGTTGCTTAGTTAATTTGGTATCCTTTAGAGGCACCTGTATTAGAAGTCCGGGGCCCGCCTTCACACAGAGTTTCCGAAATAGTTAGTTGTTTGTTTCATTCATTTCCTTTTGTGTGGATTGTTAGTTATATTTTTATTGCTCAAACAATCAATTGTTAACCGTAGAATTTCTAGATTTCAATTCTTCTTTGTTGAAACAATGTGAGTAATTAGAATAGGATTTCCATTTATGGCTTTTCTTTGATTTGATTTCTTGAAACAATCGACTGAGTAATGTGTGATTTCTTATTGCAAGTGTGTTATTTATTTTAGGCTGAAACAACTTTGCTCTATCTCTGCATATTGTTAAGTACTTCATTTCCTTTATCAATTGTAGAGTGTATAGATAGCAGATAATTTCTAGAACAAAAGAAGACTAATTTCCTTCAAAGTTAATTATTGCAATCACAGATTGAATCTTCTTTGAGAGTTGATAAATAGGATTTAGTGTCTTGCAAAATCAAGTTTATTAATTTACTCTTGAAAGTAATTGATTCCATAATTGATACTGTGGAAGGATTGTAAATTTCCTTGATTTTAATAGTCAATTAATAATTGAAGTTGGATTGAGCAAAGAGCATAGCATAGCCTTAGCAATTAGATAAGTTGGGTGATTTTCTAATTCATCAGTTACATAAATGTTTATGCATATATTTTGCTTGATTACCTTTGTAATAATCAGACTTCCCTGGGTTGATAATTTATATTGAGCACTATGTCTATTAATTTTAATTAATAGGAAATTATAGTGACCAACATATATACGTCATTGTTTATTTTGCAGATGTTGATGTTGATGATTATGTTGATGCTTATTTATATGTTAATTGTCATGTTGTGTATGTTAGGTCAAGTTCAATGATGTTCATTAGATGTTTTTGCTGGTTATGTTAGAAAATTTAACTTGTGTTTTGTTACATGATATTGTTAGATCATATGTGTGTTAGATGATGTTTAAATCTATAAGATGTATATGTTAGATGAATGTGTAACACAATGTTTAGGATGGTACGTTCATGCTTATTTTTATCAGCTTTATGTTAATGATGGTACGATGGTGTTTATTTTTATGTTTGTTAGATGGTGAAAATGATAATATTGGCATGTTTATGTTAGATGGTGATAATGATAATGATGGTGTTTAAAATTATCATGCACATTTCCCCTTTGTATGTTTTTAAATGTTCTGAAGTATTTGAGCTATTTTCTATTGTAAAATATATATTACAACTATTTGATTAATGAAGGGGAAGACACATGTTACATTTCCAACTATGTGTTTATCATATTAACACTTGACTCATCAAAATCAATTTTTATATTCAAGAGTAAATTTATATAAATTGGATTAACTATTAATATATATTAATCAAATTAATTATATATAAATGATTGTAAATTTATCTTAATTCAATTAATTATTAATGTTGTATTAGTTTTTTAATGTTATTATATTTAAAGGATTGTTTGATTAAGTTGTTAATATTATTAAATTTAAATTTTTATTTAATAACATTAAAATATTTTTGTATTGAATAATAATTTCAAAACTATTCAAGATTTAGGATATCAAATATTTCATGTTTGAGTTTGTCAATGAATATATCTAATTTCTAAAATAGTATAGATTCGTATTAGTTATATAAATTAGATTAACATAGAATTATGTTATTATAAATTGACATTGATAAAATCTAAATCAATGATTATATATTGATATATATATATATATGAAATATTTTTAGTCAAATATACAATCATGTCTTTAATTTACAAATCAAAACTACGTACTTATTTACAAACCATAAAATATGGTGAATAAATATTAAACATATATACATATTTGTTAACTGCTTCATCTAAATAATTATTGTCGCCACCAATTCTAAGATGGATTTTAGCCTCTTAGAAATAAAGAGATGAAGAAATTCAATCCATTTTTTTTGTAAGCTCCATAGAAAATTTATATTAAAATACAAAATAAGTACATCCACAGAAAGTCTGACAGCCCAGATAGGCTGGTCACTAAACCATAACAACCAGTACATCACCATGGTATGACTGCATAATCCCAATGATACATAGCATCCTAAAGCTAGAGGTTTGTTGAACCAGTTTGAGTCTAAAATTATTACAAAAGGCCTTAAAAGGAATCTACTCAAAAAAAATGTTGGAAATATCAAAACTGTAAAGATTATCCAAAATTCTACCTGTCCCATAGACCAAATACCATGTCTTTTTCAACATGCAACTGAAAAAAGACCAACATAGAAGGAAAAACCAACATCTAAGCTATTTAGACTTGCATATAGAGTCTGCATTGTTTGGAAGCTCCTCAATGATTGGGAAGTAGTAGTCCTTGGAGCTGGAGGTACTATCAGGAATTGATTTTGTTGGTAGAGGAGCAATCTTCATGAAAATGGAGAGATTCACCATACCTTTTCCATCTGCATGCTTATGCTTGAGTGTGTTAGTCGAGGCTATGTTTGTTTTGTCCATCAGCTGCTGAATAACCTTGTTGAGTTGGGTTCCTTGCTTCACCGTCGGCTTGGAAACTTGAGAGGCAATCAGAGAGGCTAACGAATGCAGTGTTGGAGTAGGAATAGGGGATGGAGAAGGGGTTGGAGAATTCCCCTATGATAAATCCTAAGATTGTAGGATAATTTGGGCCAAAGAATTATTTACCATCCAGTAATGTCTTCTCCTTACACGATCTCTTTGACAAACTAACTACTATAAGACCAATTCTTCCTCCCAATCGTCCAGAATATTCTCAGGTGGTAAGGGATGGAATTATCATAGCCATTATCTGCTAAAAATCCATGGCCATGATGGCCATGGAATCCTCTACCTCTTCCACCCCAGCGGAAGATGACAGGATTTCTTCGAGCCATTACACGAATTTTACCTCTGCTGGTAACCAAATGAGGCCTAGATAGAGCTTGAATGACCCACTGGCCCTGAGCACTCATAATGAAGCCAAATTCAAACATATATGGACCGCAATAGGCGTAAGATAAAATTCTCGAATTTCACATAGAGGAAAGAATGGTTGGCTTCCTAAAAGGAGATGCATAAAATATGGAGTTTGTTCTACTTCAAGGCAGATATCCGACCACCTAAGGGGCCATTAATTCACACAGTGGCATCATCATTAACCCGGTACACCCAATAACTCATTTAAGAGTAGAGAAGACTAACTTCATTAATGATTTAAACATTGGAATGAGGATCTATTAAATGAGTTGGGTTGGAATTTGTAGGAGTAGCCATGTGGAGGGAAGTTGTGGCCTCCATGTCGGTTTTCTCATGCGCCGACAAATAAACCACATCTTGGGAGTGGTAATCTAATTTAGCAAGATAGAAACAATCCTTCTTGAGGATGGTGTCAGGAAGTTGAGTGGGATTTAGATCGTTGAAGAGATGAATACTTAGGACACCTTCATTAGCCAGTTGATCAGCTATAACGCTGGATTTTGATATGTTGAAAGGTGATGGACCCAAACATTGCAAGGAATTCATCTAGGTGGGATAGACAAAAGTTGAGCCTCCAACTTGGTGAGAGCTTGCTGACTTGAGAGCCAGTCTGAATTTTCTTATCCAGGGACACAATTAATTGAGAATCCCCTTTGATCACCGAATGGAGAAGGGACCACTTAATGGAAATTTGCAACCCATGGATGAGAGCTTCCAATTCCACTGCATTGTCGTTGTCATGGCCTAGTTACCAAAATAAAGTTGGCTAATCCTGCTTAGGATATTTCTAAACACTCCCCCATCCCAACTAGCCCATGATTTCCTTTAGATGTCCCATGACAATTCAGTTTGTAAAATCCATGTTAAGATTCAATATGCTAAGACAGAAAATATCAGCATTACATTCCATTTCACAACAATAGCATATACAGGATCACTGAAAGAACAACAAGCACAGCATAAACACAAGAGACACAAATTTATCCTGGGAAACTCTCATGGGGTAGAAAACCCAGCAAAGCTTCCTCAATATAGATGACCAGCAAATACAAAGATGTAAACCCTAGACATGAGCTCCTTCTCCTCCATAGAAGATCTCTCCCTCACCTATGCGCTATTCACAAGTGAGTGTGTTGTGTATTAAATAAGGAACAAACCTCCTCTATTTATACACATCTCCGACTTGTCTTTTACATTAACTAGGTCGGCCCCAACTTAACCACTCGGTTAAACACCCCATTACAACTGACTGGACCGAGCCCTCTAGGGTGGTCTAATAATCCTTTGACCCACATAACACATACAGGGTCGAACCCCACTAGGGAAGTCTAATAACCCAAGTTATCACATTCCGATGGATGAATAAACATCTCCACATATACAATAAGGTCTTCACGGAGGAATGAAACATCTCCGGAATAATAAAGTACAAATATAATATTCTTAGAAGTTATAATATTTCAACACTCCCCCTTAACGTGAAGGATATTATAACAACATCTGTAGGAGCAAGGAGTCATCAACATCATACATGATACATCTATAAATCATTGAAAGCTTTCTCAACAACATCTTCAATAATGGAACATCAACATCTTCAGTAATGAGTCCTCATATTCTGCAGCACTCGGACAGCTACAGCAACTTCAACATCATCATCTGGATCCTCACTATCATCATCATCATCATCACACGATCATCAGCATCGTCATCTAGGTCATCATGATCAGCATCATCATCATCTAGACCATCACGATCAGCAGCATCATTATCTAGATCATCACAATCAGCAGCATCGTCATCTAGATCATCACTATCAACAAAATCGTCATCTAGACCATCATGATCAATAGCATCGTCATCTAGATCATCACGATCAATAACATCATCATCTAGATCATCATGATCAACATCATCGTCATCTAGACCATCACATTCAACAACATCGTCATCTAGATCATCACGACCAACATCATCGTCATCTAGATCATCACAACCAACATCATCATCATCTAGATCATCACGATCAACATCATCGTCATCTAGACCATCACAATTAGTAGTATCATAGCAGCATAACCTGCAATACACGTGATCCATTTAAGACACCATAACATGTCTAGGGATGATGTAGTCCACCCGTCAACTTAGACAGAGTCTAAGGACCTCTTTTTTCGAAGACATATGTATACGGATCAATTCAGGGACCAAAGTCTGAGGATGATACAATCCCCTCTCGTCCACTAGGGACCACTTCTCGGAGACATCTGTCTACAGATCAATTCAGGGACCGAAGTCTGAGGATGATACAATCCCTCTCATCGACTAGGGACCACATAGACATAAGTCTACGGATCAATTCAAGGACAGAAGTTTGAGGATGATACAATCCCCTCTCGTCCACTAGGGACCATGGAGACATAAGTTTGCAGATCAATTTAGGGACCGAATTCTGGGGACGATACAATCCCCTCTTGTCCACTCGGGACCACGGAGACATAAGTCTGTGGATCAATTCAGGGACCGAAGTCCGGGGATGATATAATCCCCTCTCATCCACTAGGGACCATGGAGACATATGTCTGCGGATCAATTCAGGGATCGAAGTCCGGGGATGATACAATCCCCTCTCATGCACTAGGGACCACAGAGACATATGTCTACGGATCAATTCAGGGACCGAAGTCCGGGGATGATACAATCCCCTCTCATCCACTAGGGACCACTTCTCGGAGACATCTGCCTACGGGTCAATTCAGGGACCGAAGTCCGGGGATGATACAATTCCCTCTTGTCCACTAGGGACCACAGAGACATATGTCTACGGATCAATTCAAGGACCGAAGTCTGGGGATGATACAATCCCCTCTCGTCCACTAGGGACCACGGAGACATATGTCTGTGGATCAATTCAGGGACCGAAGTTTGGGGATGATACAATCCCCTCTCGTCCACTAGGGACCATATTCTCGAAGACAACTATCTACGGATCAATTCAAGGACTGAAGTTCGGGGATGATACAATCCCCTCATGTACATTTTGAACTAGTGGTTCCGGGATGATGCAATCCCCATCATGTACATTTTGAACCAAACGTTTAGGGACGATGCAATCCTATCATCCACATAGACAAAGTCTAAGGACCACTTATCAATGTTATCATTGATATCATCGACCTCATCGTAGGGACAGCTAACCTCATCATCAATACATGTATCCTCATCATCGATACAATTATCCTCATCATCAATACAAGTATCTTCGTCATCGATACAAGTATCCTTGTCATCGATACAATATCCTCATCATCGATACAAGTATCCATATCATCAATACAAGTATCCTCGTCATCAATACAGGTATCCATATCATCGACACAGTATCCTCATCATCGATACAAGTATACACATCATCGACCTTACTGTCGATACAGGAAATCTCATCATCAGCAACCATATCACTCCCCCTTTCGAGGAGGGTCTTTCTAAACTACACCAAGCTTGTCTCGAAAATACTCAAACTTTACTCAAGACATAGGTTTGGTCAACACATCAGCAATTTTTTCGTCGGTGCTCATATACTCAAGCTTGATAGCTCCTTTCTGCACCATATCCTGTATATAAAAATATCAGAACTCTATGTGCTTTGACTTATCATGGAACACTGGATTCTCTGTCATCTTGATACAACTCTGGTTGTCACACAGGATCACAGTGAGGTCCATCTCTAAGTCAAACAATCCTTATAACAACTTCCAAAGCCATAGCACTTCACAACTAGTAGAGCAAGCAGCTATATATTCCACTTCAGTGGTACTGAGAGACACACTATATTGCTTCCTACTAAACCATGAGATCATGGCAGATCCTAGACAATAACATCCACCCGATGTGCTCTTCCTGTCTGATACACTTCCTACCCAATCAGCATCTGTGTAGCCATACAATATGAAGTCATGATCTCCACGATAACATAGACCAAAATCTATCGTACCTTTTAGGTACCTCATCACATGCTTTGCAGCAATCAGGTGAACTCGTCTAGGTTCAACTAGATACTGACTCAGAGTGTTCACAACAAAGCATATGTCTGGCCTGGTATTCGTCAGATACATCAATGACCCAATAATGTGTCTGTACAGAGTTACATCCACTATCTCTAATGAGTCATCAGCGAACAGCTTCAAGTCGAAACCCATGAGAGTGGCCATGGTTGTACATTCCAACATATCAAATCTTCTCAAGATTTCCACAACATACTTTCCCTGGTTGAGAAAGATTCCTTATGAGCCTTGCCATACTTGCAGACCTAGGAAGTAATGCATCAATTCGAGATTTTTCATCTCAAATTCTATAGCTAGCTTCTCCTTGCTTTCCATGATCTGTTTCTCATTCCCTGTCAGAAAGAGATCATCCACATACAGTAATAGTATCATCCATAACCTTAAGGTATAGGTTAGGATTAGCTTTACTTCTTGTAAAGCCCAAGCTTTTCAAGAAGCTATCAATTCTCCCTCTGTAACTGCACATCATTCACACTCTGCATTGAGTGATCTTCTGCATATCTATCCATGCCATTTCTCATCAGATGGTTCTACTGATATGCACCTCAAGATCATTCGAAATCTGTGGTGAGTTCCTTCTGTATATAGATACCATCTTCAACCTTCTAGCAAAGGTTGAAATCTGCATCACCCATGGGGATCATTAAGCTTATCAAATGACTATCGATCTTGGGTACCCGTACAGATCTTTCTTCAATTTAATCCTGGGAGTTTTGTCGATTTGCACTTCTTCTTAAATCACACCATTGATAGAATAGTATTATCTAGCTACTTGGAGAAAACATCTCATCATGATCCTCTTCCTCTTTCTAAGAGAATCTTCTAGCCATGAGCCTTCTATAGTATGTTTGATTTGTAAATCTTCTTGTTGAACATCCATCTCTTGTTCAATGTTCATCATTCTTCATGATCTTTCCTACAAATCAAAATTAAGTACATGATTAGTAATAATTCATAATCATCAAATCATGTTGACATGATAACCTATTATGCATACATATATGATTTACATAGTTATGCTACTATCTTTGACCAATACTTTGGCACAACACTTTTCCATATCCTGTATGCATACAGTGGCTATCTAGATGTCGTCCATCTCTACCAGAACATACTATCGAGAGCGTGCACAGCTCTCAGCATGTCAGCAAAGAGGTTTCATTCTAGACAATCAACAATGGAACGTTTGTCCAACTTACCAATCATATGCATATTAGTAGTATACTGTTCAATACTATATGAGTGTTTACACTCAGCATGATATATTCTAGAAATACAAATATGCATACAACTATTACAAGCAATATCATTTACTATTTCAGAGATTCAAATAACAACTCAAATACTTATCTTTTATGTTTGGGTGGTTTCCTCCCGCTTGATCTTCTATATGTCTTTTGAACTTCTATTCATTCTGTACCACTATGCATGCTCAAGTGTGCACTAGTGTCATCCTCATGATCTCATACACAAACATACACTCATTAGTATAATCTCAATATTATCAAAACATTATAATTCTAAATAATCTTGAATATGTATGGTCATGATCATTCAATACATGGGTATACTAAGATCCTAGCACAAAGTAGGATTCTAACATAGGAAAACATACCTGGATTACATACATGCTTAGTTATGTCTAACATAACCAAACAATATCTTTAGTCTCTTCAATGATTTAGAGACCTTGTGCTAGTAACCTGCATATCTCATAAGTTAAGCATAGTAGAACAAAGTCATACATACCTCGTAACTAGAGATTCTATATGGTCAAACATTATGGATGAGTCTTTTTCTTCATGTCATCATGGCCATAGAACTTGATTTGTATTTCTTGATGTACCTGTATCTTATTAGTAGACAACATCATCCTCATACAACACCACAGGTGCATTAGTACAATCATAAGTGTCATAACCCTAATTAATAAATGTATTCTATCATTCCAATGCATTCTTAGTTTTACTAGGGTAATAAGACAAGTCTAACATTAATCAAGATTGTACTAACCTAAATAATATGAAGACAAACATAAACTTAATCATGAACATATTTCAACACATACCTATATCTCCTGAAATCATACCTGTCAGGATTGCTTTTAACCCAATCCACTTTGATTTTCTAAAACTAGATCTGGAACTGGATTAGGGTTTGTCAGAGAAACCCTAAAATTTCAACCTTTGAATTTCAAACTTCTGAATGGATGGAGAGATGCGTCTTGCTGAGTTGATCAAGCTAGCATACTTCAATTTTGAAATCTCCAAAATTTGACCCCTCAAAATTGCCTTTGAAACTTCTAGATCTTCTGGACAAGATCCCGAACTAGGGTTTGATGAATCCCACCCTTCTGCTCAATCAAAAGGTTCGATCCAAATCTCTAAACTTCTACTTTTTTGAGGATCTTCCAGACATGTTCACAGACTTCAACAATTCCAACTTTTGCGAAAGCCCTAATTTTCCACCTTTCTAATCAAGGTCCCAAACTAGGCTTTGATCAAGCCCACCCTTTTGACCAACCAAAAAAATCGATCTTGGTCTCTAAATTTTGATTTTCTGAGTAGCATTCAGCCGTGGATTCCGATTCCAAAAATTCCAACTTTCTCCGAAACCCTAATTTTCCACAGCAGTGATGATTCAGGAATGAAGGTGCTCAAAATCCAAATCTGTTTTGACAGAAATATGCACCTGATTGTTTCTGGTGTAACTCCAAAATTACGAATCCACAGGGTCTGAAACTTCTTCTTATGGTAGCCCGACCTGTCCTCTTTCCAGCGCCATAGGTCTAACCTCAGTTGGATTCTCTGAGAGAGAGTTATGCCAAGTATCGCAACATGTCCTGTTTATGGGCTAAAACAGGAGAGCGAACTTATACGGCGTGCCACGTGTCACTGGTTCACCTTCGGCCTCTAAAAACATTACCTAAGAAACTATAGTCCGTGCTCTACCTATCACATTCTACTAAATTTCATTTGGAGCTTCCTATCCCAATTTGTGACCTTTTTTCCTAGCTCACCTGTTTATGACTCAAATATGGAAGAGGGAGAAACCCTAACTTGTACTGATCATAAATCACAAAGGACAATGAATTAGAGGTTTTCCTTTGGACACAAGGTATAGGGGGATGTCATCTACGACCTATAAAGGTTTCAGATCCTGAACATTCACCAAAATGGTTTTATAGTGAAAGTTCCACGATGACTGGTTTTTGCTATATACAACCCTAACCTTCAAATTGTTGCAAGTGAAGCAAGTGTCGTAAGTGCCATACCTTGCCTTCCTTCAGGTTATCTCTAATATCAGCATTACATTCCATTTCACAACAATAGTATATACAGGATCACTGAAAGAACAACAAGCAGAGCATAAACACAAGAGACACAGATTTATCTTGGGAAACCCTCATGGGGTAGAAAACCTAGCAAAGCTTCCTCAATATAGATGACCAGCAAATACAAAGATGTAAACCCTAGACATGAGCTCCTTCTCCTCCATAGCAGATCTCTCCCTCACATATGCGCTATTCACAAGTGAGTGTGTTGTGTATTAAATGAGGAACACACCTCCTCTATTTATACACATCTCCGACTTGTCTTTTACATTAACTAGGTTGGCCCCTACTTAACCACTTGGTTAAACACCCCATTACAACTAACTCCGCTAACCCTCTAGGGTGGTCTAATAACCCTTTGACCCACATAACACATACAGGGTCGCCCCCACTAGGGAAGTATAATAAGCCAAGTTACCACATTCTAACGGAGGAATAAACATCTCCGGATATACAATAAGGTCTTCACAGAGGAATGAAACATCTTCGGAATAATAAAGTACAAATATAATATTCTTAGAAGTTACAATATTTCAACAATGCACTGGGTGGACAGGTCCATTGATCAGGTCTTGTAGCAAAGTTAGATCTAGGAATAGGATTAGCTTGGTGAGGGCGGGGAGCCAAATACCAATTGTGCATTATTGCAGCCTCAAAATGACTGCTTTTATAATATTGATTTTCCCATATGTTGAGATGGAGAGTTTTCTAAATGTGGTTTTTGCAAGTGACCCAAACTACCTCCTCTATTTTGGCTTTGTATTCAAAGTTTCTTTGATTGCATTCCTTCCAGATCTCCCAGACAGAAAATATTGGGATGAGATCCCAAAGCCAATTGAGGATGATATTTCGGAAGGGATTTTCATTCCAATTCTAAATGGTTTGAATCGAGTTCTTGTGTACACGATCCGTTCGTTTGCACATAATGGCTATTTTATCCCAAATATTGCTAGATAAGGGACAGGCATCCAACGAATGATTCATAGTTTCTTCATGATTATAGAAAAATACACATTTTGATGGGACACACACCCCTCTCTTGATGAGGTTGTCCCAAGTTAGGAAGCATTTATGGATAACCAACCATAAAAAATTGAGACTTTTGGCCAAGTTTTCAGATTCCATATTTTTTCCCAAGTGGGATCTCTTCGCTCCCTTATGTGTGTGGTATGTAGATGGTAGGATTCATTGACTGTGAAGGATCCAACAAATTTATAGCCCCACCTGATGATGTCGAGTTCCTGCTGGCATCTAATTTTTTGTTTTTGCAGCTCCTACCAAATTCTATCCATGTCATCTGATGGGCTCTAAAAATTATGCTTTTCATAACTTTAGTTTCTTACTTTCACGACCCAATCACCCATAATTTAGTACATCTATCTTCAAAAGGGCTATATTTTACTTTATTTATTAATTAAAACTCTTAAACGTAAAAGAAGCCTAATCTACTACTTTTGATGTATTAAATGTTGTATTGCACAAATGGTAAGCACTCTGGTACTAAACTCCACATTGGGCTTGATTTTTAATGATGAATCGTCGATTCGCTTACCTTTGTTTTATGGCTGTTGCTGGTCCTGTAATATCTGCATGGATTAATGTTAAAGCTTTGGTTCACTAATCTTTAATGTTTTGAATTTAAAATAGTAAAAAAAGCAATACACTAAAATAATTATTATTTTGTCTTTTCTTACAAATCTATTCTAATTTCAAAATACTTATAAATCAAACTTAATATTAATCATGGTAAATTAAATAAGTCATACCAATTTAAATGTGAAATATTCATTATTTAAATGAATTAAAATCATGGCAATTAAATGAGAAATATGGTAATGAATTGCTAAAATGGAAATTCACTCACCTCTTTAAATCATATGGAATGGAATGTCGTTGGTTTAAGTAAACATGACATGGTAAATATTTAATGTATTTAAAAGTCACCAATTTTTTATGCCATTGAACACATAAAACAAATAAAATGACATTGCTTTTGGAAATGATATCCATTCATAAATTTTGTTAAACAACTCTAATATTGGCATAAAGATTTGTATCACTTTTATTTTATGTGGCTTGTAACTATATACCATTACCAAATCACGTCGAGGAGGTTATTTAACGATACGTTTTTAATTCAACTGGATTTTAACGGATTACGTGGAGGTTTTTACAGATTGTTTTGACTTTTACAGGTGATGTGAAATCACAGTTCATGTGGAGATAAGAAGTTATGGTTATATTAACAAATTATACATTCGGCCAACTCATGCCATTCAATCAGAGATTCCAACACCATCCAACACTCTTGTCATCATTCCAGGAATCAAAATTCAGTATCGATTTCTGAGCAATCCATAACGAATATGGTGAAACCGTTTGAAGCATACTTCCCAAATATTTACATCATTATCTTGGGATTATGAATTACAATAAGAAATATTTATAATCAAGAAAACATTTCACATTATATATATATATATATATATGGACGTAGTTTGTATATACTAAATAAATTTTGAATTTTATAATTTTGCACATATTTATTTATTTTATAATTTGTAATACATTTTGTATTTTGAAATTGATTCACTTTAGTAATTTGATAAAGTTTATATTTTTTTATTAGGATGTTTTATAATTTGTAAATATTTATGAATTTGTATTCTGTCACTTCATCATATTTTGTAGTTTTGTGTTGTCACATACATATGAGGAATGGGTTTTTTGAGCAGAGGTACATTTAGTCTCGAACATGTTTTAGATTCTCCTCACTTAGTTTCATTTATATTTGTTTTGTTTATTTTTCTTAAACTATTTTTAATTCTTGCAGTATAGATTCTTACTTTAGTTTGACATTTTCAGTACTGGTTTTTATTTTTTGTTTATATTAATGTTTTCTGACATCTTAAATTTTCCAATAGATTTAAATCACCAACAGATAGATTAATGACCTTACCCATGAGATATGGTCACTCTATGATGAGTTTCTTCTCTAGGTATTGAGTTCCAAATATTTTTAGTGTGTTTCCAGTATTAGATTAGGTTAGGCTAGGTTAGTCTAGTGTAAGCTTCAATCCTGCACACACAGTACTTGCACCTCTAAGTCTACGATTCCATGGTCGATAATTTAATGTCATAAATATTATCATATATTTTTATTGACATTTTTGGTGCCATTGCTGGGGAGGTGATAAAGGGGTTGAAGTGTAGTTAGATAGGTTTCCTTTACATTACACAATAGGGGGGAGGGGAAACAGTAAGACGCAAAGATTACCTCACTACAGATTCTCATAGTGTAATAGCCTCACGCATCCACTTTAGTGGGTTTCTCCAAATCCTTGTTATTTTTTGCAAAAGTGTGTTTATATTTCCTGCAAGGCACATTTACTTTCTTGCAATTTAAATTTCATGCAAGTGTGTTTTTCTTTCCACATGTTTTGGTAGTTTACTTTCCTGCAATTTAATTTTTTGCAAGTGCTTTTCTTTCTGCAAGTTTGTTTTCTTTTGGAAGAGCTAACTCTTGTGAATAAATAACTCAGTTACATCGAGGTCTAAAGTAGCAAGAGGAGTTCAAGTTTGCTTTAATTAGTGTGATTTAGTTATGCAATTAGTTTTATTTCATTTTGATCGGATTCTTAAATTTCATTTATTATCTTATTGGGTGCAGTAATAACCCCAAACACTAATCCATGTGTGATACAAGACTTATCAACCGACAAAATGAATTCAAAGATTATGATAAGCTTGGAAGAAATCTCTCAAATTCTAGCAACAGCTGGGATTTCTTCTTCTCAAGAATAACATATCTTAACAACAGCGGAGGACTTATCTACCTCTCCTAACATAATAAAAGAACCAAAGTTCCACGAGCAACAAAAATATTCTCCTTGCTAATTTACAGAGGATGCTGAAAAATTAGGAACTACATTTTATGGAGAGAGACTTGAGATGGAGGAGTTCTCAACATCCATATCAATATATTCTTCATGTGCCACAGAAAGAAATCATTCAGAAGAGGAGGATATACATAGAGATTACATAGAAATTTGGTTCTAAGAGGAAACCAGGTCAGAATGCTATTCCTTTTCTCAATACCTCTTATTGCAAAATCAAATAGGTCGGGTGATTCTTCATACCCAGGTAATCACGCAAGAAAAATTTTCCTATGAGGGTTGTTGGTGTCCAATTTTGTCACCATTTTTTATCATTCAGTTTACTCGAAGTGGTGTTATTTCTATCGTTTTTGCTATAGTAAGTTGTTTTCTTAGCCATTCAGCTCATCAAACAGTCCAGGTATGCACAAATTCACTTACCATACAAATCTTGTTATCTTTCGTATATTATGGTTTATTTATGATTAAAATGATGATTTTGGGCATAATTAACACTTAGGGTTTTAATTGACAGGCTACGATTTGCAAATGACCCATGATTCAGACCATGCGCTATGTGCTCTGCCTAAAACGCATTCAGCCCTCCGTTCAACCCGCGAAATCCGTGGTTGACACATCTCAGACCATTGAATGAAGAGAAGGGCACATGGGTTCTGTTCGACACGCAATGGGCCTAGTTAATGAGTTATTGCTCTAGAATATCTGTTCGTATGCTCACCAAGCCTGACAGCACATCTCACTTCCACGTGAACACTTTAACCTCTGGTTTGTCTGCGCATTCAGCCTGGAATCATGCTCAGTATGCCGACGTAACTCCTGTGCCTATGTCAACCCTCCAACGCACCTACTCTCTTATTCGTGCGGCCGAGAGTTATGCACACCTGTTCACGCCTGGTCACGTTCATTCATGCCGTCGTTCTGGAAGTATTCTGCCTTCCCACGATTCAGTCCTCCAGCACACTACTCATCCACATCTAAGTTAGATCGACGTTCTAGCTTCCCTGTGAAGGAACCAACCCCGTCAAAGTCTGAAGGACGCTCCTTGCGTTGGCATGTATCAATTAAGTGAACAGTTACATTCATTTAAACACTTCTATTTCTAGAGAGGTCGACTCTATCGACCCTCTCACCCATTGTAACTTATAAACAGTCATCTTTGTGATTGAGACGAGTTAGTTGAAGTCCAAATCCGAGTATGAGTTTTAGTCTAAATTTTGGAATCTAGCTAGTTCGCAGTCGTAGATAGTGGAAGACAGAGTTCAGTAATTCTTCTCAAGTTAATGGAAGTAGCAGCTTGTTGATGTTGTTCTGGTAGTCATTTAAGTTGAGCTAGTTCACCCTCCATTTGCTGGGAAGGACCCCTCATCAACTGGAGGTTTTATTTACATTTTCTGCATTTATTTTCTTGCAATTAACTAGTTTATTTCTTGATTGTGTAATCTAATTCATTTTTCTATGTGTATTATCTTCATTCCTCTGTAATTGATATTCTGCTGTTAAGACAACCTTCCTTCTTCTGAGTGAGAATGGTCGACCAATAGTTCAATAGTTTAATAATTTGTAGTTTGTTTTGAGTCCTTCTTCCATCACCATAGTTAGATATTGCTTCTAAATTCTTCCATAGTTAGCATTCCTTTCTTTCTCTTCTCCTCTACTAGTTTTTCTTCCTGTTTGTTGTAGGTTTAAAATTTTTCCTTCTTCTATTCCAATCTTTTCCCTTCTTCTATTCCAACCTTCTTCCTACTTCTCATAAAATCATTCTTCCTCTTAGGTAATGATTCGCATAGATAATTTCTTAGCCTCTAATAATCTCTCTACTGCTTCCTGTGCATAGTAGGATCATTTGCATAAGCCAACTGGTAATTAAATCATCCAAAAACTCTTCTTTCCCTCACTTTCAAACCTTTTCCTCCATTCGGATCGTCATTCGGACTGCCATTCATACCGGTGTTTGGATCGTCATTCGGACCTGTGTGTTTTCTGTATTATTTAAGGCCTTTTTTCGAATCGAATTTCTTCTGCCTCTTAATCATCATTCTTCCTGTTCCTCCTTAATAGTTTGAGATGTAATTTAATCTTGTTTTATGTTATTTGGAGTTTTCAATTTAGTTTTCATCATTATTTCCTCCTTTCTTACTTCCTCCTTATCCTCTTCTTATCTTTCTTCCAAACTTTAGTTCTTTAACTTGTTTTGTTATTTAGTTACTGTTCAGAATATATGAATGTTGTTCCTAAATAGTTTATTTCCAAGTTATAGTTGATAATTCGATTCGTTGAGTTGTTTTAGTTTCTTAATCTTAAGACTAGTTTCTATTTAATGAAGATGTTCATGTTGCAAGATCTGGATTAACAATAAAATATCTTTATCAAGTTTTCTACTTGCCTCCAATTCTAATATAGTTCAATTTAACATCTTTGTTAAGTTTTCTATTTGATTCTAACTTATAATTGTTTCATGTTGTTCACATATGGATAGACAGTAGTTCAAAATGTTTAAAGTTAGTGATAGTTTGTTGATTTTTAGTTTACATTTGTTTGTAGAAGTTAAGTTAGATTTACTTCCATTTAGCTTCCTTATTACATTTGAAATTCGTTACGATAAATTTACTCCAGTTCCTATTACATTTGATGTACCTAATCACGAAGAATGGAATTAGATGGTTTAGTCTAGAATAATTTACATTTACAAGTTCTCCCTATCAAACATCTAATATCCGTAGCTCTGATTCTGTTCATAGTTGTTATCTGGAAGTTTAATTTAGTACTTTCATACTTTTCTAGAAGTAATTTGTGTTTCAGTATTTGTTTCCATCTTTCTTATTAATTAACCATAGAAGTAGAGTAGTATGATCTAGTACTATTCTGATCTGTGATTTAATTGTATTCTTAAATATTTAACTTGGTTTTTCGTTTCGAAAGATCTTTCGATCTTTTTCCTTGCTAAACATTTTTTAGGTCTGACAAACCTGAAACTTTAGAACCTTTTCTACCTTGGCATATATTTTGCTTCAACTCTAAGTTTACTGATCCTGGTTGATAATTAATATTAGGTGTTTTTATTTGAGATCTAGCTCACACACCCAACAAGGGTCTGGGTATGTTTTTCATTCTGCTTCGCACTTGGTTACATTGGAAAATTTCTTACACTCGAAAAGTTTTTCTTCCATTTTTAGGTAAAGTAGGATATTATGTATATAAATAAAAATTTGCACGTGATTAGTTAGTTTTTCACGTGGCTTCCTTTTTTGTTTTCTTTTTAAATAAAAGAACTAAGAAGAAGGAAGTATTAAATGATTTTAAATCAAAACAATTTGAAACTTTATTTCTCTTAATACATGCATAATTTAGCCTACTTTTTATAACAATTGCTCAAGACCAACTTTAAAACATCATCGGGATTTACCATAAATTTAGGGCCTATCTAATACATATAGGTCACTTGTACATTTTAGCTCTATTAACATATCTTGTTATTTAAGCATCTTTATCAAACAGTAGCAGGAGAGTGAATGAAGGCTTTACTTGTGAGAGAACACTAGTGAAATCCCATATGGAAAAGATAAACTTTGGGACTAGAGACTACTTTAGGTCGTTCTGTTTCGACATGAATTATAATTTAAGGGTATTATAAACAATGTTACTTATGGGTTAAATTTAAATTTTGATTTATGTGCTTAGCATACTAAATATACTCTAGTACCAACCAGCTTCCACATGCCTTTTGAAATAATTATATAATTACAAGAGAAACCCACCGGGGTATTGAGCAGGCCTGCTAGAAGTGGGTCCATGCCGAGTAAAATCATAAATAAGGAAGTTAGGTAAGTACAAGCAAAACCGCCAGGGTATTGAACAGGCTCGCTAGTAGCGGGGCCATGCTTGTATGGTACCAAGGTAAATCCATCGGGAAACTGAATAGGCTCTCTAGCAATGGGGCTATGATGGGTAAAAGAGTCATCATAATTATATTACTATGCATATAGTTCAATCAAAAGAATACCCTCAGTGAATATATACATGGTTAAGCCAATTATTCATTTAAATCCCATTTGAGAATGTCCATAAGTTGCACTTAAAATCATTTCATCTAATTCACACTATATCTAGGATGTTATTATCCTAGAGGTGGGACCCATAAGTTTAGGAGTCTAATGAACCCAAATGCATAATTTATCCATGCTATTTGAATAAAAATAGGCCTTTGAGAAGTAGTAGGGATGACTAGATTCCTATGGGCATTACAACCCATCTATACCCTTATATTTCCTATCTAAGGACACGAGGAAAATTCCTACTATAACCTATATGGTCTTCACAAGCATAAACTGTTGCTAATTGATTGAATTGTATATATTTGGGGATCCAAATCAATATGGTATTGTTTTGATCCTATCACAATATGACATTAATATTTCTTTTTCTCAAAAGTTCTATTTTCTTTTAGAATAAATCATGTTGGCCTACATTTCTAGAAAACTATTGTTAACAATACTTGGGTGTCAAAATGAACCAATGTCAAAATTCAATTTATTGATGGCCCAAGGACGTGACATATCTTTGGTCTGGGGGGATGATGGGCTCTAAATATTATGCTTTTCATAACTTAATTTCATTAATTTCACAGCCCATTCACCCATAATTTAGTACATTTATCTTCAAAAGGGCTATCTTTTACTTTATTTTATTAATTAAAACTCTTAAACGTAAAAGAAGCATAATCTACTACTTTTGATGTATTAAATGTAGTATTGCACAAATGGTAAACACTTTGGTACTAAGTTTTGCATTGGGATTTATTTTTAATGATGAATCCTGGCTTGACTTACCTTTGTCTTCTGGCTCTGGTTGGTTCTGTAATATCTACATCTACAGATCAAAATCATGGATTAATGTTAAAACTTTGGTTCACTAATCTTTAGTGTTTTGAATTTAAAATAGTTAAAAAGGAAATAAACTAAAATAATTATAATTTTGTCTTTTATTACAAATCTATTCTAATTTCAAAATACTTATAAATCAAATCTAATATTAATCATGGTAAATTAAATAAGTCATACCAATTTAAATGTGAAATATTCATATTTAAATTAATTAGAATCATGGTAAATTAAATAATTCATACCAATTTAAATGTGAAATATTCATTATTTAAATGAATTAGAATCATGGCAATTAAATGAGAAATATGGTAATGAATTGCTAGCATGGAAATTCACTCACCTCTTTAAAACATATGGAATGGAATGTCGTTTGTTTAAGTAAAATTGACATGGTAAATATTTAATGTATTTAAAAGTTATCAATTTGTTATTCCATATAACACATAAAACAAATAAAATGACATGGATTTTGGCAATTATATCCATTTATAAAGTTTGTTAAACCACTCCAATGTTGGCATAAATATTTGTATCACTTTTAGTTTATGTGGCTTTTAACTATATACCATTACCAAATAATGTAGAGGTGGTGATTTAACCATACGTTTATAATTCAATTGGCTTTTAACGGATTGCGCGGAGGTTTTGACAGATTGTTTTGACTTTTGCAGGTCATGTGGAATCACGGTTCATGTGGAGATAGTAAGTTATGGATATATTAATGAATTAAACACTCTCCCAACTCATGCCATTATATCAGAGATTCCAGCACCATCTAGCACTTGATCTGGCACTCCCGTCATCATTCCAGGAAGCAAAATTCAGGATCGATTTCTGAGCAGTCCATCATGAATTTGGTGAAACCGTTCGAAACCCACTTCCCAAATATGGTCATTTACCCTTAACAATGGACATGTTTTGGAAGTTCTTAACATATCTGGAGAAAAACGTTCCCGAATAGACATAATTTTCCCAGAATTAGAGTTCCCGAATAGTGGAGTTGTCAATTTTTCCGTTCAGGTACTTGTTCTGTCCATTGAATTGCATATTTTTATGAATTGGATTGCCTGATTTCCAAGTTCTTCTTCCATTTGCAGATTGAGTGGAGAATTGATTCTCTTTTCTAGTTGATTTTAGTTGTTAATTAGTTGAAAAATTCAAATTCAATAGTTCGTACAATAGTTACCTGTAAAATGTGACCGTAGGTACATACTATGTGTAGCAGCTTGCATTCTTTACTTATGGATTGGAATTCGATTTTAGATTTCTAGTGTTGAATAGAGGAATACCTTTTTTTTTAAGTTCTGCATTTTTTTCTTTGCTCAGATTACAATTAACTGAAATTCGATATTCAAGGTACATTCCTCGTTTATGTTGTATTTAAACTCACCCGGTGCAGTTCTATTAATTTCCCGCTACAATTTCATTTCATATAATTATAAATTCTTTCTTTGACAACGTAACTTGTTTCACAATGTACTGTTTTCTCAATAAATAAAAAATCCAAAAGTTCTCTCTTAAAATGTTTTCCTTGTACATGTTACTATGGCATATTAATTTTAATTAAGTTGATGTGACTTAATGAGTTTTACATCATTATCTTGGGATTATGCATTACAATAATAACTATTTATAGTCGAGAAAACATTTCACATTATGTATATAATATATATGGTAGTTTGTATATACCAAATAAATTTTGAATTTTATAATTTTGCACATATTTATTTATTTTATATATTTTATAATTTGTAATACATTTTTTATTTTGAAATTGATTCATTTTAGTAATTTGATAAAGTTTATATTTTGTTATTAGGATGTTTTATAATTTGTAAATATTTATGAATTTCGTATTCCGTCACATCATCATATTTTGTGTTTTTGTGTTGTCACATACATATTTGAAATGGGTTTTCTGAGCATAGGTACATTTAGCTTAGAACTTGTTTTAGATTCTTCTCACTTAGTTTCATTTATTTTTTTTTTTTCCTTCTTAACCTAGTTTTAATTTTTGCACCATAGATTCTTGCTTTAGTTTGTCAATTTCAGTACTGGTTTTGATTTTTCATTTATATTAATTTATGCACTTTAGTTTTCTCACATTTTAATTTTTCCAATAGATTTAAATCACCAATGGATAGATTAATGACCTAACTCATGAGATATGGTCACTCTATGATGAGTTTCTTCCCTAGGTATTGAGTTCCAAATATTATTAGTGCGTTGATAGTATTAGATTAGGTTACGATAGATTAGGCTAGTCTAAGCTCCAATCCTGCACACACAATACTTGCACCTCTAAGTATACGATTCCCCGGTCGATAATTTAATGTTGGAAATATTATCATACATTTTTATCGACATCATAATTGTTCATAGATATCTCCGAGTCCCTAGTATGATTCCAAGCCCTAAAATCTTGCACCGCATTTTCCATCCAGAAATCCTTGACTAAGATTTTATCAGAGCCTTGAATGTGATCATGAAGGTTGGGAATTTGGAAGAGACTATTCAGGCTAGGCATTTGTTTCCAGGAATCTGTCCAAAAGTGGTCGGAGTTTCTGCTTCTAATTTCCCAGAAACTATTATGATGTACCATATTTCTTTGGGAGTTCGTCGCATTCCAAATAAGTGACCCTCGGGTGGAGAGTTTATAACAGATGATATTTGGTGGGTCCCAATTTGAGAATATTTTCTATTCCATAGCCGAGCCCAAGGAGTCAAGTTTTTTGTCGCCCAATTCAACCATACTTTTGCGCTGAGAACTTGATTATCTTTTTCTGGATCTTGCAATCCTAGGCTGCCCTCCAAATTGGGTTTGTAGACAGTGTCCCATTTGACTGGGCCCATTTGAAGTGGTGTGTGTCACCTCCCCATAGAAAAGTGCATTGCAGATTCCTTATAGATTTTAGGACCCATTTTGGAGCTCCCAAAACAGAAAAGAGATATAATTGCATAACCTAAAAAAACTGATTTGATTAGTACCAGACGCCTGACCAGATTAATAGAATGGAAGGTACACGAAGATATTTTTTGTTCCATTTTATCAAGAATTTATCTCCAGGACGAGTGTTTAATGGCTATATCCATCAAACAGGAACCCAAATATTTATATGGAAGAGAGGCAATGGAAAAGCCCAAAAATCTGGCAATATTTTTTTGAGTTATAGAAGGGGTGTTAAAGAAGAAGATATGGGATGTGTCAAGATTAATGGTGGTGTTAGAAGCTTCAGAGAAGAATTTGAGGATGCGGTTAAGGTTTTGAGCTTCTTGGACTAATGGATTTTGCAAGAGTAGTTTTTCATCAACAAAATTTTGGTGCATGAGAGGGGGTCCATCGTGTAGAGAAATACCTTTGAGTTGGCTAAAAGATCAATCTGATTTAAGCATGCGACCAAGGCCTTCAATCATAACGATGAAAATAAAAGGGGAGAGGGGATATCCTTGACGAATTCCCCTATAGGGGGAAAAGGTAGTGGATGGGGAGACATTCACAAGTATAGAGAAGAAGGGGGTGGAGATAAATGAGAGGATCCAATTAGTCCAGGAGGGGGAAAATCCAAAGACAAGTATGTTTTTTCTCAATATAGTCCTAGCTGAGTTTATCAAAATATTTATAGAGGTCAAGCTTGAGAAGCATACTATGATTTTTGGTGGACTTTAAAGAGTGTATAAATTTATCAGCTAAAATGATTCTGTCAAGGATTTTCCTATGCTCCCCATAGCCATTTTGTTCTGGGATATGAGGAGTGCAAGGAGGGGCTTGATGCGATTAGCTATTACTTTGGAGATGATTTTATAAATAACATTGAAAAGGGAAATAGGTATATAATTACTTGGGGAGGAAGCATTTTCTTCTTTATGAATGAGAGTGAGGAAGGTAGCGTTCAGTGCTGAGAGTGCCCATTGATTTCAGAGAGATTCCTCAACCACCTGCAAGAATTCATCTTTTAGTAGATCCCAACAGTGATGAAATAAATCTATAGTGAATCTGTTGGGCCTACGGGACTTTCCTATTATAAAAAAAGGATTACAGAGCAATAACAATAAATAAGATGCAAATAGAAATAATATAAAACACATTACAAGAGAGACACCAATATAATGTGGTTCACCCAAGATGGGCTACGTCTACATAGAAATTGCTAGTCCTTATTATTATACTGTCCAACAAATGAAGGGATACAACCTACAACACATCCGCTACAACTTCCTCTTCACTCTCTCACAGTCTCTCTTACACAATCAGAGGTATTTACAATGCTACAATACATTACACATTCATATTACAATGTCTTCCTTTTAAAGGGGAATTACCAAGGGAAAATACTATGTGATGCCCAAAACCATGGGCCCGCAAATTGTTGGCCAACAAAACAACCCAAAATTTTCTTTCAAGGGCTTCTCCCTTGAACCCCGTTTCTCAAGGGAACTTCCCATGAACCCCCTAGTTGGGGGGGATGGTCCCCCCCGAACCCCCATGGGGGGGGGGGAATTCCTCCACACGCCTCTTCGTCGGGATGTGTGTATAGTTCACATGCACAACATATAAAACTGGGGTACAAAAATGACTAAAATAACAACATCTCTTAATAAGGAAGATGGAGCTCCATAACCAACAATCTCACACTTTGAGATTTATCACAACAACTCCACTGCTGCTGCACTTGCTAGACTATGCTCTGAACCTTGTACCTGTAAAATTTCTCATCTCCAACTTCATGCTTGAAGGACAACTAAAACCAAGCAAGAACTCAGTTTCTCTTTGGTTACTACTTTTGTCAACATGTCTGCAGGATTTGGGCTAGTGTGTATCTTTTCCAACTTCAACAGTTCATCTTCTAGAACATACCGTATGAAATTGTACTTGAGATGTATATGTTTAGTATTAGAATGGAAGGTTGAGTTCTTTGCAAGATGAATGGCACTCTAGATATCACTGTACAACCTTCTTTTCTCCTGCTTTTTACCCAATTCCTCCATGAAACTCTGTAACCAAATCATCTCTTTACTAGCCTCTGTAGCAACAACATACTCTTCTTCCATTGTTGACAGTGCAAAAACCTTTTGCATCTTCTAAATCCAACTTATTAATGTTCCATCTACAGTAAAAACATACCCTATGGTTTTCCTCATGTTGTATTTATCACCTGCCATGTCTGCATCAACATATCCTTGTAGAACAGTGTCTGGACCTCCAAAACATAATGCATGAGTGGTAGTACCTCTCAAATACCTTAGACTCCATTGTACTACCTTCCAATTTTCTTTACCTGGATTGTTCATATACCTGCTCACAACTCCCACTGCATGTGCAATATCTGGTCTTTTGCACACCATGACATACATCAAGATGCCACCTACTGGTGAATAGGGAACCCTGGACATGTAATATATCTTCCTATGTCTTAGCACACATATCCTTACATATTTTTAAATGGATGGCCAAAGTTCTACTAACTAGTTTTGCATTATGCATTCTAAACCTCCCCGACACCTTTTGTATGTACTCACCCTGAGACAATGTCAATTTGTGATTTTTCTTGTCTCTTGTTATTCTCATACCAAGGATTTGCTTTGCAGCACCCAAATCCTTCAACGCAAATGAATTAGCTAAATTCTTTTTGAGCACATTTATATCTTGCATGTTAGACCCTGCAACAAGTATGCCATCCACATACAATAACAAGATGATATATCTTCCTTTATCTAGCTTCTTGAAATAAACACAGTGGTCAGAATGACATCTACTATAACCTTGTTCTGTCATAAACATGACAAATTTCAAATACCACTTCCTTGGAGATTTATTCACACCATACAAGATCTTCTTCAACATTCATACCAAATTCCCCTTTCCTTTTACCTCATACCCCTATGGATGCTGCATATAAATCTCTTCCTCCAAATCGCCATGGAGAAAGGTTGTTTTTACATCTAACTGTTCAAGATGCAAATCTTCTACCCCCACTAGACTTAAAATAGTTCTAATTGAAGTGATTTTAACAACAAGAGAAAATATTTCATCAAAATATGTACCTTTATTCTATGCAAACCCCTTTACAACAAGTATTCCCTTGTACTGCTTATTTCCTCCATCTTCTTCCTTCAACCTATAAACCCATTTATTCTGCAATGCTCTTTTATCTACATGCAACTGAACCAAATCCAAAGTCTAGTTTCTTACCACTGATTCCATCTCTTCATTCATGCCTTGCTCCCATTTATTTCTAGTTTCCACCTACATTGCTTCTTCATAACATTATGGTTCACCATAATCCGTCATCAATAAATAATATAGTGAAGGAGAGAATCGTTTAGGCGTTCTACTTAACCTGGTAGATATTCTAACACTTGTAGGAGTTTGAGATACATGTTGTTGTTCTTGATTTTCTGGCTCCTTTGGAACTTCATTTTCTTTGATTTCATCAAGCACTGTGTATTCTATGTTTTCATTTTCCTGTTTCTTTCACTGCAATGGATCTTCATAAATGACCTTTTCATTAAATACCACATCTCTACTCCTAATGATTTTTTTAATTTTCATAATCCCATAAGCGATAACCAAAATCATCAACCCCATATCTAATAAAGGTACATTTCTTGGATTTAGCCTCAAGCTTTGTTCTATTTTCTTTATCAATGTGGAAAAATGCTTCACAACCAAAAGTTCTTAGAAATAATTAGATTACCTTTTTACCTGTCCATGCCTCCTCTGGAATACCACCATCAAAAGCGCTTGAAGGCCCTATGTTTATTAAGTAAACAACAATATCTACAACATCTGCCCAAAAATGTAAGGGTAACCCTGCATGCAATATCATACACCTTGCATGCTCTATGATTGTTCCGTTCATCCTTTCTGACACACCATTTTCTTGTGGTGTTCCTGGGACTATATTCTCTTTACGAATCCCATCATATGAACAATAACTATCAAACTCCTTGCCGCAATATTCACCTCCATTATCAGATCTAAGACACTTCAATCTTTTTCTTGTTTCATTCTCAACCAAAGCTTTCCATTTCTTAAAATGATCAAACACATAATATGTATGTCTAATGCAATAAACCCAAGTTTTTCTAGTTGCATTATCAATAAAAGTAACATAATAACGAGATCCACCAGGACATTGTACCTGAGCTAGTGTCCATACATATGTATGCACATGCTCTAAATTTTCACTCTTTTTTCTGTTTCCCAACCCTAAAAAATATGATTCTCTTTTGTTTTCCATAAACATAGTTCTCACATCATTCCAAACTTACTTGCTTCAGATCTAGAAGCAACTTCCTTGAGTGGAGAATCTGGATCCCCTTCTCACTCATGTTTCCAAACCTATGATGCCCCAATGTTGTATGTGTTCCTGTGGAAGCTAAAGAGATAGAATAGTCAATATTATGATCTTCTAAAGAATAGTCATTATCTGTTACTATGGAAGCTAAAGAGATAGAATGGGCATAGATACAAGGTACCTATCTTGTCTCCTTTTTCTATCACCATCGATCCTTTAGTGATCATCCACCATGTCTCTCCAAATGTATATAAACATCCACTATCTCCCAACTCCCCTATTGAGATTCGATTTCTTTTCATAGAAGGAATATTTCTTACATCTTTCAACAACCATTCACCATTCTTTAACTTTATCCATACCTTACCCATTCCAACAATTTTACATGGTTCATCATCACTCAATAAAACATGTCGGAAATTACCTGGAACATAATCATGAAAGAATTTTCTATGGGATGTAACATGACATGAAGCCCCTGAATCTACTACCCAGTAATCACTAGTATTATCTAATGAAAGAATCAAAGCATCTTGTTACACATCACCTGGTACATTTACTTCCTGAGTAGTCTCCTTCTATCCATCTCTTTTATTCTTTAGAGATATGCAGTCTTTCTTCAGATGTCCTTTCTTTCCATAGTTCCAACACTCTATATTTCCCAGTCTAGACTTGGATATTCCCTTCCTCGACTTGCTGTGGTTACCTGGGATCTTTCCTCTCTCCCTTTGCCTTTCCCTGATATCCATGGTCAACGCATTACCTAATTCCTCACTTGTGCTTTTCCTTTCCATTTTGTTCGCATTTCCTCGCTAAGAATAACACCAACAACGTCATCAAATTTTAAAGTGTTTGAACGAGACATAGAGTTACTTATAGCCATGATCAAATCATTCCATCTTTCTGGCAATGAGCACAATATTATAAGAGCTCTAACCTCATTATCAAAGTTCACGTTTATAGAACTTAGCTGATTTTTAATTGTATTAAATTCATTTAAATGATCAACAATAGATCCAACTTCTGACATCTTCATATTAAACAAATGCTTCATTAGAAATACCTTGTTGGAGGCCGAGGGTTTTTCATACAGCTTACCCAATGCGCTCATCAGACCCTCCGTTGTATTTTCTTTTGAGATATTGAAAGCCAAATACGAATCCAGGCACAATTGTATTGTTCCCAGTGCCTTTTTGTTAAGAACCTCCCATTCTTCATCCTTCATAGTCACCTACTTTTTTTCTTTTCCTCACAATGGTAGGAATAGATCCTTCTGATACAGATAGTCCTCCATTTGCATATTCCATAACTGGTATTTTGGCTGTTAAATTTCTCGACCTTGAACTTTCTTTCTTCCACCATTGCTCCCACTCGAACCAGGAACCCTTCTTTCCTGCGAGCTTATATGCCAAATAGACCTTTGGATCTGATACCAATTGTTAGAAAAACTAGATCGCAGAGCAATAACAATAAACAAGATGCAAATATAAATCACATAAAACATATTACAAAAGGGACACCAATATAACATGGTTCACCCAAGATGGGCTACACTCACACAGAAATTGCCAGTCCTTATTATTATGCCATTGAACAAATGAAGGGATACAACCTGAAGCACATATTCTACAACTTCATCTTCACTCTCTCAGAGTCTCTCTTACACAATCATATATATTTATAATGCTACAATACATTACACAATCATATTACAATGTCATCCTTTTAAAGGGGAATTACTATGGGAAAGTACTATGGATACCCAAAACCATGGGCTCGCAAATTGTTGGCCAACAAAACAACGCAAAAATTTCTTTTGGGGGCTTCACCCCCGAACCCCCTCCGGGGACCCGCTGCCCCCTGGACCCCCTAGACGAGGGGATAGTCCCCTCCATACCCCCTTGGGGTGGGAATTCCCACCCACACCCCCCTATTGGGATTATTGTACAATCCACCGGCACATCATATAAAATTGGGGTACAAACACAACTAAAATAACAAAATCTATGAATCAGGAAGATCAGGCTCCACAACCAACATTTCCTTCAGCCATTTGGTGTACAACTGATTCCACTTCCAGGAGGGTGATAGGTTGCATGAGAGTTTCATTGTGCTCAGAAGTTATGAGAGTAGGGATGTGATTGACCACCTAATCAATGGCATCGGCTCTGTCAGGTGTATCTTCTGAGAGTAGATCTCTGTAGAAGGATACAAGTTCTTTCTCAATTTCTTCATGAGTTTCCAGTCTGGTGCCCTCTTATTTATTAAGAGTATTGATCCTGTTGTGCATCCTATGTTGTATAGTAGAGCAATTGAATAAGGTAGAATTGCATTCTCCCTCATTCAACAAGTTGATTTGGGATTTTTGCTCCCATAGTATTTCCTCTTGCTTGCAACGATATTCTATTTTGGCTTGTATCTCCTTCTCCTTTTTGTTACTTTCCTGTATACGAGCTTCCTTTATGATCTATTGTCATAGGGTTTCCATGTCTTGATTGAGGGATGTTTTGACAATGAAAATATTGTCGAATTTGTTTGGTTCTAGTCCTTCAAATTCTGCTTGATACACTTAAGCTTCTATTGAAGTATGAACATTTTGGAGGAACGTGAGATTTGGAAGCTTTTCCACCAGTTTCCTACCATCTCATGAAAATCAGGGTGAGTTGTCCAAAAATTTTCAAATCTAAAGGATCTTTGTAGTGAGGTTCTTTCCCCATGCCAATTTAGACTAATGGGCCAATGGTTAGAGCCAGCAACCAAAAGTGCCATAGCTATTAAGTTTTTTCCATATTCTAAAATGTCTCCAGATATCAGAAATTAGTCCAACTTAGATGCAATTTGATTTATGTCCTCCTTTTTTCTCCTCAAGAGAGGTGATCATGTTGAAATCCCCAACTAAAATCCAAGGTTTATTTGAGTGGGTATGCATGTACCATTCTAGGTAGTCTAGAAGATTAATATTTTGTTCTAGGGGTTGGAGTCCATAGACAATTAAGAGATGTCCATGAAATTTAGTTCCTAGAACATGAAAGGAACAAGAGATACAGTTTTTTGTAATAAGAAAATTATTAAGGCTTACCTCTTGAGGGTTCCAGACTATGGCCATACCTCCCGAGGCTCCATGGGATTCTACTGCTATAGCTTTTCTTCCTTTCCAGAGATGGGCCATGGGGGTCTCTAGATAACTGCTACTGCATTTGGTTTCTTGAATAAGGATCATTGAAGGTTTATTATATGAAACTTTATGATGTAAAATTATGTGTTCGGTGATGCTGTTGATGCCTCTTAAATTCTAGGAGATGATATTCATTGAGAACTGGGAGAGTTCGAGGGAAAGAAATCAGTAAGTTGGGCATATTGCACTGATTCAATGAGCTTAGTGCCTAAGGTATTGATCCTCTATAGACCTGTTCTTCTACAACATTTATTAGGGTCCTTGGGGTTTTTCTTATGTTCTCTTTGTGGAAGATTTTGAATGCAAAGTTTTGATTTGGCTCTAGCTTTAGAAAAATATTCTTTCAGAAGATGGATCTGCTTGGTCGGGATGGCATTGCAAGCTTTGTGTTGACAGGCTTCCTCCATTACTAAGAGATCCATGTCGCTCATATCTTCATCCGTGGTTGCATTTGGTTCTGGGTTTTTCATATTTTGATGGGCGTTTGGTGTTGTTAGTGGAGCTGAAGAAGAGGGATCTTGCTACTCTTGACTGGGGTTTGTATATAGATCCTTGTGATGTTTTTTATTGAGTGGATGAACCTCTGCATGCTGAGCTTCAGATTCCTCTGGCTATTCCATGAGAATATCAAAGATATTGCTGGTAGTGGTGGTGGTTTCCTTGTTTACAGTGGTATTTTTACGACCTTTTCTATGCCTGGTGGGTACTTTTTTGAAGCCTTCTTCTTCGATGTCCTGTGTATTTTCTGAGATGGGCTTATTCAGAGGGAAATTTATGTATAAGTGGTTGTGTTCATGAAATTTCTGACATCTGAATGGGACATGTTCATAGTCAATCAGTTGAATCCATTCGAGATCTTCATGCAGAAGGAATAGTGAGCCTAGTAGAGCTTTGGCAATGTGCATGTAAACAGAGATTCTTGCATATGAAGTGTATTTGTTTGCTTTGGTTTTATCAACTATTTTACAAATTGTCCTAAGGAATTTCGAATTTATTGAAGGGTTTCCTTGTCCCAGTAGACTTGGGAGAGGGAGTATAGTCGGATCCATACTATATCCCAGGTAAAATCTTCATTATCCGGGTTGAATATTTCTACCCTGTTCCGCATGAATAGGCCAACAAAATTGAAAAAATAAGGTCCACCATCCACTACTTTTTTCATGTCTTCAATTCTAGAGAATATGACCGTAAATAAGTCTTTGGATCCAAGTTGAAGATCAAAGTGGGCTATGGGATTCCATTTTGATGCAATCTAGCTCATCATATCTTTTTCAGTTGGACACATTCCAATGAATTTACATATGAGTGCATGGTCCGTCACATATTGAATCATGGAATTAATCCTTGCTGTAGGGAGTTCAATGCATGGACGAGCTACAGATTTAGTTATACAGGATCTAGTTGTCTTTGTACCTTCATCTGAGAGAGAATCATCAAGTGGTGGTGCATTGATCGTTTCCTTATCCTTGTCCCGTTGTTGTTGGGGATTATTCACATCTTTGTTTCTTTGTGTAGTTGGTACAAATTTCATGATTAATTCTTTATCGTATTGGGGGGGATCTCCTTCTCCCCCTATTGTATTCCTTATCTCTGTGTATTCCTTATCCTTCTCTCTATCATATGCCCTAAGCTAGTCAGTCTATGTCATTATTTCATGCCTTTGGGTTCTCTCTCATTTACCATTGAAAGTAGATCTTTCTCTTCTATAAGAGTGGTTTTCTGGGAGGAATACCCTAGAGAATTTGTACACTGTCTTTCGTAGGTCTTTGGACCACCTGGCCTTCAAAGAAGGTACGCAACATTGACATCCATAATAATTTTTTTTACAATACTTACAATGTTATATTAAAGAGAGCACATTAGTGTTGAATATCAATACAATTGCACCGAATTAAATATGGAAAAAAAAAAGTTCTTTGAATATAAACAAATCAAACAACATATTTACCTAGGAAAAATCCCAACCCAAGATAATCATGTGTGGTGTACGCACATATGCCATACAATGTAAAAATCCTCCATGATGGGATGGGTCTCCACATATCATATACATTTATTTCTTCCCATAATTCCTTGAATTCATCGATCAATGGTTGTAGTTAAACATCAATATTCTTCACTTGTCTTCTACCAGGGACTATAAGATCCAACATAAGATGTTCATTCTTCACAGAAAACCATGGGGGGGTAATTTTATTGATCACTACTACAGGAAAAACAATATACATGTTGTTTGGTTCGAAATATGGGTTGATGCCATCAATGGCTATGATCAATCGGAGTATGCATACTTAATCCTTGAATTTATCAGGCCATGTATCCTCTATATGCTTCATGGTGATTGAATATGTTGGGATTCACATAACTCCTTTTGCACTTCAGTTTGATGCACGCCATCCTTGTAGCATAGCTAATTCTTTGCAACAAAATATCCTTTCAATCCTTGGGATTATAGGCATGTGCCTCAATATCTTATGAGGAGGACCATGTTCTTTCGCCTTCTTTTTCGATTCTTTGTACCTATCATAACCACATTTTTGACAAATCTCTTTATTTGCATATTCGCCTCTATATAGAATACAATCGTTGGGACATGCATGATATTATATGTAATCTTCACCCAAAATTTTCACAATTTGCTTTGCCTCTTCGCAACTGTCGTGCAAGTCATTATCATTCAGAAGTACCTTATCTTTGAATAACCTAAAATTAGTGGGAAATACAAATGTAAAATGTCATTTAATATTGATAAAATTGACCATTTGCAATGATGATTGTGTTACAAGGTTCCTAAAAATATAATGTAGTTGATGGTCAGTTACCTCAACATTGCAGAGAAACATGCATCTTCCATGCCATACTTTGCTTTCAAGTTTTATAGTAACATTGTTGTCCCCAACTGTGTAGATTTTGACCGGCCAGGTCCAAAGAGAGGTGTGGCGGAATCTAATTTAAGGATTTTGAAGAAGGCTTCAGTGATATGAGCATCATCCCCTAGCTCATTGTCCTGGAATGTATGTAACAACATTGCATCCATGGCACTCCTTTGTCATAATAACTCATCCATACCAACCTCTACTTCATTGTCTCCATTTCCAACATGTGAAGAACTACTATTACTATAGGAATTCCTAATTGGTGATGATGGATGCAGTGGAAATTGAATAGGTGGTTGATTCAACCATGCTTGGTATGCTTCCTCTCAGAGTTGCACTCTTTCTTCATCATTCTATCGATCTGACATTGTACTGGGGTGCAACGGAAGATGGTAGGCAGGTCGCTCATCATCATAATCCTTATTTAAAAAATATTTAACATTACATCAATGATGCTAGTAAGCACTATGCAATTGGTTTGATCTAGTGTTATAGAAAAGATTTATTACAGAAGCACGAGAATCACTTCCAATAGAAAATGTTAAGATGCAAACAATTTATAAAGCAAACGTTCAAATTGAGCAATAAATTAACATCAATTCCACATTAAATATAAAACTTTAAAATTGAGCAACACATTTTCAAATTGAATTTATAAATTAGATTAACAATTTATAAAACATGATTTCAAACTGAACAATACATTAACATGAATCCCATTGAAAATTAACCAATACAATCAATCAATGTTTTTTTTCTTATTCCCCAAGGGAACCTATAAAGGTAATCCCAATGTAAGGAATCTTTCACGAGTGGTCGGTGGTCTACAGAAGTTATAGTTTATTAAAAACTCGTAACCAAGAGACAAACTACATATTGCATGTACGACAACAAGTCTGGATGCTTTCCTTTTCATAAAGAACTTCTGGTCATTGTAGTGTTCCTCAAATGATTACAATTTGGAGAAAATAAAGAGCACCTAGAACTATTTATGAACCCTGCAATGTTCCCATTAGTGCGTGGACGACCATCTATATACAATATGTTCTTCCTGTTAAAGTTTCCATAAACATAACCATTCATGCACATACTATACGTGGAAATGTTGTCCATGTATTTAACAATATTCAAGTAATCATATCGACAATAGATAGGACCACAAAATGGTATAAGTGCTACTAAATGTTTGGGAGGAACAAGTACATTTGAAAGGATAAACAACCCAAGATTTGTTAAATTTTGAGCATTAATTCACAATACTCTAGGATCTTCACTGAGAGAATAACATATACAGTATATCAATGCATAACAATCATAATAAGCATGACAAGCATCACAAGAATCAAAAGCATGAGAGACAAGAGACACAGAGTTTCTATGGGGAAAACCCTAAGGTGAAAAACCTCACAACTTCCTCAGAGATAGAGAGAGCAATGGCTCAACCAAAGTACAACCAAAATACACTTGAGATAGTCTCCTAGAAGCAGATGATCCTCCTCCTCACTAGTGTGCCACTTTCTGAGTGAGAGAGAGATGACTTTTCGAATGATCTAAATAGAGATCTCCTGATCTCTATTTATACTAACCTGTTTTCCCAGTGACCTTATGGGGCCGACTTGTCTAGCTAGGTACATCCACAATATAATATATATTTCAGGGCCGACCCCACACATGGTGGTCTAATAACCCATCGGCAAGTACACACACTTGAGACACTTTTCAATCCACATGACGACACTTCCTTATAGAGTAATAACACATCTCTAATAAGGGTACAATAAATATATATGAAATACATAGATGAAATACATTCCAAAGTTACATATACATTAACACTCCCTCTTAACTAGGAAGGTATTTCTCGACACAGATCTGCTAGACAAGTCTTCTTCTCGGGATCATCGTCATCGATGCATCATTATCATCATCATCACTGCTACTGCTATCTCAACCAATATCTGACTCTACTCATCATAGGAAGTTCTACAGAGCTAGTCCTTTTTCATACTAGATGTAGGCCCACCACCTGCAGGTCTTCATCATCACTGGTCATACTGTGGAAATCTCAGGACTTATTACGTGCATCACAAAACCTTAAAAGAGTCTCTTGACTAGCAAGAACCCTAAAGAGCATCTGAGGCCTTTTTCATCCTGTCCAGATCTCCAGGACTTATTACATGTGACCCCACCACAAAACCTCGAAAGAGAATCCCAGGACTGATTACGAGCACAAGGGTCAACCTATCGGATCTCCCAGGGCACAAATTACATGTGGTCACCACAAAACCTCAAAAGAGGATCCCAGGACTGATTACGAGCACACGGCTCAACCTATCGGATCTCCCAGGGCACAAATTACATGTGGTCATGGCAAAACCTCGAAAGAGAATCCCAGGAATAATTACGAGCACACGGCTCAACCTATCGGATCTCCCAGGGCACAAATTACATGCCATAGGACAAAACCTCGAAAGAGCATCTGCCAGATATCCCAGGGCACAAATTACATGCCATAGGCAAAACCTCGAAAGACTATCTGCAAATCTCCCAGGGCACAAATTATATGTCCTCCCAAGCAAAACCTCGAAAGAGCATTTGCCAGATATCCCAGGGTACAAATTACATGCCATAGGCAAAACCTCGAAAGACTATCTGCAAATCTCCCAGGGCACAAATTACATGCTTATCTGCACAACCTATTCCACGGCCACCGAGTATCAACCTGATACTCACCATACATCATCCTGATGTACACATGATCATCCTGATCATCATCACTGCAACATCCTGCTGCATGTCATCTGGAGCAACATCCCGAAGCTCGTCATCCATGATCATCCTGATCATACAATGCATCTACCTCATGCATACCAAGTATCTACCTGATACATATCATCATACATGATCCACCTGATACAAATACAAATACATGATACATATCAACATACATGATCTACCTGATCATACAATGTATCCACCTGATACATATACAGATACATGGTCCAAGCATCCAACATGATGCATATACAAAATACATACACATGATCCAACCGATCATATCCAGCATCCAACATGATGCGTACATACATATAAGTGATCCAACTGATAATATCCAGCATCCAACATGATGTGTGCATACATATACATATAAATGATCCAACTGATCATATCCATCATCCAACATGATGCATACATACATACATATAAAAATGATCCAACTGATCATACAAAGCAGAAACAAGAACATCATCCTGATGCTCATCATCCAGTGCTTACATCCACAGCCATGTGAAGGATCCTCCTTCCAACATGCTTGGAATGGCTTCAGCAAATGTGTCCATCACTTCTTCCTCAAAGTGTCATCATTCCGAAGAACACCAAGCCTCTCTCTGAAGTACTCGAACTTCACCCTCGCTAGTGGCTTCTTCAGCACATCTGCAATCTGCTCGTCCGTCGCAACATACAGGATCTTCACAGCTCCTCTCTGCACCATATCCCTGATATAGTGATATTTGATCTCTCTGTGTTTCGACCTGTCATGAAACACTGGGTTCTCGGACAACTTCACACAACTCTGGTTATCATAGAAGATACCAGTAGCATCCAACGGGAGATCAAATAACTCAGACAGTAGCTTCCGTAGCCATACTGCCTCACAACTAGCTGAACAGGCTGCAACATACTCTACCTCAGCTATACTCAGTGCTACGTAGGACTGCTTCCTACTAAACCAATAGATCACACCTGATCCCATACTGAAGCAGCACCCAGATGTGCTCTTCCTATCTGCAACACTGCCAGTCCAATCTGAATCAACATAACCTTGCAGGTTAAACTTTTGATTCGCTTCATACTTGAGCCCATAATCCACTGTACCCTTCAGGTACCTCAGAACATGCTTTACAGCAACCAGGTGAACACTCCTCGGATCTGTCAGGAACTGGCTCAATGTGTTCACCGCAAAGCAAATATCTGGTCTCATGTTCGTCAGGTACATCAAGGACCCACTCATCTGACGATACATAGAGACATCAACTGGCTCAGATGAAGCATCACATAGAAGCTTCAAATTCGATGCCATAGGTGTGACCATGGCCTTGCAATCCATCATCCCGAATCTCTTCAATATATCTAGTGTGTACTTCCCTTGACCAAGGAAGATCCCACCTGCACTCTGGCACACCTCCATACCTAGGAAATAATGCATCATTCCCAAATCTTTCATATCGAACTTGGCTGCAAGCTTCCTTTTAGTATCTGCAATCGATTTGTTATCTCTTGTTACAAATAAGTCATCCACATACAGGAGTAGAATCACAGGATTCCCTTCCTCAACCTTGTAGTAAAGGTTGGAATCCGTTTTACTCTTGGTAAAGCCCAAACTAGATAGGAAACTATCCATCCTACCATACCAAGTTCTGGGAGCTTGCTTCAAGCCATACAAGGCTTTATTCAATCTGCACACATATGACTCCCTGTCATGTATTTCAAAAGCGAGTGGCTGCTCCACATATACTTCCTCTTCAACTACACAATTCAAGAAAGCAGTCTTGACATCCATCTGCTGTATTTTCCATTTCATTGCTGCAGCCAGGGAAAATACTGTTCTGATGGAAGTATACCTGGCTACAGGTGCAAAAGTTTCTTCATAATCTATTCCCTCTTTCTGAGAGAAGCCATGAGCTACGAATCTTGCTTTGTATTTTTCTACACTGCCATCTGCAGCATGCTTGATTTTGTAGATCCATTTAGAAGTCACAATAGACTTCTCTTTAGGTCTTGGTACAACATCCCAAACATCATTCTTCATTATTGATTGGTATTCCTCAACCATGGCATCCTTCCATTCTTTCTTTTCCGCTGCTTCTTCATAACTGGAAGGCTCTTTGTTCATAATGTCACAGAGTAAAGCAACATAGCTGGTATGTGATCTGGTTCTCTTCTTTGCTCTATGTTCTTCTTCTGGAATGCCAAATCTTTCTGCATCTTGAATGAGCTCTCTAGCCCATGCAGGTTTCCTCTTGTGAGAGTTATCCTCACGGGGTGGATCTGCAGGTTCTTGCGGATCTTCAAACTCACGAACAACTTCTGGAACTACTTCAGTCATGGTAGTGTCTTGAAATCTAGTTCCTTAGGTTCTTCATAAACTTTGATAGGTGCTTTCCTTGATTTGATGAAGGCTAAGTTTTCATCAAATGTTACATCCCTGCTGACATCAATCTTCTTGAACCCTGGAAAGTATATTCTGTAAGCCTTCGAGCTTTCACTGTAACCCACAAAGATACCCTTCTTTCCTGAAGGATCTAGTTTAGTCCTCTTTTCCTTTGGGACATGAGTGTATACTGGACAACCAAATATTCTGAGATGGCTGACTTCAGGTTTCTTACCAGAAAATACCTCTTCTGGTGTCTTGTTATCCAATATCTTGTGGGGTGTTCTGTTCTGCACATATACAGCTGTTCTAGCTGCTTCTGCCCATAGATGCATAGGTAGATCCTGGTCATGCAGCATTGCCCTTGCTGCTTCCATGATTGTTCTGTTCTTCCTTTCTGCAACTCCATTCTGTTGAGGATTATAAGGAGCAGTCAACTCCCTCTTAATCCCTGAATCACTACAAAGATTCTTGAAGTCACCTGAGGTGAATTCTCCACCATTGTCGGATCTGAATGTTTTGATCTTCTTGTCAGTTTGATTCTCCATCAAGGTTTTCAATTCCTTGAATTTATCAAACACCTCATTTTTGCTCTTCAAGAAGCATACCCAAGTCTTCCTGGAGAAGTCATCAATAAATGAGACATAGTAAACATGCTCACTCAGAGAACTGGATGACATAGGACCACATACATCTGAGTGGATGATTTCCAGGATGTCTTTTTCCTTGCTTTCACAGCTTGGGAAATCCTTCTTAATGTTCTTACCTTTTGCACATCCTTTGCAAACACCTTCATGTTTGGTCTTGATTTCAGGAAGACCCTCTACAGCCTTGCTTGCAATTGGAAGTGCCCTATAGTGCGTATGAGCAAGTCTTCTTTTACATATGAGTCCAACTCATTCTCTTCCAGGATTAACCCAATCCTATACTTCCAAGCTCGGAAGTTATCATCTCCTTCAAGCTTATCCTCAAGCTTGGTGTGGTGAGACATCTTAAAGAGTACTTCAAATGGAAATAGAAAAGATTTAGGTCTTACCACTTGAAATGCTGAAAATTGGATCTCGTCCTGGATTAGGGTTTGTCGAAAAAACCCTAAAAATTCAAAATGTGAATTTTAACTTTTTGAAAGGATAGAAAGATGCGCCTTGATGAGCTGATCAGCCTGGTGTATTCAGAAATTGAGATCAGCAAAGCTTTACCCTTCATATTTGCCTTTTTGTCCTCCCGGGTTCACTACGGAGAGCCCTGAATTATGGTTTGAGTTTCTCGGAGATCTACCCAGCCAAAAATCTCAATCCAATGCTCTAAACTTCGATTTTTGCAAGGAGCATCCAGCTATGTCTTCCGATTTCAGAAATTCCTATTTTTGTGGAAACCCTAATTTTTAGGGCCAAATATAAAAATGCTCATAATTGAATTATGATTGGACAGATAGATTCTCCTTGATGAGTAGAGTCAATCTACTATACTGCTTTTCCAAAATCTATGGAGAGAAACCCAATAAACAAGAAACTCAAGTTTCCGTCACTGCAAAATGTCTTCTTCTCAGGTTAGCTCTGATACCACATTCAATTTTGAGCATTAATTCACAATACTCTAGGATCTTCACTGAGAGAATAACGTATACAGTATATCAATGCATAACAATGACAATAAGCATGACAAGCATCACAAGAATCAAAAGCATGAGAGACAAGGGACACAGAGTTTCCGTGTGGAAAACTCTAAGGTGAAAAACCCCACAACTTCCTCAGAGATAGAGAGAGCAATGGCTCAACCAAAGTACAACCAAAATACACTTGAGATAGTCTCCTAGAAGTAGATGATCCTCCTCCTCACTAGTGCGCCACTTTCTGAGTGAGAGAGAGATGACTTTCCGAATGATCTAAATAGAGATCTCCTGATCTCTATTTATACTAACCTGTTTGCCCAGTGACCTTATGGGGCCGACTTGTCTAGCTAGGGACATCCACAATATAATATATATTTTAGGGCCGACCCCACACATGGTGGTCTAATAACCCATCGGCAAGTACACACACTTGCGACACTTGTCAATCCATATGACGACACTTCCTTATAGAGGAATAACACATCTCTAATAAGGGTACAATAAATATATATGAAATACATAGATGAAATACATTCCGAAGTTACATATACATCAACAAGATTTGTAACATCTATATTAGACTTGGTAATCATAAAATGATTACCACAAAAGGATAATTTGGTTCCAACATCAGGAATAGGTAGAGAAGACAGCCAAGCACCATACAAAGCGCAGTTGTAAGAAGTTTGATATTTACTTTGCAAATTCACGGGAAGGGAGAAATCATCACTACCCTCCAACAATTGGATGGACCTCGATATGTACTAGGACAGTTTTTCTCTCAACTCATGCAACCTTTTGGATCATCTAGTAGAGATGTGTTGGGACGTGGCATTCATATCATACTTTGGATCACTAAAACTTTCATTTGATTGAACATAAGTAGAGGGCTTCGTCAATTTAGGATGAGACATAGTTATTTTGCAGTCCAACTTTAAAAAAAATGAGCATATGGAAGTGTTCATATGTGTCTTTTGTATATCACCTATTGGATTTTTTGCTGCAGTAGGGGGTATTAGACCATCGACATTGGGTAATCTATCATTGGTGTAATCGGTGAGTGTTACACGCTGAGGGTTATCCTTCAAACCTTGACATTTTGAACAAAATAAACTGCTAGGGTGTCATAAAAGAGTTCCATCTCATGATGAATTACCATTGATGAACCAGGGTGGTAGATTGAAGATGGCATGTTACAATTGACAAGGTAAAGTGGATACCCATTTTCATCCAGAAACTATTTGAACTATCTTGCTCCTGATAATACCTTATGACGTTTTGAAACTGGTGGAATATCTTGTCCATCCGAACTCAAACCTGAATCGGTATCCTACAAGAAAGAGTAAATTGATATTCAGATTCACATGGATAAGTAACATAAATTCAAATTAGTCAAAACATAAATAAAACATGAACTTACTAGGGATGGAAAGGGAGAACTTGCCAAACTTTGAACAAGATGGAATGAGCTGGAATCGGAAGAATTGGCCATTTGATACTACAAACATTTCTGCCTGCATTTGATCCAAATGAACAATCAATATATGTCTCTACAGTCCTAAAATATTTTCAAGAACTATATCAAAATCTAACTTCTAATATAGTTTGGAAACTATTTTGTAAGAATAAGGTGAGTTTAAGCAACATTTATATACTATGAAATATTGTAATTGGTGTGGTTAAATACTAAAAGAACATTTGGGATGGATATATAATTTTAAGTGGACACATAAAACCAGAGGATTTTCAAATTAAACTGGTGTGTCTATTCATATATGCATGCACTGATGCGCTCACATATAACAAACACATTCTAAAAGAACATCTGCAAAATCCCCCGCAATGGAAAATATCTGCTACAATTGGTAGCTGATATTTCTACATGCATTTTTACAACATAATTCATACCAGTGCATTTCCTACATAAAATCGCACCGAGGTGTTCGAAATATACACACACCACGGAACGATCTTTTAAATTGTTGTTCGGCCGGTACGTTTTACTTAAGTACGCACTAGTGCGACTTGACGGCATGTGCACTGAAATGTTGAAAATCAAAATTTAAATAATTGCGCAAACTCTTTTTTCCCTAAATTAAAAAAGGGTGGCAATTTTAAGTTCGAAAAGGAATTTTAAATATTGTTTGAAAGAAAAAAAAAACTAAACATTAATTCATTCTTTTGCCGAAAATTTCAAAGAGTTTTGGAAGAGAGACTTACGTGGGAAGAGTTTGGAGCAACTGGAAGAAGTTCTAAGGATCTAAATTTGTTAGCTATGGTGAATTAAACAAATCCCTACTTCATAGAAATTTCAAGTATGTAAATATTACTGTTGATCTTATTATCTTATTTAGAGTTAAAGTAGATTTTAAAAAAAAAACTTCATACTTACCTTCAATATTCCAACCATTATTTTCTCACTGCTTCTTTTCTTTTTATGTGGCTGCAAAATTTTACATTAGAGACTAAATACCTCTATTGTTATACATAATTACGATTTCACATTTTAGGTATTTTGGATTTACTGAGCTTGTGATCATAAACAAAAAGCGTAGGGTTATATGGGGCCACTTTCTTGGTCAAATCTGTAACCATGTCGACCCTGTTAAGTTTTTTTTTCAATAAAAAAACGCATGCGTCAATATCAGTGCATTTGTATTACTGGAACACACCGGCATGTTCATGAACATAAAACACTGGATATGGAGAGTCACGTCATTTTTTTAATTTATAAAAATGCAAAAGTTGATTTTCGTATCTCGGTTCTCTTTTAGCGGTGTGTCTGATTTATTTTAACGCACGAGTGCGTTGTTGTTTAGAACGCATTGGGGCGTTTCACATATATAAGTGCACCGATGTCAGATTTATTCATTTATTATTTTTTTTTGTCATATTTTGAAGGCATGTAATTTATTTTTACAATATATTGATAGTTTCTGTATTTAATGGTACACGTTGTTTATTGATATAAAATGCATGGTATGAGTTCAATAAACAAATTTAATCAACATGATGGGAGCACATCCAAAATTACAAAGAAGGCAAGTGCTTTTAATTAATTTATGTATTTAAATTAATTTGTTTGAATTATTTGTAAAGTTAACTAATATGTATTGGTTAATGTGTTACATGCAAAGCCAAAAAATGAGGAAGCTCGATAAGATTCTTACCAAACTAAGTCCAGAAGATTGTAAAACATTGATGGAAAAGTTGTAGAGGTATGAATCAGGTGAAAAAAAAAAGTCAATATGAATTATTTCATCAAAATTGAGTAATATAATCTACTTAAGAATATTCACTAATATGTTTAAAATAATGTAATTCACAATTTCACATATGTTGAATGATATGCAGGGACTGGCAACAATAGAAGTCAATGTCATCCTAAGAAAAAAATTATGGAAGATGCAAATGATGATCAATTGGTCCTTGGCTCATCTACAGTGGTGCTACAAGTTAATAGAAGGGACAAATGATGTTACAATACTATGATGGATTTAGTGGAAAGAACGTACAGAGGTACTTTTCACTTACAATATAGAAACCAATCAAATGATTTGAAGAATCAGGACATATGTAAACTACAAGAGGTGTTCCCAGAGTAATGGTCAATGAAACTTGTCGAGCTTGTAATAGAAAAAACATACAAGAATAAAAAAGAAACATTCAAAAAGTAATATTCCTAAACCTGTTTATGTAAAATATGTATATATAACTATTACAAATCGTCTTTGATTCAATAATTTTAATTCTCCTATATTTATTTTTCCTATCAACAGAAAATTAGTTTAATGTCATTTTACATTTTTAGGAATATTATGAGAATCCCAAAGGATGAACGAGGTCATATGAGAAATGTGCCGGTAGGGATGTCCAAAAAGGTGTACAAGGAGATGGTCAAGGAAATGGGCATAATTGCATCGCAAGAGGATCCATCTCAACAACAATGTGCTTCAAATGTATGAACTCATTGGTTTTTAGTTTTATGTTATACATCTCATTAATTAATTCGACATTAAATATTAATTTTCAATTGTTTTGTTACAGAAAAGAAAACAAAATGGAACCTAGTCACCACACAAGACATGACGGCAAGGAAAAAAGGGGTTGATAGGAAAGTTCATGAGTATTTGTGATTTCCTTGTAATAAATTAAGATTTCGTAGTGGTTGTTATTTGTATATAAATATTTTTTTTCACTAGCAATCCTTGGATGTCTTCAAACATGTGTTAACATACAAAGAGGATCTATTAGAATAGTTGATTGACATTGGGTTAAGCAAGGGTTATGAGTATATGTTGGCGTATCAAAAATTAATTGTGGATTTTGTAAGTCTCTATGTTGTTTTACTTCTCTCATTTTATAACTAATAAAACAACAAAAACACTTTATATTAAATCTATGATTTGTGACAGGGCATAAACCTTGCAGGAAACAAAGTATGGATTTGAGCCAACATAAGACTTGTTGATAGAAGGCATGACATTTGGTTTTAAGAGAATGTGTATCATTCATGAGTCAATTATTTCTATGGTACACCGCTTTTCAATTTACATTCATATATACTATCTATTTATTTTTCATTATGGCAACTGGCAATGTAGATACACTAAGTACACTTTATTTTTATGTTTGCAGATGGAAGTTGAAGAAGAGAAAAAAAATCAAGCTAATCAACAAAACATTAGTCCAAATAACCCAATTGATGCAAGTGAATCGAGCACAAATAACAGTTCCAACGAAGAATGATGCTCCATATTTAATTTTGATGTTAATGCAAGCTATTGTAGCTTGTTGTATATTTTGAAATAATTGTCTCCGAAAATCAGACATTTTGTATAATAATGTACTAGACATAGTGTTCGAATTGAAAATTTACTAATAAATGTAACAATAATTACATGCATGTTGACATTTTGATTATTGCTATCTCTATGTTGTCATATTTTATATGATAAAGGCACTCTTATTGATATATAAGGGTGAAAATGCGAAGTTGGGTAACAGGGTATTTTTTAAGGGCGAATTATAGCCAAAAGGTGAAATTTGAGGATAAACCATAGATCACATAAGGAATCATATTCACCTATTTTCAAGTGGGGAAGAAAAATTTGGAGTCATATTCGCCTATATTTTTTCGAGTTAAACAAAGCTGGAATCATATTCGCCTATTTTCAAACGAAGGGGATAAATTTTCGCCATCACCAGGATAGGGACAAGGGTTCTATATCCTTCTAATTATTTTTACAGCGATTTAAGGTATGTCATTTTAATGTTTTTACAATGTGATCTTGAATCTTGATTGTTTGTGTAGTTTTAAGAAATAGTAAATTTAAATAAGAACACATCATTACAGTAGTAACCGCATATTTGTGTGAAATAGATATCTAGTTGTTCCTTTTTTTTTACCATTAGTGAATTCTATCTGTATTGCATGGGATAGGAAAACCCTTATTTTTATTTGAGACCACAACTGCACCATTTGTTATGAGTGAGCACTATTACTGTGTACCGTTATCGAAATTTATGAACGAGTATTGCAGGCTAAATATATTTATCTTAACATTTAACCCAAAAAAAATGATGAAGGAGGGTTTAGAGTATTGACCAGTTTGTGAAAAACTCTATAGAAAATGAGAGGACTTGCCACCCTCGAGCCTGGATTCCCTCTATTTGAAAGAGGTCTGTCTCATACTAAATTTCTCATCAATACATTTTGCGCCAACCAATTGGGCCTTTGAGGTTAGGTTAATTTAAATCCTTCGGACGGCATTGCCGTGGTGGCAGGCATCGAATATAACTAAAAAATGGACTGGTATTATGTACTAGAACCACTTGCTTCTTCTTACCAATAAATGCCTGTAGAATCAAATGGTAATAAAATTCTATAGGAATATGCCTATATTATCAAGGTTTTTTTAAATTTAAGAAAGCACCAATATAAATTGACCCGGATCTATAGTGGGGGATCCATAGAAATTAAAAGCATTTTAATAAAAACACTCTTTATGGCCATTTTTCAATTTTGAAATATCACTTCGCTAACCAGAGATCTTCTTATCAGAGGTGCCACCTCAACTAAGAGAGTTCAATTCCAGTATAATTAGGAAACTCTAAATACTAGAAATCCCCACGATGTGAGAATGGGGATCGGGACAGAGACGAAATATCAATCCCCACGACATGAGAACGAGCATCCGGACAGAGACAAAATCTCCGTCAACTTAGTACCTTTAACAATCGACACAAGTTTTTCCGATCTTTTGTTTTTGTCGTAAGCATTTTTTGGGTCGTTGTGGATGATGGCTTGATTTATTCATCGCTTTTCTTACAAAGGCATGTGCGATTTGAATTTCCGTGGCTTGTCTATTTTGAATGTCCTATGCAATCGTTAATGGCATCCGTTTGAAGGTCGTATGCAGTCGTTAATGGAATTTTGTTTCATATGTGACATTATTAGTTATATTTTCTAGATGTTGCTTATTTTATGGATACAATTTCCCACTTATTTAATGGTTTCTTACCCCCAAAGGCATCCCATTATTCCTGAGTGCTAAATCCTGAATTGCAATTCGCATACCAGATGATCATATCACATGATGTGCTCCTCACGTGCTGAGGGCAAGTTGCAGTAATAGATTCTGGATGAGGAAGAAGAAGCATGTTGATGTGGAAAACATGCTCTCATCTAATTTGTGTTAATATATACTGGAATCTTCTGATTAAAACAATGAGTAGAAAAGAAAATTAATAGCGGAAGCATACCTGAATCCATTGAAGGAGAAACCTTACAGGAAGAGAACCCTTTGAGATGATCTTCCAATTCTAGCCACTAGATTCTGCGTCAACTTCTCTTGAGAGGATTTTCAGAAATTGGAATGCGTCGTGGTAGAATGGGGACCATAACCTTATTTATAAACCGCTAGGGCAGTTCACAATAACCGCTAGGGCAGTTTTAACTTCATCATAATTATATTTCCGCCTCTCATAGAAATAATAATTATCTGGTATCTACACAATAATCTCATGACAATTATACCCTTAAGCCAATTAATCAGTTATTAATTAGATCACTATATTTAGGCTTAATTAAATGATAGCACACACATTTTAATTATTTACATGTGTGGCCCAAATTATAGATTAATTACGAAAATTATTCTAACAATCTCCCACTGGGCCACATGCATATGTAATCAAATAAATGTGCTTAACCTTATGAGCTCAAAATTTGCTATCATGTCCTTAGGGTATATCCGAACAATCTGGTCCATTAACTATACTGATATAGGATCAAGGTGGCCTTTGTTACATCAATCGTTACTAGACCAATCAATGGTCACATATATCTGCATAGCTAAATGACATAGATCAATCATGAGTGCATAGCATGGAAATTACATGCAATGTGATCTATTCATGCCTATTTCCAACTGGTCCTACTTAACTTTATTAAGATCAAATTTTTATCATAATTTAACAGAGTGCAATAAAATGAATACTTTATTTCTGCAGAACACAATCCAAATGTATAGATAAAGTCTAAACATAACATAGAGCAATATACAATGAATAATGTAAACTCCCACTAAATCTGAATATCCTCAAATGAGACAACACCCATATGAGCAGTGTGCTCATGAAAGACCTTGGGTGGTAATCCCTTTGTAAGCGGATCCGCTATCATGGAGTTTGTTCCAATATGCTCTATGGATATCTGTCCACTCTGTACTTTTTCTTTTACAACTAGGAACTTGATATCAATGTATTTTGATTTTGTAGAACTCCTGTTGTTATTGGAATATAAAACTGCTGATTTATTGTCACAAAATATCTTCAGTGGTCTTTCAATACCATCCAGAACACGTAGCCCAGTGACAAAATTTCGTAGCCATATTCCTTGATTGGATGCCCCATAACATGCTACAAACTCTGCTTCCATGGTGGATGAAGTTATGAGTGTCTGTTTGGCAGACCTCCATGAAATTGCTCCACCAGCCAACAGATAAATATAGCCTGATGTGGATCTTCTGCTGTCTTGGCATCCAGCAAAGTCGGAGTCGGAATACCCAATGATCTCTAACTGATCCGATCTCCTATATGTAAGCATGTACTCTTTTGTTCTCTGTAAATATCTCATAACCCTCTTGGCTACTCTCCAATGATCCATTCCAGGGTTACTTAGATATCTGCCTAACATACCAACAATGTACGCAATATCCGGACGTGTACATACCTGAGCATACATTAGACTCCCCACAGCCGAAGCGTAAGGAATCTTCTGCATTTCTTGACTTTCTAAACTATTTTTAGGGCATTGATTAAGACTGAATTTGTCTCCTTTAGCGACAGGGGTATCACCTGGTTTGCTATTTTGCATGCCATACCTTTTGAGAACTTTATCAATATAGGTCCTTTGTGACAATCCTAAAATACCCCTAGAACGATCTCGGAGTATCTGGATTCCTAAGACAAAGGAGGCATCACCAAGATCTTTCATCTCAAAATGTTTTGATAAAAATCTCTTGGTGTCGTGTAATATGTTACTATCATTTGTGGCTAGCAATATGTCATCGACATATAAAACCAGGAAAATATACTTACTCCCACTGAATTTGTGATACACACATTCATCCATAAGATTTGCCTCAAAACCACATGAGACAATAATTTGATGAAACTTGAAGTACCACTGACGAGAAGCTTGCTTGAGCCCATAAATGGATTTAGTTAATTTACAAACCATATTCTTTGAGTCTTCGGACACAAAATTTTCTGGTTGTACCATATAAATTGTTTCATCAATGTCACCATTGAGAAACGCTGTTTTAACATCCATTTGATGTAACTCAAGATCATACTGTGCAACTAGTGCCATGATTATCCTGAAAGAGTCCTTCGTAGAAACTGGAGAGAAGGTCTCTTTGAAGTCAATTCCTTCTTTTTGAGTAAAGCCTTTAGCTACAAGACGTGCTTTATATCTTTCTACATTACCATTTGAATCCCGCTTGGTTTTAAATATCCATTTACAACCAATGGGATTCGTACCAACTGGTAATGGGACAAGTTCCCAAACTTTATTGTCTTGCATAGATTTGTACTCTTCATTCATGGCTTCAATCCATTTCTGAGAGTTGGAACTTTTCATGGCTTGCTGGAAGTTGATTGGATCATCTTCCATCATTCCACTTTCTACCTCATGTTCCTGGAGATATACGATATAATCGTCCGAAATTGCACTTCTCCTCTCTCTAGTGGATCTCCTTAATGGCATATTTTCTTGAGGTTGTTGAGTTTGTTCTTCAGGAGCAATGTCCTAATTTGCAATGGGTTGAACAATTAAGGGTTTAACAATATTGTCTGTTGGTTGAGGATCCAAGTTTACTTCTTGATCAATGATAGGTAGTGAAACCTGTATATTATCAAAAGCAATAGTAGATCCCTCTTCCTCCTCAAAGACAATATTCCTAGCCTGATTTCTCCCCCCAAACTCAACATCCTCAAAAAATGTTGCAGTTCCCGTCTCAAAAATTGACCTAATAGCAGGATCATAAAATTTAAAACCCCTTGATCGTTCTGCATAGCCAATAAAGTAGCTGCTAACTGTTTTAGAGTCCAGTTTCTTTTCATGAGGCTTATAAGGTCTCGCTTCAGCTGGACATCCCCAAATATGAAAATGCTTTAAACTGGGCTTTCGACCTGTCCAAAGCTCATAAGGCGTTTTAGCAGCCGCTTTAGTTGGCACCCGATTTAGGATATAAGCTGCCGTTTTGAGTGCTTCACCTCATTGGTTACCGCACCTCTCAAAGCTTCTGGAATGCCGCGCTTCATGATCATAAGACTTAGCCTATTTGAACGTTCCCACTTATCCCAATAAACCTCATCTTCTTGAGTACTATCCTCATTGAGTTCATCGGGTTTGGGCATTCTCAAGGCTAAATCTATATCCATACAACCTAAGAGAATCATCATATTCTCTATCCAGTCCTTAAAATTAGTTCCATTTAACATAGGGACATTATTGATGTTGGCAGATATAGAAGTAGTTGATATAAAAGCTGAATAGAGAAAAAAATAAATTGAATCAAATAAACCATCATCTTTAAATTTAAAAAAAAAAAAAAAACAAATTATGACATTTCAAGATACCTAGCACAACATTAATATCAAGTCTTTGGACAGTAATATTAACTGTAAGTGGTACTCTTGTTGTAGTGATCAAACATTGATAATAAGTTATGTCAAATAATGAATCTATCTTTGGATTGATTTATTATTCACATTAAGTTACCTTTATAATCATCACATATTTATCACCACAGGTATGTATGCAATTTGACCAAATATTAACTTTCCTTTGGGCCAGTCAATACCCGCATGAATCACATACACACAAAAAATCTAACACCCCGAACAAACTAATCTACACGAAAGATGTCACTTTGGTGATTTTCCGCTTTAATTAGCCTATTTAAAATGCTAGATCAATAACTTAAATATTAATAGCATAAAATGCTATTAAATTTCAAATTCACAGTTTTGATCAATAATTATATACTGAATACAATAACTGCGTACAAATCAACTGAAAAATACATTCCTAAGATTTAGAAATGCCAATAAAATAAATACAAGCAGCTCAATATTTACAGACTTTAGTTTATGGAAGTAAAGATCCCGTTCCTCCAGCCTCGAAGCTGGTAGCCTCCAGTCATAAGGAACGGCCAAAAAATGCATTTGCTTCGACTCCAAATTCAACACACCATTGAACCCATTCTCTCCAAACAGAAGACAGTGGACCTGTTATGTAACCAGGGTCGAGCTCTTTCTGGTGTCGAGCCAAACAGATTTAAAGAAGCCCTTGACATTGACATTGCTTCCAGCCTTAATTTGTTCCTTTCTCGCTTCAAGTTCAAGCTGGAGGTCAAACTTAACGATTTCTTCCACTTTATCCAATGAATATAGTCCAGTTATATAAACAAAAGTTGTTCCATTTCAGTGTACTTTTTATTGATACAGAAAACCCACAACAGATTCGAATAGTTTCCTGTATGAGGCTTCTTCAGTGTTTAGGTCGAGACACATTTCATATATTACATTTCGATAATTGCGCTGCTTTTGACAGGCCTTGAAGCCATCTGAATATCAATGTATGTCAATCGACAAGTGTAAAGAACAAGGTCATCCCCGTTCTCCCAAGCATTGGCGTTATGAAAAATGTAACAATTTGGAAGTTCAAACCAATGAGTTGAACATCATCGTTTGCACACAAAAAAAAACAAATTCTATCATGCTGGTTGCATCTTTTAGAAAAGAAAACAGTTTGGCAAACGACGATCATGACTAGTTGTAGGTTCTTTTGAATTCACATTTTTCACAATTTTTACATGCTCATGACTAGTTGTAGGTTCTTGCTCTGATTTTTTTTATTATTACTTTTGGACAACGGCTCATATTTGTTTCTTCTTCAATTTATTGACTTGGAATAGAATTATATATCATGAATATAAAACAAATTGTAATAAAATTGACGCTTTATTTTTGAACATATTTGAATTTAGGTTGAAATTAATCAAACAAAGTTTTGAAAGCACATATCCATTCTCTCACATTATATCCACACAAGAAATGCGAAAAAAAAAAAAATGCGGAGCAAATAGGTCATGCGAAACATGAAATTCCCTGAATCAAATAGATAATGCGGAACAAATAACCAATGCAACTCATATAACATATTTAATTCTTTTGCACCTGAATATTAACGTTACACATTTAATTCTAATATATACATTCATTAAATCACATGATATAAATAGTTCTGTTGCGAATGTTCACTAACATGATATCCTATACAATTAACATCATATATTTATTCCTACCCGCACTGATTCACTACGAACTCATTCCTTTACGATGCCAACTCTTTTCGTATCATACATTATTCAATATTTTATTAAATAACGCAACAAAACCATATATAATGTCTATTCTATAAATGCACGAAGATAGCTAAAAGAATTTGCTCAACTGGCATCGAGTAGTTGGTATAGTCAAGGCGGATTGTTCGACTACAGGTCTTACTCGAAGATGGCAGGTATTTTATAATTCTGATATTTAGCTTGAAAGGGTTGAACTGTAGAATAGTTGACCATAAATTGAGAGAGACTACTTGTACCGAGAAGGGTGAATACAAATGCAAGGTGGTTGGGATTCGTACATTCTGGTGGCTAGTTTGCACAGAGAAGGATCGCCGGGAATGCATAGTGGTCAAGAAAAGATTCATATATCCTGTAGATATAAAGTTCTACAAAGAGAAGAGATTCGAGGAGCCCGATCTCAGAAATCCTCAGCGGCCGTAATAAGTATACTGGACAGTTATAGAGTTCGTACAGCACTCAACAAGTTTTTTAGAATGAATTGGGCATCTTTTAGCATGGGAGAAAAAAACGTTTGGATGGAGGCCCAGATTAATCTATAAAATGGATTCGGATGTCTCAGATTTGGTCTTGCAGGAGATGCTATATATTTAATAAATGAAAAATGGATTGCTATTTGAAGCATTTATAATAATTTTACTTTCTCTGAGATTCTAAAAAAAAATTCTGAAGAGAATCCATTGACAAATAACTCAAAGAATTAATCAAGAAGTAAGCTCTGATACCACTTGTTAATATATACTGGAATCTTCTGATTAAAACAATGAGTAGAAAAGAAAATTAATAGCGGAAGCATACCTGAATCCATTGAAGGAGAAACCTTACAGGAAGAGAACCCTTTGAGATGATCTTCCAATTCTAGCCACTAGATTCTGCGTCAACTTCTCTTGAGAGGATTTTCAGAAATTGGAATGCGTCGTGGTAGAATGGGGACCATAACCTTATTTATAAACCGCTAGGGCAGTTCACAATAACCGCTAGGGCAGTTTTAACTTCATCATAATTATATTTCCGCCTCTCATAGAAATAATAATTATCTGGTATCTACACAATAATCTCATGACAATTATACCCTTAAGCCAATTAATCAGTTATTAATTAGATCACTATATTTAGGCTTAATTAAATGATAGCACACACATTTTAATTATTTACATGTGTGGCCCAAATTATAGATTAATTACGAAAATTATTCTAACAATTTGGTGGTAGTTGGAGTTGTAACTAACTGCTCCATTTAATCCTATGCTCTACGCTATATTTGGTCGGATAGTATGCCAAAAGTGGAATGTGTTTGGCCTGAGTTTGTGGGCATCAGATACCAGTTCATTAGCAAGTAACTCTCTGGTGTGTGGGAAGGCTTCAATTGTATGACTGTCCTATTCATACCAACTACAAAATATCTCATCGACTTCCCTAGATTATTGCAAATCCAAGTACATAATATCTTTCCCCACTTCCCTTGCAATTTGCATATTATTAGTTCGCTGGGACCTTACTCATGAAAGTAACGTGTAGAAATTTGTCGTCCAAAAAGCCATTCATGTTCGACGGGTTTTCAAATTTACTCTTAAATTATGTCTTTAAATTTGTATAGCGAAGTTGGCTATGCGATCCATTTCAGGCTTTAAATAATATATACCAATTTATTTCAAGTCAAAGATTTCATACGATTGGTAATATAAGCACACTTACATGTTTTATATATATAATATTTGATACAGGCCTGTAACAATACATGTTAGTCCACGGGGAGAATGCCAACACCTGTTATTCTAGCTAGAGAATCAAAGTATGGCCATAAATACAATCATTGCAATAAGGGCTCAACAAGAGAATCATGTCCCTTACAAGAATTGAACCTGGGCTAGGAGAAAAACAATCATTCCTCCCAACCACCCAAGCTACAACTGCAACAATACATGTTAGATATAAATGTATTTCTTGTTGATCAAATTTGGACTCTACCTGGCGGAATCTACAAGACTTATATGCTCACAATGTCCACAACAAACCTATTTTAATGTGGATTGTTACATATATACAAACCACAAGTTCAAAATCCAAAATGCCGAAATACAAAACTCTATATAGTTTAGGGGAATCTATCGGAAAACCTATGCCAGTAAAGGAACTCTGGTTGATGTCTTGAAATCAACCAATTCTTAAAAGATGAAAGAGTATTCATGTCTGATCTATAGTGTTTCCGAGAGAACTCTAGGAATAAGGACCACCTGAAATCAACATATTTTGATAATCATATTTGGATTGGTTGCACATATAAACTCAAAATTAATTCTCGCGTATTACTTAAATTTAAATTACGCTATATAAAAATTAAGATTGATCTCTAGGCTCACTGTAGTAAATCATAAGGAACATAAATAATACTACGTAAATTTAAGACTTGTCTATAAAAATGTTGTTATTAACGATAATGAAAATAATTACTACAATCCAAGTTACAACTAAAACTATTTCAATGATATAGACTCTCTACGAATTATAAAACGGTTGTTATTAACCATAATGGAAATAATTACTCCCATACAACGGGGAAAACTATTTTAATGATGTAGACTCTTTGCAAATTATAAAATAGTTGTTATTAATCATACTGGAAATAATTACTATGTAATTCAAGTTAGGGTGAAAATTATTTTAATGATATAGACTTTCTGCAAATTTTACGTGATGCATTAACAAGATCCCAAAATATATTTAATTGCAACTCTCTCTTATTAGATGGGGATTTTCACCACGCTAAACAAAATTCATAAAAGGGAACAAACAAAAGAGAAACCCTAATTTCTCATGACGTGGAAACTCTGCGTACTCATAACATGCATGCTCACAACTTGCCAAATTCCAAACATCAAACATTCATCGAATATATAAATATATAACTACATAGGAATTTAAGAGTTGCGTGTAATAAGTGGAATGTTGTGAAGTGAAGAGAAACGAGAATAGCAAGGGGTGAGACAATTTGTCTAATTTTTATTCCTTTAATTCTTTTAATGGAAGAACGAGACTTAACTTACAAACCATCGAGTTTTTGTGTAGTTTCCTGTGTTGTTATCGTTGTGTGTTCCATCATTGAGAAGAATCCATGATGGAGCAGTTGGGTTTCTCGATATGCATTTCAATAGTAAAGACAAACCAAAGGCAATACACAACTAGCGACATAGACATCATTAGTGATCACATAATGTCATCCGAAGTTTCTAAACTATTGGTAAGTTTGTTTATACACTTTCCGTCAAAGACAAAATTCCTTTGACCTTGAAGATCTTTTTTTTAACAATGTGATTGGCTAGTGACCACTATTCTTTGGAATCTGGCCATTTTCTGGATTATATTTTAAATGTAAGCCAGCAGATTATATTTTGAATGTAAACTTGCATGGCTTGGTTTGTAAACCCTTCCCCTTTACGTTAACTACAAAATTCCATGCACCTTCAATAACATTTTTTACGTGATTGGCTACACACCACTTTTCCTTAAAACCCTCATGGTCTTTTCATAAATTATAATTAAAATGTAAAACGACAGAGCTTCATTAAATTAGTATGAATTAAGGTGGAATCCCATAAAAAGTCAAATGATACCAATTATCTACAAGACATTTGGTAAAAGCGGATGCCTTTAATGTTTAAATAATGTTTCATCATAATTTCTTCCAAATGACTAACGTCCTTTTTTTTATATAGATGAGAATGTGTTTTGGTTTAATATTTGTTACCTCACTAAACAAAAAAAAGTTGGACTTAACTCTCGAATTAATAACCAACACTTAATATTTGTTACCTTACTAAACAAAAAAAAGTTGGACTTAACTCTCGAATTAATAATCATGATTTTGATTTGTAAAATTTTGTAACACGTTTTCATAGTGGAAATTTGGAAAATAATAAAATGTATCTAAATTTACACAAAAGATGCCTAAAAAGAATAATTTGTATTATAGAGATAATGTATAGATATAAAGTTTGTGTCAATTAATGTATACATTAGAAATAATGTGTGTTTCTTCTAGATGTTATATTTAATGTTAATTTTGTTTTAAAATATGTTTATTGTAAGCTTGAAATTTTATTTTAAAATGTGCTTATGGATATTTATAGTGTTTTAGATTTTACATATATATACATATTACTTCTAATTATAGATGGTTAGTTTAGTTTAAGAGAAGGAAATTAGTTTAGTTTAAGAGAAGAAATTGTTTCTAGCTTGCCTTTCCTATGTCTATTTAGGTCTAATTTCTTAAAAACTATAAAAAAGAAATGGAGCTAAACTTGTAATAAAATGAATTTTTTCTTTATGATTTTTTTGCTAAATTTTACATATGAATAAATTTTTCTCATGATCCAAGTTTGGTGGATGGTAGAACCATGCCTCCATTTTAAGGGATCAACTTTTGTATGTGATGAAGAGTTGTAAGCTAAAATTATAACAAAAAGAACCTCGAAGTATTAACTAAAACACCTTATTTTGAGTGTTTTTATTGATTTTTATAGAGCTTTTAGTTTGTTGATTATGGTGACATGAAATTTTTAGTGAATACATTCATAATGTTTTTCATAACATGTGTAGGAATAAAATGTTTTCTTTATTTTAATTATTTTTCGTTGATACATACACATGTAAGAAAACAATGAAAAACACTCACATAAGAGGTGAATTGGAAAGGAACTTTTGCATATTAGATATAACATTGATGAAATTGAGAGTGCAAATTTTCACCAAACACAAAAACACATGTCACAAATATTCGTTCATTGTAAATTATTTAATTATAAAATTTCCCCTAATTACTTTTTTCAATAAGGGATTATTCGCAAAGTTGTTATACTTTTCCTTGAAAAAATTGAAAGATTCGCCTACCTTAAAATGGACATTCAATACAATAGTCACCTCCTCTTATATACTCTAGGATAAATATCACATCCTTAAAGTTTTCCCTGTTGGGTAACACTTTTGGCTTGTTCTTGACAAACAAAACTGCTAAATTTTATATTTTTCAAATTAAACCTCTTCAAACCCATATCTACCTTAGGAATTTTAACTTGAAGTAAACACAAATGTTTTAGAAAATTGAATCAACTTTCTACTCATATTTTTTTTAATTTTGTTTATGGACATATTGTGGGACAAATTTGGTGCTCACCAACAACATATACTTGAAAATTTTAGGTATGGATAATGAGTGACCTGTGTGGCCGCCGGTTTTTTCATATATGGTTATTCATTTTAGGGGAAAATATTATATTTTCATAATCTACACACACTACACTTGTGCATGGACTATATTGTGAGTTTTTTAAGACTTGGGAACTATTTTTTATTATTTATCGAAACAACATATGTTTAGAAAATGGTGCATTATCGAAACACGTTGGTGAGCTTCAATTTTCTTTTTAGTGTGATTTTATTGGAAAAACTAAAAGTACCCTTTTGAAGAGGACACACCAGTTATGATCTCTGTGAAGATTTCAAATTTTTTGGTGTTGTCTTTGTTATAATATTGAATTTTCATTTTGGGTGATTTTCAGAGTAATAAAATTCTTAAGGGATAAGGTTTAGAAAACAATTATTAATAAATAGAAATTCAAATCGAAATGAAACAATTATTATATCATTAGAAACTAGATTCAGAGATGAATCCATTGCTACCAAGTTCGACAAACAATATTTAAAATTTGCAGGGGTTTGGGCTTGCTGAAGTTGCAGGTTCTAGAAAGATGCCAGATATTCTCGCAGGTTTTGTTGACCATGAACTCTGAGCTGAAAAAATATCTCCCAAACTCTCGGTTGAGAGTTTAGTTCAAACTTTGATCTGAGAGTTTTTTTTAAAATATGACGCGTTGATTGGTTCAAACTCTTGGCCTAGATTTGTATTAAACTCTCGGCCGAGAGTTTGAAATCTCACAAACTTTTAGCCTAGAGTTTTTTAAAATCTCGACCTAGAGTTTGAGGTTGACTTTTTTCCGCGTGTTCATCCGTGCGCACTAGCTTTTTTTTCACTCTGTTGTCATAAAATTGTTTCCCAACTTTGCGTTTTCACCCATAATAAAATAAACTTTTTTATTCTATTGCATTCTTTAATATTATTGTCAAATGTTACATGTGAAATGGTACATTGGTAATTAAATGCATGGATGATTAACAATATTACAATAGATTCTTGCATCTATGATATAAGAAATTAATACAAACAAACGTAATAATTAAAATTGAAATGAATTGTACTATAACAAATATTTCAATTTCAGATGAATAATGGAATTAAAAACATAAAAAAATATAATATATATATTTGACTAAAATGTCAATAGCAATTGTTCAAAGAATCATATGCGGTGCTTTTAATAATATATGTTGCCCCGATGTGCCTATACTAACATTACCCATTGGTGCGTATATACGAACATTATGCATAGGTGCGCCTATACGAACCTTATTCAGCAGTGTGTATATAGAACATTACGAACTAGTGCATTTTCTTCTCTAAATCGCATCGGTTCATGTAGATGGATTATGTGCACCGAGAACGTTCAAATCTTATGCCCAGCGTTTTTTTTTGTTTTTAAGCCCGATGGTGCATTTGATGTGTTAAAATGCACTAGGTCATTTTGATAAATTGTAAGCACCAGGAAATTTGAATATTAAATGCACTGGTGCGCTCTAATAAATTGATAGCAGCAGTAAAATTAAAAAATATTAAAAAATGTACGGTGTGTATGGTTTAAAATATTGCATTGATGCATTTATGTTAATGTAAATAAGCACCGGTGCATATATTCTATATGCAAGCACCAGTGCAACATTGAAATTTGATTCTTTCCAGTGATTGTTCTATTTGAGTGCACCAATCCAGCTATTTTAATCGTACAACACTAGTTTGTCCTAGTAATTTCAATTAAGTGCACCAATGAAAAAAGATTCGTTAAAACCTTTGGCCGCTAAGTATTTTTTAGTTATAAAATATATTCGTTATGACCTCGATAAAAACATCCACTACCATTGGCGGAGGTCATAGCAAATGGTTTTTTGATAGTTTTTTCCAATCTTGTAACACTAAAAACCTCTTCTACAAGGCCTTTTCCTTGTATTGATTTGGTTCTTTGTTGTCCTCAATACAAAGATCTCCCCTCTTTTGTATGTTGGGGAATCTGGAGAACAAGGAATATGAATATTTTCGAAGGTGTGGAAGCATCTATTTGGGTAACATGCCTCAATATTTTGAAACATTACAAAGAATAACACATAATTCATCATGTGAAGAAGCAAGTGACTGGTAGAGAACCTATTTTTTTCCCAAGGAGTGTGTCTTGGGATTCTTCATTGGAGGTTCCAACTCAAACAAGGGTGGGTGTGGTATGGTTATCAGAATTTCTAAAAGTTACTAGTTTCTGCTTTGGATGGGTTGTGGCATTGGTTCGAACAATCAGGTTGAATTACTAACATTGTGGGCCCTCCTTTTGTTTTCCAATGATAAAAAAATTATTTATTTACAAATCTATGGGGATTCAAAAGTTGTTGTGGACTTGGAAAAGAATAGATATGTTCTCAAGGTGCTTATCCTAAAGCATTGGTGTGACACAATTGAGGCTTTGAAGCCTCTTTTTATAGCTCTCTCCTTCATCAACATTTATAGAACCAACAACAATATGGATAAATAGCTATCAAAAAGAGTTGTGGGTTCCCCAAAGGAGTTCTCTATTATGAAGAGTTGCTTGATTTTGAGAAGGTTGATGAAGGATTCTCACTCATCTTCTAGGTCCTTGGATCTCTATTTCTGGGCTCTCATTTTTCTGGATAACTTTGTTCAATGCCTTTTTTCTCTAGCTACTATGTGATAGTAGATTGCTTATTGGATTTATTCTCAGTATTTCTCCGAACGAACTGTTTTTGGACAGGTTTGGGTCCTATGTTTATGACTTAGCATTTTGATAATGGTTACCTGTATTTTGGACATGTTTTGGTGACTTCATACGGTTAGATGATGGTAGTTTTTTATTTGATTATGTATTGGCTTTCAAATGTCATGTTGTTTTCCTATGGATAGTCGATGTAGAAGCTTATTTTATTGAAAATGAGGCTAGAGCTTCTTTGAGATAGTCTTATGTACATTTGATTCTCCTTTGAATAACAAGATACATGTTTTTTTTTCTGTTGAAAAAAAAAACAAACCAATAGAAAAAACTAAAATTTCCCATGGCATCCACTCGACTATAGTGAAATACTTTATAAAATCATTCCTAGATCTATTTAAGATAAGCTTTTGAATTTACTTTTGTTTTATATTTATTTCTTCATCTACACATTAGACTAACTCGAACATTAAATCCTGGCATGAGATTGTTATATATATATTTCTTCACCTACACATTACACCTGGACAGAAAGACCCTATGAAGCTTTACTATTCCCTGGGATTGTCTTTGGGCTCTTCTTGCGTAAGATCTAATCTCATAAGTAAGGATGTAGTCAATCCAAGAGGGTAGTTCCCGCGCATATCTATTTATGTTTTCCACGCCCCCCTTGCCTGCGGGGTAGCAATGACTAAGCATTAAATTCTACCATGGAATTGGTTTATATTTATTTCTACATGCATATATCCAAATGTATTATGCAGAAATAAAATATTGAATATATTCATGAAAGAAATTTAGCAACTAATATGTTTATAATAGTATCTCATTTTTCTAAAATTTTGATATATTTATTATAATAATTTATATTAAAATAAATGATCAAATTACTAAACCAACCAAAATCTATCACAATTTTAATTAAGAGAATGTATATTTTAATCATAATATTAATTCGAATATAAATACAAGGGATAAACCATGGAGTGGTTAGTTCTTGTTTAAAAAAATAAAGTGGGAAATAAATATCTACATGATGTGTTCAAAGCTCAAATCTAAATATTATGTAATAATTGCAATTTATAAGAAAAATATTGGATATTCTAATTGGAAATGAGGAGAACAATTATCCAATAACAAAAATAACTCCATAAAATTTAATTATAAGACCCTTCTTTTTTCATGGCAGCAAAACATTGACTATTTGATGAGGCCACATTATTGATAAGGGGGGGTGGTGGCTGTTCTTAAATGGTTTGAGGTGGAGCTCACAACCTTTTCTTAGTGGATGGCCCACGACCTCCCTTAAAGTAGTCCACCCATTCTCTTCAGAATGCACCAATTCTCTTAAAAGTGTTGTTACATGACCTCCCTTAAGGGGAGTGACTTATTACATAGCACCTACTAGGCATATATATACAATAGATTTAAACTTACAAATGTCAATGTGGTGATCATTGAGAAGTCATGGCTTTGATCAAGTTGCATAGATGCCTTTGGATTTGGGGTAAATGTTTTACTCATACATATAAGATTTTTTATTCAATAAAATTTTAAAATATTTATTTAAATAATTTTTTTTCAAAATAAAATAAACATATATTTAAATAAATTTGAATACATAATCATAAGTTATTTTCTTTTTCATATTTAATTTATTAATTTACTTATTAACTTTTCAAAAAAAAATCTAATTTTAATAATAAAAAAATCATTATCTCATCTATCTCAATAGTCTTGCAAGAATCTTTCATGATTATCTTTTACTTGTGAAATAAAATTTATTACTGTCTTCCATTGACACTTAAAGTACCCGTTATTCTCATGGGAGTAATCTTAAGTTTTTTTTCTTTAAATGATTCAACATACATTTTCCATTTGCAATGTGTAAAAATTTACTTAGTGTCTTCCATTTGCAATGTGTAAAAAATTATTTAGTGTCTTCCATGGATACAATTTACTATCCGCTATTTACATTGGAGTAATCCTATGTGAAGTTCTTTTTAATGATTAAACATACACGTTCCATTTGCAATGTAAAGCTAACTTTTTTTTCCAATGAATGTAAAGCTAGCTTATAATGTCACGTTTTTTTAATGATTAAACATACACTTTCCATTCGCAATGTAAAGCAAGTTCTAATGTCACATAGTCGCAACATATAGTTCCTCGATTTACATTATGCATGCAGTGATAGCATAGTACGGCCTATTAAATTCTGGTAAAGGATTTTTAAGAAAAAAATAAAAACTAAAAACGAGTGAAAATGTTTATGTTTCAATTAAAAATAAGTTATTATTATTTTTATATATATTTATTTATATATATATATTTTTGTCAATGATATGTTGGTCTATTGGTGGGGTTAGATGGATTTCATTCCATCCACTTGGGTTCAATTCTGTTGAGACATCTTCTGGCTTGGATTAACGGCTGATGGTTTGCTCAACCTACCATTCATGATATGTGAAGAAGTTTGTTAAAATTTCCCGTGCGTTGTTAGCTTTCCTTGATTCCTTTGGAATAGCAAGAAGGTGATTTTTCCACTCAAAAAATATTATATTGATTTTGAATAAAAGATAGTTAAAAATGAACTTATAACAATAATATTTATACTCACTATCCTTCTTTATTAAAGTTTGAAATTTTTATCAAATAACGTAAAAACAATATTAATTAAAATTCTCTTCACAATGTAAGTAAATGTAAGTACATCAACTTTGAACATTTATTCCATTAATTTGATGTTTTTAATAATAATTGTAAGGACATCAACCTTGAACATTGATTCCATTAATTGGACATTTTCCTTTCAATCTACTTTCCTAAACCCTTGAAGATAACCTAAAAGCGCTAATACCATACTAACATCTATAATCACTCAAAGATTAAATTTTTGCTTAATCATCTTGTCAAAACCTCTAGTTGATCTTCCCACCTCCTTCCATCAACTTTTTTTTTAAATTTACTCATCCCAAAATAAAATAACAAAAGATATCCAATATATATTTATGCCATTTTTAACATAAATATGCAAGTAATTTCCTCCATATAATATATACACATAATTTATCGAACAATTAATTACTATTTTATTTCTCACTTTTAAACCTTATATTTATTTATTTAATATTTGTTTTCTAGGTACACATAATTTATTCTTTTAACATGAAGAAACGCAATATTAACTTTTTTAAATAATAATACCAATGTGCAAAACCTAGGGCATGCACATGTACTTATCATGTGTAATGCTCTATGTGCGCTAGTACATAAGCAATAATTACCCCCAAATACAACATTTTTTCTTTTATTTCATAAATATAGGTGAAAAAAATAACTATGGTTAAAAAATCATGCAAATTCATACTTAATCCATATTCCATCATTAATAAGCAGTAGTAGGAACCATTAGTCCACCTCCTGTACTTGAATGGTCCCAATCACCATGCCATGGGTCCCTATATTGAGACTCTTCATATATACATTGATATGGAATGGGAATAAAAATCATCCCTATCCATTTCAAACCTCTATGGCTCTAGACATCTCCTGAGCCAATTATAGTATTTAAGGTAAATCCTAGATTCATAAGGGAATAAGGTTGGGTATACAACTCATGAATAGACCATATATAGGTCATATCCATTTAACGCCTTTATAACTCTAGACATCTCATGAGCCAAGTATAGTATTTAGGGTACATTCTAGATTCATAACGGAATAAGGTTGGACATACAACTCATGAATACACCATATATAGGTCATAACCGATTGAATCACTAATATAAAACATTTCAAAAAGTGAGATTTGAACTCTACCCAGGAAGGTAACAACTTTACCTCACAACCACTCAAGCTACACACATTTGACTCCTTGCTCCTCTTATTCACATTACATCATAAAGCATCAATTCATCACATATATCAAATCATGATGATCATGTTACCTATAAGAAATTTAACATTAATCACATGCTATAGCCAAAATGAAAGCCATTCATCACATGTATCTAATCATTATCATCGTGTAATTGAAAAAATAAGAGATTTATTTATAAAAATATTTTTTCAAAATACATGTAAAATCATAAATCATAAATTATTGTTCATCAATATAAAACTTATCATTTCATATCTATCATATATTATTATCCCCCAACTTCATTGTATTTACATAAAAATTATCCTCTCATCTCTACTCAACTATATAAAACAACAATTACTAAAAATATAAATAAAATCAAAGCTAATTATAAATAACCCTGATATCTCAATAAAAAAAAATGTTATGAAAAACATAGTATATGACTTCTGGAAAACAACAAGGCACTAACAAAACTTATATCATTCAACAACAATACAACGGATCTCAAAGTAGCATAGAAATATGTTGTTTGCAAATGCATACATTTGCATTTGAGTCATTGAGAACTCTTTAATCACACAAACAATTGTTGGTCGGTGAAAGATAATTAGCTTGTTTTAGTAATAAATCAAAGATCTAAATCAAACATAGTTAATGAAGAAAATGTGAGGCATTACATTATGCTTTTTTGGCACCTCGCATATATTTATAAGTGTTACGTGCCAAGCTATAAGAGGAAGGGATTGGCATCCAAGCCTAATTAAGAACTCCCTCTATAGCAAACGAAAGTGTAAGGAGCACAAAATTGAAGGGTAGTAAGTCTTTATGCACAATAATCATCCAATAATGTCGAATTTGAATTAGAGTATGCAACGTATGAGATATCAAATAATAGTAGGTTGTGTCATCATAACTTTGGTTAATATAGTTATTATCTTTTTCTTTATATCGATAATATTGTTTTTATGACAAGGAATTCCTTTAATCTCAACAAGCAACTAAAAATGTTCAAGGATTTTTTCTCAAATATAGGTATGATTGTTAATACTGGAAAAATAAAGGTTATGATAATCAAATCTCAAAATATCACTTATACTAATTTCATGTATGACAACAACAACTTAGAGGAAGTGATTTCATGGAAATATTTTGGAATTGAACTTCATCACAAGACTAACTATAAATATAGCATTGAGAAAATGATTAATGGAGGATGGTAAACATATTATGAACCTGAAAATAGTTGTAAATTAGAATACCTTTGGATTTGGGATAAGAATAAATTCCTCTTTAAGACTCTCATCAATCCTGAAACCTTTGAGACTCTCGTCAATCTTGAAAACTCAAAGTTAAAAGCAATACATGCGATCCCATCCTCCCCATAGAGGAAAGTATCTTCCCCTTGAGAGCATGGTTATGATTAGGTACGTAATGTACAAGAACAAGATAAACAACATGGGAGACAAGAGGATTCCGAAGATTGCTTCCAAAATAGCGCCAAGATCTCACAATGCTTCAATGCTTCAACACATCATAAATTTTATTGAATCTTTTGACCGCAGCTTTTACATACACGCAGATCGACTTCGGATGGCGAAGCTCATCACTGCAACACCAACTCTATGTGCCTAAACACAATGTCTGAGGCTCATTTAGCTATCAGAAATAGCAGAGCTGTAACTTCCAGTAGGCTTCTTGGAGGCACTCAGATATGTTTACTAGCACCCTATAGACTGACATAAAACATTTACAGACTGAGTTCGGATTTTGATGCAATCTTATACCTCGAAGGCAAGTTGCAGAGCATAGACCTTACTCGACTCAACTTGCAGAGCTTCTCAACACATGAGGACTAAAAAACCGAATGAATAACTAAGACCCCAATCCTTTCTTTTATAGCATTACAACCGGTTAATCGGTGGCTTGGAATGGGCAACCGTGAGTAGGAAAAGGAGATTCGGGGTGCTTATGGGACCGTAGAAGTATTATATCATCCCTTAAAGGCAATGCCATATGGGGACCCGAAACTCTTGACTCATTAAAACAGAATCAAATGGACGACAAACTTTATTATAATGGGCCAAACTTTAACAGGACTATCGAAAAAAGATCTCGACATAGTACAAAGTGGATGCTTTTAAAGGCCGGCCCACCACGGCTTTCACATGACTTAAAGCAAAAGTAGATAGGAACAAAAGCAGATTTGTACAAAGATGCTCCATCAGTTGTAAGGATCACAACCTTGCCGACAAAGACAAACTTCTCAGCCACCAATGTCTACACCGCGACAGGCACAATAAAATCTCGAGAAAATATCGTCATAGTCTTCATCATAATATCGCTAAGAATATTTAGCGAGAGGAATTGGAGGATAAATATCTCCGCTGAAGCAACGTTCCACGTATGAACCATGAAACAGTGGATTCTCCTGACAGATAAACTCACCTTCAAAAAGTGACTCAACTCTGAAGTCAAGTGGGAGTTTTCTTGTGTGTAGTTTGGTGTCAACATGGTTACCATCATGGTCTCTTTTGATAAACTTCTAGTTTATATACACTGTGTGTTCTAACCGCGTGTAGCGACCACCATGGTACCTTAATAGGAACTTGAACCATTGATGGTTCTGATCAGCAATCTGCATATCGGCTTGAAGATGCAGAATGAAGTTGGCTCTTCTATTTTCCCAATCAACTCTGGGGCAAAATTTGTCTAACAATATCTCAGTCCATCCAGACCAAGACTTATTCCTTAAATTACTTGGATCACCACATATTATAATGGATTTTTCTTCTCTACAGAACTGCAAAATAAGAATATAGGAAGACCAAGTTAGGTCACCTTCACCTATATAAACATACCAGACAACATTGTCGTCTTCTTCATTGCAGTCAATCCATAATTCTCTGCATTTCTTCATCTTTTCTTGAGCATTTGAGAAACAACAAGAAACTGTTCTTTCCCAACGTTCTAATATCTGGAGCTTTAAAGGAGAAGCAAGAATTTGCTTGATCACTGTCAAATCCAGATATCTTTCAGCCTCTTCTCTAGAACTATAATCAAGAAGTTGGCTTCTTTCTTCTTCTGTGAGGGAATCATCCCATGGCTTTAGGAACAGAGTTTCTTTAGGCTGGTATAAAGGCTAGACCATAGATTTTCCTTTATCATAATTTGAAGAGCTAGGGCCGAACATATTTAATGCTGGTGCAGAGACTATAGGCTGGGACTTTTCCCTAGTAAGCATATCAGTCAAACAGTTTAAATATCCAAACTTATAAACTATTTCAAAATCAAAATTAGAAAGCCAAATAAACCATTTCAAAATGTGACTACTATTTTCTGCCATTAAATTCTCATTCTTAAAAATACTAGGCATGATTTTCAGATCAATTCTTATGATGAATTTGACTGGTTTTAAAAAGAGAATAAAATGCTGAACAGTCTTTTTGACTGCAAGGATCTCTTTGTGGCTACTTGGATAATTCAATTCTGCAGCTTTGAAGGAACCAGAATTGTAACCACATATATTTTCTTTGTTATCAATTGCTTCTAAAAGAACACCACCCCATGTGGTTGAAGAAGCATTTGTTTCAATGATTAATTGAATAGATCCTTGTGGCAGAAATAAGGAAGGTAAATTATGAACTTTGGCCTTTATTTGCTGGACTGCCAAAGTCATTTGCCCAGACCATCTTGGAGGGTTTTTCTTAAGCCTTTACTGGAGAACATGGATGTCTATGGCTTGACCTCTATAAAATGGCCGGATATAATTCAGACTGCCTAAGAATATCTGCAGCTGGGTTTTATCAAGTATTTGATCGGGAAAGTGATCAAAAGAGCTTAGCACATGCTTTTGTAGAATCAATTGTCCTTTCTGGATCTTGAATCCTAGGAAATCCATCTCTGTCTTTCCTATTTCCATCTTAGATTCTGATAAGACTAACCCATGTTTGTATACCAAATCATAAAGATTTTGCAGGTGTTTGAGATGATCCTGCAGATTCTTAGAACAGATCAAAATATCATCAATAAAAACTAACAACCATGGAATATCACGAAATATATCTTCCATTCTTTTCTGGAATTCCGATGGTGCATTATTAATACCAAATGGAAGGACTTTCCACTGGTATTTCCCATGAGGGACAACGAATGCAGTCTTGAACCGATCTTTTGCATCAATCCCAATCTGATAGAAACCAGATTTTAAATCAAACTTACTAAACAGAGTGCAGCCAGAAATTCTCTGTAATAAGCTTGCTTTGTCAAGAAGGGGATATCTCACTTTCTATAAAACTGCATTGAGAGGTTTGTAATTTACCACTAATTTGGGCTTACCTCTCTTTTGTTCTGAGTGCTTATTGACCATGAAAGCACGACATGCCCAAGGAATTTTGCAGGGCTCTATTAAGCCTTTCTCTAGCAGCTCTTTAATTTCTTTTGCACAGAATTCTCTTTCTGATGGGGGCATAATCCTAGCAGAAGCTTTCATAGGCTTTATCTTCTGTAGAGGGTCAAAAGGTAGGGACACAAAGTATTTTTCCCTTTTCCAAAAAGCATTGGGGCTTTCATAACAACAGTCCTTAATCAGTTTTTCTATGATAGCTGCAAGAGACTTTTCTTTATGCATTTCTACATAAGCAATGCAATGCTCCATTTTATGTAGATCAGCAACCTTGGGAGAGCTGACTGGATTAGACTCAATAACAGACTTACATTTATATAGAGGCTCAAAAAACAAAGGGAAAATTACAAGCTGAGATTTTATGGTACAAGAAAATAACATTTTAGCTGTATCAATGGAAAATGGACTAACTCTTTGCAGAAACTCAGAACCAATGAAACAGTCTTCTTTGCGACTATCTAGTCTGTACATAGACAAAGAATTAGACTTATTAGAAAGCTTTACAGGAAAATCTTCAACCTTACCACCAAGGGAGACTGGAGTACCTTCTATTGCAGAACTGTATTCTCTGCTTTTTTCCCAATAGAAAGTAGGGATGGTTGAACCTTTGGCTAGGTTAAATTGACAGCATGAGTCTAACATACAATCTAAAGTATATGGATTATATTCAAGTGGACAGAACAAGACTTTTATAAACAATTTGGGACCTTGAAAAGCACCTAACAAACTAGGAACTTGAGAAACAGGAGAGGTAGGTGAATGAGGAGGAGTAGAAGAAGGAGACTCTTCTTTTCATTCAGGATTTTCCATAGCTTGTTCTAAATGCTTGCTTAGATATTCATCTGAGGACTGATCTTTTTCCATGACCAGTATCTTAACCATATCCTTTAATTCTTCAATTTATTTAACAAGCTTTTTCAAACTTTGTTGCTTTTCCTTGATTTGCATCCTTAGTAATCTCTCTTTATCTCCTCTGTAATTCTGTCTCTCTTCATGTCCATTAGGGTAGTTTTGGTAGATATCAGCAGGATTGTATCTTGTCGACATAAAAGGATTTTCAACTTTTTCTTTACCTTTTATGACTTTTGCTTATCCAATAGACTCAAAAGTTTCCTTTTTTCATCTTTGAGATATTGTCTCTGAACAAACTGATAAACATGAATAGTAGCTAACTTAAGATCAATTTCAGCTAGTTGTTTTTCAATGGATTGCTTCTGATTGAAGGAGAACATATAAAGAGAAAAATCATATTCAGGCAGCATACACCCCCCTAAATTTGCTTCCTGACTGGAGGCAGAAGTGGAGCTGGAATCAGACTCATAGGCAGGGGCAAATTTAGCTAAAGCAATTTTGGACTTAAAGTCAGAATCAGATTCAGACTCGGAATCATCTGGTAAATAAATGACTTCTCCTAAAGGAGGAGGAGAATCAACAGATAGTTCAAACAGATCCCACCAATGTGGATCTAAACTGGAACACACAGCAAGCCTTGGACGAGACTTTCTGTCTTGACATTTACCATCCCAATGGCCTGGTTTTCCACAGATAAAACAAACATCTCTCTTACCTTTCTCAGTACGTCTTTTGACAAATCTTTTGGAATGAGATTTGTAATAAGAAATACATTTCTTATCTCTGTGTTTGTAAGCATGCTTAGATTTATGCTTATATGGCTTCTCTGGGTGATACCTAGGGCTTGAAGTATAGAATCCCTTTTTCTTTTTACAATTGCAGGATTCTTTTCCAAAATGTCCACGGTTATGTGCACCATACCCCCAATCGGGCATTCTTGCAACATCTTTGCAAAATGAAGCAGAGTACATTTTCTGGTGTCGCTTGAAGTCTTTACTAACTCGGCGTTCTAAACAGTGTTCTTGCCAAGTTTCAAGTATATGGGCATGCAGTTGGGCTAATGACATTCCTCGTAACTCAACATGCTTATCTTTCAAATCCTATTCAATTGCATCTGGAACATGACCTGGAAAAATCCTAAGGTAGTGCTTCAAATAGGGAGGCTTGCTTCACATACCAGAGGAAATTAACAAGTTTTGCATATAACAAAAATATTCTTCACTTTTAATAAGATCACATAGTCTTGCAGACATGAAAAGTGAAGCAAGATGGTCGTAATCCTCACCATCTTCAGGACCATAGAATTCCTTACTTAAGGATTTTAATATTTGCTCATCTGCATCATCAGCAGCAAGCATCTCATTGTGGGCTTCTTGTGGCAACCAATGCCACCATTCATATGCAAGGCATGAAAGACCTGCAACTAACTGAGTACCCAAGTTCTGGCCTGTAAGGTTATTGTCCTGGTGTTTCTTGTATAAAATCCATTGTCCGAGCATTTGTATTGCATTTTTAATATCAGCTCTGGTTTGACATTGCACATTCAAAACCGTCTGTTCTGGCATTTGAGACAATAGATTGTTCATAGAATTGATTCCAAAATGGAATCGCTGAGATGGAGCTGTGGATGCATGAGCATCTGGCATATGAACATCAAAAGAAGGAGGAGCAACGTTATGACCCGTATTGGAAGATTGAGCTTCAGTATTATGAAAACCAATTTCTAAAGCGGCTAATCTTGCAGAGTACTTTGGATCTAAGGCTGGTTTGAATTTCTTGAATTTAGAGATCCACTCTTCAACTTCTGCTTGTATAGAATCACTCTCTCCAAAGTCAAAATCAGGTTTTTCTATTGAGGCACTAAATTGACTCAAGGAATGACTCTTACTATGTGAAGGTTTTCTTGGACGTCCTTTGGCAGCTAGTGCAAAAACATGATCACTAACAGCATAAGATTTTTTCTTCAAATTTTCTGTTTTTTTCACAAGCTCTTCTAACATAGCCATTCTCCTATCAGATTTGGCAGATGCTGCTTCAATTGCCATTCTTATTTCTGTAGAATCATGGAGAAGATGATCCAACAGATCTAGCTTTGTTGCTAGAGTACTTATTTGTTGTTTCTTCTCTATCACACTATTTTTCAGAAATAGGAGATCTCGTGCCATGTCATCAAGATTCCTTGCAGTGTGTGCTTGTTGCAAATTACCCCAATTGGCTAATTTAATTTCATTAGATACTGACTGGTCAGGGGCAGATGACTTACTAGGCATAAACTCTTTTTTGGCTTGGCCATCAGCAGAGAATTGACGGAAAGGTTGGTCTCGGAGATTTCTTCTAGGGATAAAAGATCTATTACCACCAGTATTGATTTCCATGTCATTTCCTTTTCTAGGAAGGGAAAACATTCCTAAAGAAGGAAATTCTTTATTTTTCTGGTGTTGAATTCTCTGTAAAATTTTCTTACATACAGGACAGTCTACATGCTGGCCATGGTGCTCATTATCAAACAATCCTGTAAAGGAAGGTCGCGAAGAAGAAGAAGAAACATAAGTATTTACATTATTAGCTTTGGCTTGAAGCCAAGCATTATTATAAGAAGACACAGACGTAGACCTAATCAAGGGAGGTTGGAACCTAGGGGTAGGGTATTCATCTAGGACTCGGAAAGAACTGGTTGTATGATCAAAAGTCAAAGGCTTTGCATTGAAATAATTGGCTATCCTTTCATTATTTCAAAGTTCAGAATATTTGACCTCCCATTGTTTGGGATACTAAATTCTAGTCCAATCAAAGGTAATAGGAGTGGCATTTTTCAACTTCTCTCTCTCCACCACGCTGTGCAGTTGAGAACTCTGATGCACTTGGGATCTGAGAGCAGGTAAAGTATCGTTACCAAACCGGATGACGACACCCCTTTCAACTAGATAATCTTTGATCCAGTGTCCATATTGAACCCCTTAGGAAGAATATAGGCCTTAAGCAAGTCATAGATATAGGGATCGGTCAAGCTTACAGAATACTTAGGGTAGATAGTACCAAAAGCTGGTCCATCGTGCAGAGGAGCGATAAAACAACCTATAACTGCATCAGCAAAAATCTTACATGTCTAGTCTCTACAACGACACATATAGAAGAAACTTGTAGATAAGGACGAACTAAAGGACCTAGACCAAGTTTAACTGCTCCTAAATGAGCATACTTAAACCCTTGAGCTTTCGCCCAATCAATATAACTTTTATCTAAGAGATTTACATGTACAGGTTCATCTCTATCAGTAAAAGAAACATCTATAGAAGACACCTTTATTTGTGTTGCAGATTTGAGGTTCCACCAAGGAAGTCGGTAGACATCTTTCGAAAGTATTTGGGGCAACTTCCAATTTTCAGAAGGATTGATATCATTGATGTGTATGAAAGAAGAATCTGAAGTGGATGGAGGATTAAAGGATGATCTATGGTCTGCCAGTGATACTTCTGTATCATTTCTTTATTCACATTCTAAGGTTGTGAGCTCAACTGTATCCATTGCAAGGTCCATGATGATTATGAGGTTTAGTGCTCACTGATAGTCTCTGGCAACTCTGAGGACTTACTATGCCTTCCCACGGCTATGGCCTCTCTGACTTCGGAAAACTCAACTTAAAACCTCTCACGCCCTACAATCACTCAACGGTCATTTCCACCACCTACCCAGCACAGTTGTAGAATGCAAAAACAAAAAGATAATGTAGATATCACAGTAGATTTAGTAGATATAAAGCATACATTCATTCACATTCAGAAAACAGATAGATTATACCAGAGATAGCTGATTGAAATTGTATATGGCTCTGATACTAAAAATAACCTGCAACTTAATAGAGGTTGGCATAAAGATTGTATGTCTTGGCTAAGTCATTAGGGATTAGAGGAAGAAATCACTCTAGAGAAAAGTGATATTAGTAAAAGTATTATTACATCTACATTTAATGAGAAGTTGTGGTGTGATGAAGATAAGAAAAAATTAAGATATTATAAGGATGTGATCAATAATGAGTAAGTCTTCTACACATCATAGTAGCAAATATGGCCGTATACGGTGAACATTCAGATGATAGTATAGTTAACCATTTATATAAAATATAAAACTCCAAAGCATGGTCAACTAATAAAAAAAAGATTTAAGAAAAAGATTTAAAATACTTTTTCAAATTCTTATAAATTTACCATCCCTCGAAAAAAATTGTGAATCAAAGAAAATAAGAATTTACCATTATTCGAACAAAAAATAACGTGGCTTATTACTATTACATGTAGTTTTTTATTTAAGTTTTATTTTATATGTAATTGTTATTTTTAGTATTTATTATTTATCAAAAAGTAAATTTATGTAGTTTCTTTATTCTCATTTTTTTAAGTCATTTTAAATAAAAATAGATTTGTGTAGTTTTAATTTTTATTTTTAAAGTTTTCAATGAATAATGAATGAAATGATAAAATTTGGAATGATTATATTATATATAATCTTATTTTTTTTAAATTAAAATTGCATGTTTTTTGTATTTATAAGATGTCTACTTCTGTATTTTAGTCGTACTTGATTTTTTTGTTACATATTTTTTCCGTATTGTTTCCGAATTGTATTCGAATCCGTACTCAAATCTTGCTACTATGCTACACATGATCCATCTATATTTACATATATAAAGTTGAGAGCATATATTAATAGTTATTTGTCCCTTCTCCCATTGAAAAAAAATGATATTTCATCCAACTAATTTGAATCAAATTGCTCACAATCTTATTTGTTTTTACTAAAGTAAGAGAAGCATAAACCCCTTAAACTCATCACAACTATGGTGATTTAAAAATGATTTTATTAAATCTTTTATAATACATAATTATTTTTTTTAAATAAAAGATTCCTTACTCCTATAAACCAAAACTTCTATAACCATCATTATCATAATAATAATTCTACTTTTAATAATAAAAAATTATCTTTGAACGTAGTTAGGTCTCTACGTAATAGTATGGTAGAGATGTTGTAATGTTCCTAACATTATTCTACCAGAAATATATATAAAAAAAATTAAAAAAATTGATGTCAGCTCATAAAGAAAAAAGTAAAACCACCCACCTAATCCTAAGCTTTCCTTGAGTGCAAAAAGTACCCACCACCTAGAGTTCCCCGTTAGAGCGTGGTATAAATCTAGGTTGTCGTTTCCTATGCGCTAGATTTATACCTAGTGGCTACATGCGTTCCCTATGCGCTAGATTTATACCACGCTCTAAAGGGGAACTCTAGGTGGTGGGTACTTTTTTGTTTATGGCCGACATGATATTTATTACTTTTTACTTTGTATTATTCTTTTTTTTACTTTGTATTATTTACCACTCTAAAGTATCATATTTACTTATACTTTGTATTCAAAGTACAAAGTAAAGTCTCTAGTTTAAGTTTCATATTTACTCTTTACTTTGTATTATTTTTTGTTTATGGCCGACATAATATTTACCACTTAATCCTGAGCTCTAAAGTCTCTAGTTTAAGTCTCATATTTACTGTTTACTTTGTATTATTCTTTGTGTTTATGGCCGACATAATATTTACCACCTAATCCTAAGTTCTAAAGTGTCTAGTTTAAGTCTCATATTTACTTTTTACTTTGTATTATTCTTTTTTGTTTATGGCCGACATAATATTTATTACTTTTTACATTGTATTATTCTTTTTTGTTTACTTTATATTATTTTGTTACTCCACAAACCAACCAAATAAAAAGTAGGTTCATTTAATAAAAAATTAAAACCAAATAAAAAGTTATTAAAAAAATATATATTTACTTATAAAAATAAAATAAAATAAGAAAGATCAATTTTAAACAATATCTATCAAGCAATTATAAATTAAGAAATTTTAGATCCTTTTAAGTACTTAATAAATCTTAATCTTCTACAAATAAATATACAAATGTTTTTATTTCTTAACTAAATTATTATAAAATTTGCTTACTAAATTATTACAAAGTAAAATAGAAAAATAATATAAAGTGGTATCTAATATAACTTCCAAAAAAATTCAAGCATGTTTAATACGCTTAGCTAATTAGTATTAAAATTAAATGGTATTAAATAAAAAATAGTTTAAACATGAACCTCCAAAAAAGTCTATTCTTATTTTAAATTTTTAATCGCTAATAGATTTGGACCCAGCACAAATTTAAAGTTCGAAAATGTAAGAGATTATAAAACTGAAAGGCACCATTCATGCGAACGGCCAAGTCAAAATAAATTAATGGACGGATCAACATATCGACGACGAAATTTGTTCTGCAGACCAGGCAAGGGTTTAACGAAGTGACCTTGGATTTTCCGCTTGTAGTACATGGAGCTATCCCGAGTAAGTCTACATATTTTTCCTTTTCCCTTTCTCTGCTTTAGCTTCAGAGGACCTTCCTTCCAGCTCGTATAGATACTCCAGCCTGTAATATATTCGGTCGTATGCTCTGAATTTAAGAAATTCCTTAAATGGAACAATCAAAACATTTTTTTTTTAGCTTTTTCATTGGAAAACATCCAAGAACAAAGCGATTTTCCGTTAACAAACCCTAATATATCTACACCATATAAAAGAATCACAAATTCGAACTTTCTGGCAAAAGAATACAAGATCTCGATGGGTTTCGTGTGATGAATTACAAGACATCTTTACAACATCGAAACAGAGACGGATTTAAAGATTCTTTCTGTAAAACAACATATTTTTGGGTTTATGGTAGACTACAACCTCAGCCTCACCCTGGAGAAGGGCGGATATTGGAGTCATGATCAAGCACTGTGAGAATAGTAGCAGCAGCGGCTTCTGGTGCGAGAGAAATACTGCTGCGCCGTGACGGAAGAGGCGAATTTCGGCAGATGGGGCATGTTGGGTGCAGGTGAAGCCATTCATCGATACAATTCGTGTGGAACATGTGACCGCAATCAGGAATAACCCTTACAATGTCCGGTTCCTCGTAATCGTTGAGGCAAATGGAGCAACACTTCTTGTCCTCTGCTTCTTCTAATTCATTTCTCTCCGCAGAAGTGAACAACCGGGAATCTTTCTCGGAGTATGACATCCTCGGGAATGAATTCAAGGTCTCGTCATCGATGCCAATTTCCACGCCGTGGTTATCCAAATTGGCGGCATTAAGGGGGGGGCGATTGTTAGCCACGCTCGGTGAAACAAATAAAGGAACTGTGTATCCTGCGCGAATGAGGACATATGAAAGTACCAATAAGATGGCTACCATCATCACAATTAAAAACACCATCATGTTGTTAGACTGCATATTACGCCCGCCGCAAAGCAGCGATTTGGGCGAATCGCTTCCCTCAGTCATGTAATGGAAGAATATTGAAGAATTTATGGGGTGCAATGTATTAAGATATGAGCCATTCTTGATCTATGGTCATCCTGAGATGATGAGGACGGATGGTTCTGGATGAAATTTATAAGGTTTTGTTAGTTGACCCGGGAGATGAGGCACCACTTACGGAATCCTCGTCGATTTCGTGCTTTCCACTTAACGACATGAGGCACCACTTAACGGTATTAGCAACAGCAAGAGCAAGAAAGCGCAGTGTTCAATGTATTCAACCTGAAAATAGTAAGAGTGAAAAATATGTTCGTTCAGGTATGTATGTATTAGGACAATCAGTTTAGGTGTTAGTCTATTTTAAATTTTAAACTAACATAGTTATAAGTAAAGTGGCTGGTGAATAAATGTTAATAGGTTCAATAAGCTATTATTTCTTACAATACACTTTTTAAAAAACAACATTTACTTAATATATTAGCTATGAAAAGTGCATAATTTGAGTGCCATAGAAAACATTACCGGATTTCGACCAAAAATAACTGTAAAGTCCAAAACTTAAAATAAATAGACTTCTCCCTTAGTTTTGTGAAGATGGCTAGTTATTAAACTAATTACCATATTGTTATAGTTATCTATTTATGATATAACATAAACATTAAACTAATTAATATAAACATAAAACAAAAAATTGATGCTTGAACTTCTATCATTATTATTACACTCAAGTTAATCTTGATCCACTCAAAGAAACCCAAAATCTAAGATAATATCTAAAGACCCAAATATAATTAATATAATTAAGCCGTTCGGTTACACAATATAGTGTAGATCTTAAGTATTTATACATTTTTCAATGTGTGGAAACCTTGACGAATCCAAATTTATGAGACTTTATATAGTTTTTGGATAAATTTTGCTATTTTTAGACTTAAAAACAATTATCCCATGGAATTGGGACAAATTGAAGAATAAACGTTTATATTTCGAAATTGGCTTTATAAAGTGTGTAAATTTTTTTAGAGTAAAAAAAATTATCCTAAAGAAATCATCTTTGACAAAAAATCAAATTGACTAATTTTTTTGATAACCAATATGCTACGGTGATTCATAAGTGTGACACATGGCACAGCTGCTAGGTGATACATGAGGCTGGTGCTGATTAATAATGACGTGGCTGATGCTGTTTAATGATGACGCGGCCTTCCTGACCGTGAGACATGGCGCGGGAAGGGTTGGAAGATCGATAAAGGTGTAGATTTTGATCTTTCAATTACTATTTTAGGAGATGTTTTTACCTGGCCTCCTGGCATTTCGACGTTGGCCGCTCGTGAGTCCATGAGATCCTTATTCCTGTCCTGTTCAAGTTGATGGTGTTGAGGATTACTATATTTATTTTATTTTATTTTATATATTTAGTTTTTCAATGGTGGTTTAATAAAAGTAATATGTTATTTATAATAAATGAATCTAGATGAGAAAGGAAACAATCATTCTTCTCAATCACTTAAGTTATAATCAATGGAATCTCATACATGCATTTAATTAATATAATTGTTTTGAATTTAATATCAAAATAATTATTTATTTATTTCTTAAAACTATTAAAACTAATTAATTTGTATTGATATTTATTTTTATTCTTGAAATGTCTATGAAGATTACGATCTTTTAGTTTATTTATAAGTTTAAAAAGTCAATAAAATGTTTTTTTAATAAATTATTGGTGTTTATTGTTTATTTTAAATTGGAGTTTCAGATCAATGGAGTTTAGTTTTGGAGTTATAGTGGAATTGTTTGATTTTAGTAATTTATATAGTTATTATTTAAATGAATAAAAAAACTCTCTCCATTCTTAAATCAAATTATCCAACTCTCAAATAAATAACTTTGAACATTACTCCTAATTTAACTCGATGTAGTTTAACTTTGAACATTACTCCTAATTTAACTCGATGTAGTTATCGAGTGATTTATTTTCCCATCGAGTTTCTATACGGTGATCTTAAGTTGCAGATTTATTAACAATTTTCAAGGTTATAATTTGCGCTATATTTTAAAAATTTCAATGCGATGAAAAAACAATATTTACATTTAAATAATCTTTAGTATTTTTATCACTTTCCTCATTGTTAAAGGGTAAAGTTTTATTTCTACTTATGCAATCCTTTTGGTATTATCACAACTACTTTGATGTGCTAAATTCATACATTGTAAACCAGCATGAAATTAATTAATGCTTTCACATAATATGTTAAGAAATCACGATATATACCATTTTTTTTATATAATGTTTTGAGTGTTTCATTGTGATCTTTATCGGTGTAATCATATGCAACTAATGCATATGTGTTAGTATACAATTATCACAAATTTTCCATGCCCTTTTTACATATCATACAAACGGTTAACAAATCAAATAACTTTGATCTAACTTTGATATGTGTGAGGCGATACCTCTCCACGATATTGTTGAATTTAAACAATCTTTAGCATGGTTGGATTTTAGTATTGGCGGGGTTTCTAATCGATAACCTTTCCATCACCAACTATTCTACATCTCATGGATAAATCCAAACATTAAGTTGTATTCGTTTTATTTCTCTCATACTTTTAGTTTGATATCATTATTTTTAATTTAATATAAAATAATTATTTATTTATTTCTAAGAAACTAATTAATTTGTAGTTATATTTATTTTTATTCTTGAAATGTCTATAAAGATTACTATCTTTTAGTTTATTTATAAGTTTAAAATTTCAATAAAATGTCTTTTTCTTTTTATAAATTAATGGTGTTCATACAGATTACGATCTTTTAGTTTATTTATAAATTTAAAAAAACAATAAATGTTTTTTTTTGTAAATTACTAGTGTTTATTGCTTATTTTAAATTGGAGTTTCAGATCAATGGAGTTTAGTCTTGGAGTGAAATTTTTTAGTACTTTATATAGTTATTATTTAAATGAATAAAAAACAACTCTCTCCATTCTTAAATCAAATCAAATAATCCAAGTCTCAAATCGCACTCCATACTTTGAACATTTTCAGACTCTTAGTTTAACCCGATGTAGTTATTGAGTGATTTGTTTTGAGAGGCGGGATTATATTTTCCCATCGAATTTTTATACGGCGATCTTAAGTTGCAGATTTCTTAACAATTTTCAAGGGTATAATTTGCTCTATATTTTAAAATTTCAGTATGATAAAAAAAAAATATTTATATTTAAATAATCTTGAATATTTTTATCGCTTTCCTCGTGGTTAAAGGGTAAAGTTTTATTTCTACATATGCAATCTTTTTGGTATTATGACGACTACTTTGATGTGCTGAATTCATACTTTGTAAAACATTATGAAATTAATTAACGCTTTCATATAATATGTTAAGAAATTACGGTATATACAATTTTTTATATATCATCTTAGATTCAAATCCTAGTTTCTATAAATGTTGAGAGGGATAAAATCTCCCGAGGTGCAAACTTCTCCTTGAAAAGCTTCTTGATTGCAATATTTTAGAAGAGGTTTGCACCTCGGTAGATTTGATCCCTCTCGACGCATGATAGAGCCTAGGATTTGGATTTAGGCTGGATCCAATCGTGGGTAGTAACACAAAACTCGAGTTTGATCAACATTGTAAGGAACAGGTTAAGTTGAAAACATAGATAGAATTATGAGGATTATCATAATGTAAGTAATAAGTATGAGTAAATTGGAAAATTGAAAAATAGAGACAATAATTTTGTAAGGATTAAATAAATGAAAATATGGTTCACATCGGGATCATTCTCAATCTATCTTCTTCATCTTTTCTTATCTTCACACCTCGTAGTTTTGACATCTTCTCATATCGATCACATGAGAATCTACATTGGACCTGTACTTGTATTACGTACTTGTATTCCAGCATATGACTCCTCACAGACATGACACATTTGGACACATTTGAACTTCTACCAATTGATCAATTTTTTCACGAAATTTTCGATGTCTAGTATACATTTCTACATTTTGATTTCTCGGTTGTTCCACAAATTGATTTATTTGTTCTTCCAATTGCTTTAACTTTCTCTCCCGATATGTTCTTTGTCGGTCAATGTTTCATTTTCTTTGTTCTTCTCGTTCTTCTGCTATCCATTCATCTAACTTTCTTTTTCGATATTCTTTTTGTCAATCCATGTTTTATTTTCTTCGTTCTTCTCATTCTTTTGCTATCATTTCGTCCAAATTTCTTTTTCGATATTATTTTTGTGGTTCTGCTTTTCGTTTCAAGACTTCTTCTCATTTTTTTGGTGTCATTTCGTTAATTTTCTTCCTTGATATGATTTCTGACGTTCGACGTTCCGCATTTTTTGTTCTTGTCTTGTTTGTCTGATAGCATCTTCTCCATGCACATCTTTCATTTCTATTTCAAACTCTATATCAAAAATGCCAAGCATTAACATATACACTGAAATTTATGAATCTATGAAATCCGCACTAAAATGTATGCATCCATGAAATCTACATTGAAATCTATGCATCCATTTATTAACAACTACATTGAAATTATGCAATGATAAAACACCATACAGTGAAATCTATGCAAGTATAAAACTCACTTTACATGATAATGAAATTGAATATCCACATAACTTTTGGTTATGTAGCATAAACCTTTATCCTTCTCATTCTTTTGTTGTCATTTCGTTAGATTTTCTTCCTTGATATGTTTTCTGACGTTCGACGTTCTGTATTTTTTGTTCTTCTCATGTTTGTTTGATAGCATCTTCCGCATGCACATCTTCCATTTCTAGTTCAGACTCTATATAAAAAATGTCAAGCATTAACATATACACTAAAATTTATGCATCTATGAAATCCACACTAAAATTTATGCATCCATAAAATGTACATTGAAAACTATGCGTCCATTGATTAACAACTACATGAAAATTATGCAATGATAAAACACCATACAGTAAGCCCATTATCCCAACACCCTTACCACTATACCACAGATAGTTCTTATTATACATAATAAAGAACTTATATATATATATATATATATATATAAACCTAAATAATATTACATTTGGTGAAAATGGGGGAAGGGTGGATCAACAGGGTTGATCCCGTGACCTACCTATGACCACCACAATGTGTTACCAATGGGATACACCCAATTGTTTGGGAATTAAATGATTTAATATATTTATATGTTTGAATCGAGAGTTAAATTTGAGTTTAAATTTAAATTTAATATAAATATTAATTGGTTAAAATAATTTAAAAATTTTAATATTAATATAATTTAAAATTTAATATATTAAACAATTAAAATTTATTAAATTTAAAAATAGTTTAAAATTATTAAAAAAAATAAAATTAACTAAATAGTTTAAAATGATTATAGTTTAAAATAATTAAAATTAATATTCAAAACCATTCACACCATTAGTATCATATTAAAATTACCGTTTAAAGCACTGCCATTAAAACTATTATTTTTAAAAACTGAGTATATTAAAGGAAATTTAGAATTCTATTTTTAGAAAAACTAAATTCAAATTCAAAGCACTACAATTGAAACTATTATTTTAAAAAGTGAGTATGTTAAACAAAAGTTACAATTATTTTTGTAGAAAAACTAAAATCAAATTCGGTATTTCTATTTGGAAAAACATAATTAGTATTCTATTTTTATATAGAATCAAATTTCCACGAAAACAAACGAAACCAAACTTGCTTCTATTTTTATTCACTTGGATCTAGGCTGGGATATTGTTAAAGCACTGCCATTACAACTATTATTTTTAAAAAGTGAGTATATTAAACAAAATTTACAATTATTTTTGTAGAAAAACTAAATTGAAATTCAGTATTCTACTCGGAAAAACTAATTAGTATTCTATTTTTATATAGAATCAAATTTCCAGAGAAAACAAAACGAAAGGAAACTTGCTTCTATTTTTACTCACTTGATGAGAAATACACATCTTTTATTAATGGCCGACATAATATTTATTATTTTTTATTATTCGGTAATATTATTTTGCTAGGAACAAACGTTACAACATCTCCCTCATACTTGGCAATATTATTAGTGGACGACATAATATTACAAACGTTACATCTCCATCATAATCGGCAATATTATTTATGGCCGACATGTTAGGAAAAAATGTTACAACATCTCCCTCACACTCAACAGATGTTACTTGACAAACGTTACAAGATCTCCCTCATACTCAGTTGTAGAGCGCCTCTCGGCTCAATAATGTTTTCTGTTTTAGTTGTGATCTTTATCAATGTAATCATATGAAAGTAATGCATATATGTTAGTATATAACTTTCAAGTTATCAAGTAATGCATATGTGTTAGTATATATCTATCACAATTAAATAATAATAAAGGTGGTTGATATAAGTTTATAGGTTAATTAACTTAAAAAGGTGGAGAATGGATCACTATATTAATTATGGAGGATTAACACAATAATGAACTACTAAATTAATATCAATAATATTTGACTATGATTGATTATGGTTAGTTAATGTTAATACTCGTAATATTTCATTATCCTTAAATTAAGGATCGTTGAATATGGTTATAAGATTTTTAATTTATAAAAAAAAAAATTCTCAAACCTCTACCATTAGTGATAGACGTTTTGGTAGAGCTTGTAATGTATATTCATTATAATTTAAAAAATATGGAAAAATAGAGGCTATGCTAGAAGATTACAAGGCAGTGCATATATTTACATAATATGCACATATGCGCTAATGTTTTGTTGCACCAGTGCATACTATTAAAACATGTTGCATCTTGATGTGCTTGAAAGATATCAATGTCAACCTAATGAAAATATTGTGTATTCAATTCCCTAGTGCTAATAATCCTCAAGGACTCATCTGTTTGCATATCTCTATCATACAGTTTGGTGTCCATATTCACCCTTTTTTTGTAACCTATGTTTCTACTAATAGAAACAAAAAAAATACATCATTAGTGGTCTAGGTTGGCCCCATGGGAAACCCAACAAAAGATAAAATTGGATTTAATTAGTTGCATAATAAGGATTTTGAGAAGTTTTGCAAATACTATTAGTAAAAACTATGAACTCCTAAATATCAGTGTGATTGAAAAAAAAGGTGTCCTAAAGTAGGGCAGAACTAGACTACAGTGTAACCACCAGTCACATGAAAAAGGGGCACCTATTTCTCATGGTTTCTGTCAGGGGTTGGATTCTAGAAAACAACTTCATAGTCCTTTCCAGTGGTGACCTTGGTGCAAAACCTTACCCAACAATGATTTTTTGGTCCAATGCAGAGCCAATGTTTTGTAGTATTTGATGTCATGGGTTTATGTATTCCTTGAATTGCAAACCCAAGGTCTCATTTATGTTTTGAATTCTTCCGAACCAATGTAGTGTTTTTCCTCTTTCACCCATATCTCAGCTGAAACTAGCTAGGTGCGAATATCTGATGGAATCTCCTAGTAGTAGGTTGCATTGAACCTCCTCATCCTCCATCTATGCATTTCTATGATTTTGACTACTATTACTGCATTGGATCTTCATACCTCTATGTTGACTAGCAATGGAGAGTGGGATTAATAATGTCACACGGCTAGAGGAAATACCTAGGATAACAGTGGGACAAACTAAAACCATTAATAGAGATAAATTTAAGCCCACTTAACAAAGTGAAATAATATCTAAGAAATGGGAATAACCAAGGGGACACAATTAGGTTGAAAACTAGAATGGAAACTTTCTTCAAGAGCCCTAGATGTAGGAGCCAAAGATTTCAATAGAACAAGATATATGTATTGTAGAACTATTTTAAAAGGATTGGTATGGATGGTGGGAAGCAATAAAATTATCTTTCCCCACCTCCAACTTCATTCCAAGCCATCATTATTACATAAGTTCTCATGTACTAGGACCTAGATCAATTGATACTCAACGAAAAATGGGGAACCTAAAACTAGAGTGATAGTTGCAACCATAATCCTCAAGCGTGATAGACCAAGGGGAGGCTTTCTAGCTTCCCACCACTTGGCTCCTCATTAATATACATGCCAAAAGGGTGTTGTGCATATGATGCCTCAAAACATGGGGTGCATGTGAGTGATTTCCATTGGGATCCTCACTTATACCTAGAAACTTATCCAAGAGTTGTGTTCTTCCATGGTGGTCCTCTTTGTAGTCTTGAGTGGAGATATTGAGACAATCTATAGTGAGGGGAGAAAGATGAGTTATAATCTAGTTCATATCTAGGTCATATTCTTGCTTTTTTACTCCCTCATTCATTGGTTGATCAAGTACCTTATTGGAAGTTATCCTGACGTGGGAGGGGATGACGATTGCAATGTTATTAAGAAGATCCAATAATCTCTCTATCCTTCCTTCTAGTATCCAATTTGTTGAGATATGAACTAATTGGTTTTTTGTTTTGGAATTTCCTCACCATTTCAATAATGAGTGCAATACCCCTAGTGTGTTAAATTCATGGACATATGTTTTATGTTTTTATTGTGGTTATTTGATCCACCCAACAGTTGGCATTATTGTTGGATGCCAACATCAACTTCGACAATTTTAGCAACTCGACTTCGACCAGTTCAACAACTTCAACAAGAACCGACGTCGACATGCATCATCGACATTGGCGACTGACGAACTAGGACAGATTGGTTGTTTGTCTTCGAGTCGACCATAACGGTATAACTTCTAAAACCGTTCTAACTTCTCTTGTAATTGAACGTAACGAGCAGACACCCAATTGTTCTTATCACTATATATAAGCATGTAAATTATTGTAATATACAGAGAACAAGTAATAGAGAAGAATTAAGATCAGTTCTCAATCCTGCATATTATCTGTATATGTATGTTTATGTGCGTAGTGTATTCCAGCTTTGCTTATTCTTATGCTTCCACCATAACAATACCGACTCATTCAGTAGCTCCGTTGTCTTGTTTGTGCACGCGGGCGCATACAGATCATTGGTATCAGAGCTTTTAGAGCTTGACTTATTCTGAGATTAGCTTTGTTTGAGCTTAAGTTGTGCATAGATGCTTCCATCGAAGTTACCTGACTTATTCCTATTCAAACACGTTTTCAAAATCAACAATCCAAGCAGACACTACCTTAAAATATTGCAGAAGGAACAAACAATAGACATGCAATTAAGGAGACAAAGCAAATCATAGAGAAAGCACTAGCTCGACAACGAACTCAAGTGTTCACCCAGTTCAATGAGATTCTGACGCGATTTGCTTCGACAAGATATAAGTCCAACAAAATCAGTCCATTCAAGGTGCAAATGAATTTGGACATACCGAATCTAGAAGGAAAGATTGACGCAGAATCCGTCGACAAATGGTTACAGCAATTGGAATACTATTACTCAGTGAATCAACTCTCGAAAGCTGAAAAGATCACCATTGCATCCTTAAAGATCTCAACATATTTGCATTGCTGGTTGGAGAACCTATCGACAAAGATGGAGAAAAGCGGAGACCCCAAAGAGACATGGGAGAAATTTGTCGAATATATCTGAAAGGATTTTTACCCGCCCAAGTACATTGAACAACATTATAAGAAGTGGTAACAACTGAGGAAATGGAAAGACCAGTTTGTACAGAGTTACATCGACAAGTTCTATAGACTAATGGCTAGACTTGCCATTCAAGAAGAAGAGCAATTGCTTGTTCTGAAGTACATCAGCGGATTATCCCCGTACATTCATCAGGAGATGGAGTTTCTGACTGTCGATATACTTGCGGATGCATTCCACTATGCCAGTAAGGTTGAAGTCAAACATAAAGGAAAAGCACACTTCGCAACTAAATCGATAGGAATACCACCCAACAAAATGGCACCAGCCGACTTTGACATGTCAAGACCTTCTCAACCGACTCCGACCAAGCAAGATCATGAAAAAAATCATTTTTATAAAGAAAAAAAGGAACGTAGCAAACAACCTACCGGGAAATGGTGTGATTACCACAATTCATCATGGCATGGTAGGTCTGAATGCAAAGCTCAGAAGAAATTTTTGGAAAAAGTGTCAAAATCTGACTCATTCGACAAAACTCTGGTAGAAAATGACCTAGAAGCAACGACACTTTCGACATCGACATCGACCACTCCGGTAGCCACGACTTTCATTGATGAGGAGGAATGTGAGTGCCTATTCCATACACAGATATGGGTTCAAAACAATCCATTGCATCTGATTATGGATAATGGTAGCCATAAGAACTTTGTTTCTGAAGATCTCGTGAAGAAACTAGGTCTTGTTACCACTCCACATCCTCAGCCTTATAAAATTGGTTGTATGAAGGATGGACAGGAACTAAGGATTACCCAAAAATGCAAACTCACCTACTTCATTAATCCTTTTGAAGATGAAGTACTCGACGATGTGGCACCACTCTTCGTAGCCAATGCCTTGGTTGGGAAACCTTACTTATGGGATCGACATGGAAGTTACCAGTCACGACCTCAAAAGGTGATTGTCAGAACTCAGAATCGATGGTATAGCATACCAGAATGACGAACTACACCAATCGTTGCAATGATATCTACTAAACATAGGAAGAAGCTCATCTACCATTCTCAGAAATTCGCATTGATTATGATCAATCCACAACATTCTAGGAAGACTGCAACAACGAGTTGACTTACCCACTAGTGCAACGCTCGATAGAAGCAGCAAATCAATAGTATTCTTGATGAGTACCGAAACCTATTCCAAGAGAGAGATAGAGTACCTCTACATTTCTAGGTAAAACACTCTATTGAACTTGCTCCTGGTTCTTCATTGCCTAATAAATCTGTTTATAGAAGATCCATTCTCAGAAATGAAGAGATTCGCAGACAGATTCAATATTTGATCAACAAAGGTCATATATGACCCAATTCCTCTCCTTTTGGAAGTTCGGTTGTCCTCGTTCCAAAGAAAGACAGGACTTGGTGCGTGTGCATTGACTATCAGGCCCTCAACAAAATTTCGGTAAAGAATAGATACCCTCAGCCATGGATAGAAGAGCTCATCTATTGTTTGAAAGGTGCTAAATTCTTTACTAAGCTCGACCTCAAGTCGGGATATCGTCAGATTCTAATCGAGCCCGCAGATGTATGGAAAACTGCTTTCAAGACCAAGGAATGATTGTTCGAATGGTTAGTCATGCCTTTTGGCTTAACCAATGCACCTGCAACCTTCATGCGATATATGGATAACACTCTTCGACCATTCATCGGAAAATGCATCATTGTATATCTCAATGATATATTTATTTTCAGTCAATCATGGGAAGAACATGTTGGACAACTTCGACAAGTCCTCGACACTCTCCAACAACATCGACTCTACTTGAACACGAACAAATGTTCCTTTGTGATGAACAACATCAAATATTTGGGGTTTGTAATCGACTCTATAGACTCGATCCAGACAAAGTGAAAATTATCAAATATTGGCCCATTCCTCAAAGCATTCATGAACTAATAAGTTTTCTTGGTTTGGTGAATTTTTATCGATAATTCATACTCAACTTCAGTCACATAGCCTGGCCTTTGAATTAGTTGAACAAGGGAAATGGGAAAACTGTCTTCAAATGGACATTGACACAACAAGAAAATTTTGAACAGCTTAAACACAAGCTTTGTACTGCACTAGTACTTGTGTTACCTGATTTGCATTGGCCCTTTGAGATTGAGATGGATGCTTTAGAATATTCCTTGGGAGCAGTGATGACTCAGTCTAGTCACCCAGTCGCTTTTCATTCTGAAACTTTTAATGACACTATTAGAATATATTCGATGTATGAAAAAGAACTATATGCCATTGTGCAAGCTCTTAAGCAATGGAGACATTATATCGTTGGAAAGGAGACGATAATTCTCACTGACCACAACCCTTTAGAATTCTCCACGTCCTAGTCGAAGTTACAAACAACTCGACAACTCAAGTGGATTAATTACCTGCAACAATTTCAGTTGATAATCAGGTACCAGAAAGGTAAAGCCAATGTCGATTTTCTAAGTCGAACACCCATTACTTTCCTCCTTATAGTGATGAGTATGCAGGGTTATAACACCACTAATTGACCTCAATTATATCAGGACGACAACGAATTTTCATCAGTCTATCAACAACTTGAGACCAACAATTTTTCGACCTCCGACTATTTCCTGAAGGATACCTTACTATACAAGCTTTGACAACTTTGTGTACCAACAGGTGAGCATTGAAAGCAGCTCATTTGGGATGCACACTACAACAAGACTGCATGACACTTTGGAGTAGCAAAGACCCTTGCTATTCTCAAGAAGTATTTATTTTGGCCTTCACTTAAAACTGACATCAACAACTACATTCGATCATGCATGTTTTGTGCCATTGCTAAATTGCCTAATCGATGACTGGGATTGTACACACCTTTTCCAGTTCCTAGTCAACCATGGGAATCTATTTGTATGGACTACCTGACGGGATATCCTACTACCAAACATCAGCATGACGCAATATTAGTAGTAGTCGACAAATTTTCCAAGATGGCCATTCTCATTCCATGCAAGAAACTATGATAGCATAGCAGACCGCTCAACTCTTCTTTGAACATGTCTGGAAACATTGCAGTTTATCGGCAACCATTATTTCCGACAAAGATGTCATCTTTGTCAGCATATTTTGGAAGACCCTCTGGAAACAACTCGACACAAGAATTTCCTTATCGGTAGCTTTCCATCCTTAGACAGACAGCTAGATGGAAGTTCTGAATTACTTGGTAGTACAACTGCTGCACATGTACAACCACAAGCATCGACGAACATGGGATGAAAGTATTCCATATATACAACACATCTACAATCGTTCTCAGCACATCTCTATGGGAAAAAGTCCATTTGAGATCTGTTATGGATTTCAACCCTCAATGCCTATTGACTTGATTAATTCCTCGACACAGTTGAACAATACCGACTATAATTGACAAGAAGGTGTAAAAGCATTGAATTTTCGAGATCAAATCCGGGACATCTATAGACAAGCACATGAAATGTTTCAACGAGATAATGCGAAATCCAAGGCTCGACATGATAAGCATCACATCCCTCATTCATTTCAAATTGGGGATCAGGTCTGGTTGCATCTCAAGAAGGAATGCTTCAATGGTCAAGAAGATGAAGCCTTTGCGATATGGTTTGTATAATATCCTTGAACATATTGGAGAAAACGCTTTCCATCTCAACATTCCTTCATGCCTAGGTCTACATCCAATATTTACTATGCATCAACTCTGACCATACCATGAACCACTGTTGGAACATAACGACTTGCAGACAGCCAAACTTGAAGAAATCCATCTAGATGTTCAAGAGCCTCTTCCTTGTGACACCATTGTGGGACGATGAGTATGCCGTACAAGGACAAACACAATTCCCTTGTTTTAGGTGGCTAAAGTTGGACAGATCCCAACAAAAGGAAAATGCTACTCTGCCACTGAACTGATCGACAAGTTTCCTCATTTGTACGAGCAAACAATGGGGACCATTGTTTCTTAAGGAAGAAGGTCTGATCCATCTAGTAGTTGGCATTATTGTCGGATGACAACATTGACTTTGACTAGTTCAACAACTTCGGCAAGCACCGACATCGACATGCATCATCGACATTGGCGAATGATAAACTACGATAGATTGTCTCTTTGTCTTCCATTCGACTATAATGGTTGAAATTTTGAAACCTTTCTAACTTCTATTGTAACTGAATGTAACGAGAATACACCCAAGCATTCTTAGCACTCTATATAAGCATGTAAATTATTGTAATACACGGAGAACAAGTAATATAGAAGTAGCAAGATCAGTTCGCATTCCTGCATATTATCGGTATGTGTATGTTTATGTGCGTAGTGTATTCCTGCTTTTCTTATACTTATGCTTTTGCCATAATAGTACCGACTCATTCAGTTGAACTGTTGTCCCCGTCATGCACTTGGGCTCATACAGATCATTATTGGGGAACTAGGTGCCTATACTATGGACTTTGGAAATTATTATCATTATTATTAATATTTTTATTATTATTTAATTAACAAATGGCTCAATAGGGACAAATAACGAGAATGGGGGTCATGGGTTCCACATGTGAGGGGGTTGGGGACTAGGAGTTATGGCTCTCTCTAATAGCACTCTTTCTTTCCTATTTTTTATTATTTTAGCCTATGTTGGTACTATTGAGCCTAATTCATGATTTAGTGGGTGTTGATTCCTAGAAAATCCTAGCATCAACAGTAGGGATTCTCCCCAATGAGTAATCCTAATTAGACCATTCACAGTTTTAAATAAGCGATCTGTCCGGTTAACAGTCTGACTACCGTAGATGTGTTTTGATGAATTTACCCATTGTGTCCCGACCCACCGTTTATATTTTATATTTAAACATGAGTATGCAAGTGCCCTAATCTAACTGATGCATAACCTAGAATTGACAGGTATAAGCCTCACAAGTGATGTGCAGGTTCTTACCTCTCGTCTTATCACTTCTACCTTATAAATCAACAAAAGAAATTCTAACCTAACTAATCTATCCTTGCAAGGAGTGAGTTTTAATAAGAGTAATATCTGAGAATGTTTATACAAATCCAACAAATAACTATCTAGATAAAGTAATTACAGTCACAGCAGAAATATACAAAGATAGCTTTGATAAAATTTATGTCCATTTATTACTCTTAAATTACATAGACATTTTCATAATCAAGTGGAATCATTCATTACCATTAAATTAATTCAATAAAGTAAGAAAGATCTCATAACATGAAGATGATCACATGAAGATGATCACATGAAGAAATAATTTTGATCTGCTATTCATGACATTCCATGTAAGCTTTACCCAAAAAATAGTCCCTTCTCATTGGCAGAAAAATAGTTTTCTTACAAAATGTCTCCAACTTCTATTACACCAGAAAATCCCTTTCTAATACCTTCTCCCCTCTATTTACCTTACAAAGAATTTTTCCTTAAATGACCAATCGTTTCACCTACCCTCCAACACTTGGATTGCTAAAATTTTGTCTTTTTGACTTGCTCAGCCAAAAATAGATAAATATTTATAAATTACATTATTCCACCAGTGGGGCCTCTAAACTAGAAATATAACTCTCCCATAAATCAATTTCATGAAATAATACAGTACATTGCCGGGGCTCTAATAATTTTAAAGAGACCTCATGGATAGACAATTCTTTCCTCAAATTTACTAATCCTTTAGTAGCTACTTTATAACTTTCTTCCATAAAATAATTATTCACATATGCTTGTCCTATATGATGTTTGAGATCTTCTTCATTAAGCACGTCCAATTTCCTGATGTACTCCAAGCCTTCCTTTAAGATCTCTTTTAATTCTGTTAGATGTTGGTCTTTGGTGGACAACTTGTACATATCTTGGGAAAATGAGATATGGCATTTCTCGTGCAACTGATAAATATATTTGTAAATTCCTTCACACTTCGAGATAGTCTTTGGTACTTCCGCTTGTATCTTCCTTGCATCTTTTCTGCAACATTCTAGAAGAGATATATATAATTTGAGTTTTGCAGCTGTCTTATTCGGCAAGTGATCGAAAAAGATTGTATTTTTTCCTTTCCACGCGATCAACTTATTTACTTTGTTAAATGTACTGATTAATTTATCTTTTACAGTTAGAGCACCTGCAGAAATTTCCTTCATTTTGTCTATCATCTTTCTCATTTTATAAATTTCCTTAGCCAACAATTCTTGTGAATGACAAATTTGTTCTTGTACTTTACAGGAGTGTTCATAAAATGGTGTCATGTGTTGCTTCTGATTTTGAGAAACTTTGACTTGCTCCAACAAAGATTCCTTTTCAGTCATTAACTCATCAACCTGGGATTGTAAATCTCCCTTCTCAATCATCATTTCATCTACCTTTCATTGCAAAGATCCCTTTTCTATGGTCAAGGATTCCACTTGTTGATTTAATTTAATTCCATTATCTTCCAATTCATTAATTCGAGCATGGAAATCACTTCATTCTTTTTCCATGATCACAAGTTGCACATTTAAGGAATCCTTTTCATTATCCAATTCCTAATAATCTAGCAATAACTTTTCCTTCTCATATTCCGAAGTATCTCGTTTCCAATTCATTAATTCGACCATGGAAATCGCTTCATTCTCCTTCCATGATCACAAGTTGCACATTAAGGAATCCTTTTCATTATCCAACTCTTGATAATCTAGCAATAACTTTTCCTTCTCATATTTCGAAGTATCTAGTTTCCTCTTCATTTCAATTCCTTCACTCCTAGCTTCCACTAAATTATCCTTTAATTTCAACATTTTCACTTTGCTTCGCTCCAGATCATTCGTCAATTTGTCGACATTATCAACATTTTCCTAGGCAGCTACTATATTCACTAAAGTTGTGAACTTGGGATCTTTGTCGGTACCTTCTACCAAGGTATTTTATTAGATAGTTACTATATCTGGATGAGTACCCCATTTCAACCTCTTCTCGATTCTTCTTAAGATCATCTTTCGCTTCCGGTCAAAAACTATAGTGTCCAATTTCACTACAAAGTGCTGCTTAGAAGGAGTGAAAGGCGTGAGCCCAAGCTCATCGAATGGAAGATGTCCTCTTGTATACGGGATTCTGAAGCCATTAGGTGTATCTATGTACATGTCTTGTAAACTGTGATCTTCTTCTTGGATCCTTTTATCTTCCACAACTTTCTTGATCCTAGCTTCTTCCTCTTTTTGTTTCTCTAATTTGGTTGCTTTATCTGCTCCTTCTTGTTCTTCTTTTCTTTGCTTTTCCTATTTGGCTCCCTCTTCTACCTTCTTTTGTTATTGTTCTTTCTTCTGTCCTTCTTATTCTGCTTCCTTTGCTTCTTCTTCTTTATTTTGATCTTCTTCCTCTTTCTGCTTCCTGTTTTTGTTTTGTTTCTTCCTCTTGTTTTCTTCTTGCTTCTTCTGCTGCTACAACCTCTTCTCTGGCCTTTTGTTGATCCGCTTCTTTTCTAGTATCTTTAGTTTGACTAGAACCTGATCCTCTTTTTGGCCAAATATTTTATTCAAGTATGTCATATTTTTTCCCCTTCGATATACTTCCTCATCCTTTAAGAAGTGGTCTGTGTATTCAAAATGAATCTTACATGATGCACAATGTTTGGAGGCTTTCTGTAATTTTTCATTTCTAATGAAAACCTTCTCTCCAAAATGGAAAGACTCCAAGTCCTTTATGAAAAAATATTCTCCTTTAACCTTAGTGAATTTATATGCCCCGATGGTGAAGGGGAGCGTAGGGTAAGAAGCCTTCTTATTCTCATTCAGAAACTACCCAACTCCGTTGACCAAAACTTGTCCCAGAGCCTCTTTATGCAATACATAATATGTGGCGTAATTTGGCATCAAAGAAGGAGCTTTGGTTCCTCCATACATTCGGATATATGTTTCTTCTAGGGTAAATTAGTAATCCCCATATTCATTGATTATGGCCATTGCATTATCCAACAAACAATTAGGTTCCTTATTAAATATTAACCTATATAGAGGAATTACAAACTCCTTGCATAGAAGCTTATATAAGCTTGTATATTTGTGAGCCCACATTATTTGGTAGGTCACATAGAGAGGGGTTTCAGCTGGGACCCAATGACACCCCAACTTATGGAATGGGTTCCTTATCAATATATAGTCAATGAGATAAGAGGACATGAATAATTCTACCCTTTTTTGAGTCATGCCTCCTTGGGAGACTGCTACTTCTGATGCCATACTCTCTGAGATAATGTCTTCACAATTGAATATAGTACCATGGGAAGCAGCGTGATACATAAGAGGAACCCAACTAAGTTTGTAGATATTTGTTTTTTCCCTTCCAAATATTCTACTTAACATCATTTCTATAACTATGAAGGGTGTTTTCAAATTCTGCGCATCATGCTCTCTGATCGCTCTCTGCCTTAGTTGTTTTCTGGGTATCAACATCTTCTTGGTATATTCAGAATGGTCTATGTTGAACCCTTTTATCTAGTATTCCATCATCATGACTTTTGGACGTGGTAACTTATAGGATGTGCTAATATGAGCTGGTTGAAATGAAGTGAATCCTCCTCCATTTGCACCAACTATGATTCTTGAACTAACATCTACGTGGGGTAAAATCTATCCAATTACCTCTGAACATGGGAATAGCTCCCGACGATTGGAGGCCTTATGAAGACCCTATTTCTTAATATTCTGGTATATCATCATCTCTTCAATAGAGGCCTTTGGAACGTTCTGGTCCCGGATAAGGTGGTATAATTCACCCCATTTATATTCAGGAACTACTCGTGTTGCAGCCTTGGTGTCTTCATATTGGGACTCCATCATGATTTTTGGTATAATTTCAATATCGAAATCAGATTCTGCGACCTTGGATTTGTGCTTAGAAGCTAGCCTTTGCATCTCTGAATCCTAGGATGAAACAACATTAATGTATAAAAAACATATCAAATAATACAATGTTAAGGAAACACATTCTAAGCAAAAAAATGACAATGAATATATACCTTTTAACCATACTAATGCAAACAATGAACTGCACATGTATAACCTGTCAATATGTATTATTTGCAAATAAAAGAAATATCATGTTTTAAGGTATGAGTGCTTGTTTTGATGCACTGTAAGGTAGGTTTATTCGTTTTATCGTTTATAGTTGATGCTAGCATTAACATCTGGGATCTTATTTGAGAGAGTGAGAGTCCACATACAAGATATAATATATCAATGGGTTACATGCAGACCACTTATCACCCTACTCACAATATCACATGATTTTTTCAAACTCATTATATCCAGCAATGTATTGAAGACACTGTATTCACACCATTTGGGACTTCAAACGAGAACAAATGGTTTCATGATTTGTTGAGCGATGTTTTGTTGAAAACACTTATGAACCAAATCTCTCCCACCAAATACTATAGTTATTCACTAGGGAAGATAACCTAACCTAGTTGATCACGCGAACCATGGATTTCTTAGCTAACACTCATTAAATTTATACATACCCTTTACTAGAACCCTTTTCCCTCCTGTTAATCTCCCGTTATATATATCCAGGAAGGTATTTATTTTAATGTCCCATAGTTGGATGGTGAATGGTTGGGTTTTCCATATCCCTTGCTTCCCAAATTATGGACCTTTAGACCTAATTAAGTTCGTTAACTTAGATGAATGGTTTTCAACAATGCGGGGCTCAAGGTCAAAATAGCATAAGAAAGCATCATAATATTAAAGAAACAAATGCATAAAAAAAACTCTGCATGAAAACTTCTGCTCATTATCTATTAGTTTTTGCAAAGCCATAGGTTCTAAACATTGTAATTCCATGAAGAATCTCAAAACTCTACCCTATTACCACCAACAAATTTGGAACTGGTTTGACCTAGGAAAAATCACAGCTAACAACAGAAAAGGTTAAAGACAACTTTACTCCAACAAAAGCATCAAACCCTAACCGACTATGGATTTCATCAGCAAGAAAATATTTATATATAGATCATGGATTCAAACCCCCAAGACGGATGTCCATTACTGAAAACGTTCTTCGTATAGAAAATGAAAAACTTGTGTGTTAACCTATCTAATCGGTGGCTTCTTAAAAAAATACTTTCACCCCTAAACATATACGTAAAAGGTTTTTCCTAGGTTTCATTTTTGCATATATAAAATATCTTGGCCTTACACCATGTCGATTTTCAGGGCTTCAAACGCAAAAAAGGCGCTGAAACAATAATTAAACTCTTTCTTTTATACTCGAAAGGATGCCATTCATGCATAACAGGGTTAATCGGCATAATATGCCTACCTGGCGGTGCACAACCGATGTCAGTGTAGTGCTTCAATGGCTTGGTGATCTTTCTTCCAGTGACTTTATCTAATTCCAAACGATGTTACAATTACAAAACATTGAAACCCTTTTCATATAAATAACAAATAAAAAGCCCTAGCAATAAACACACCTAGGCACTTGGGCAAACGGGTTTTTGAAAGGCTCTTTTCAGTGATTATAATATTTGTCAGAATTGGTTTCGGACTGAAACGGTCATTTTACACTGACATAGTTTTGCATGAGAAACCTTTTTCCCAACGATCCATTTCGGGTTAGAACCCAATTTGGCACCGAGCCAACTTTTTTCTTTACTGGGTCATTTCAGGCCATTGTTTAAAATTTCCAATCTCCCTTCCAATTCTTCGACGGAGCATCTTATCACTATATTGGTAGAAGAAGCATCAGAACAAAATGACATTTTGCACCAAAACGTTTTGAAGGAAAAACTGGTTTGGCTCCGACCATTTTGGCACAAAAGCCAATTCTTCTTCTATCTCGAAACTTTCTTTTGATTTCTTTGGTGTAAAAATCCACCTTCCTTCCAATTTAAGGTACTTTGGTGACAAACAAAAATTACTCTGACTATTTCAACTTGAAATACACTTTTGCTCCGATCGGGTCCAAACTCACTTTTTTCCCGATCGTTTCGACGCAAAACATAATTTTTATCTGAAACGAATTTTGTCTTCAAAAATTCTCGCAAAACATAAATGTACCTTGACTGTTTTGGCGCAAGACTTGATTTTGATCTGATACAGAAAAGCTCATTTTTAATCAAAAATTTTCTCTAAGTATCAAAAGGTTTGTAATCAAAGAAATATGGAACAAAAGACCTTAGTTAATAAAAAATTAAAGCAGGGGCCGTACAATTTTTTACAAAAATTTTTGGGGAAAAGTTTTCAGCTGAAACAATTGGCGACTGGCTAGTGAACACATATATCTGAACGAAAACTATTACTTAGGATCACAATTTATTCTACTTGTTAATCATTTCTAATTTTAAATCTATTCCTTTAAAATTTGTTTTGATGATTTTAAAATTCTAAATTTTAGTCAGGGAGAGGAGCTTCTTGGATCACAATGGTCATTTATTTCAGGAAGTAGGGAAACTTGGAACAAATTTCCTGATCACTTTGATACGAACCTTTACACCAAAAACTTGAGATGTTAGTGAAGGTCGTCCACTAGGATCTTAACATCCCACCACGCTCCGCAGTCCAGACTCTGGGATGGATGTGCGCCCATACTGTGGTGTCCCCTTTGCGCCATATGAGCCCCGAGCGAACACTGCAATGCCGACGTTTCCACCCGCTCTGTGACTTGAACCTTGGTGGAGGCTCTGATACCAAATGATACGAACCGTTACACCAAAACCTCGAGATGTTAGTGAAGGCCGTCCACTAGGATCTTAACACACTCTCCTGAGGCCATCATATGGAGTTCTTTATTAGTCCCTTATTTTGGTTTCCACTAAATATGACACCACAGGATCGTAACAATATCAAAACAGATGTATTCATGCGTTACTCATTCCCATGCTACTAGAATTTATTTGGATTCTTTTAACGAGTTTTATTGTTCTAGTCATCCTCTTAAATGGATTTCCTTATTCTTCAAATATTTGTCATATTTTCTTCCATCCATAATGTCCTTTCGAGTGAGTGATGAATATTTATTTGGTTTGTCATACTCGTGGAAGGAGAAGAACCTTCTGGAATATCATCAAGTGAATCTTCTTGATTGGTTGTGTCATATTCTATTTTCCAAAATCCACTTCATTGATGGATATGGAATCTTTCAGAGAATTTTGACTCTTATTTGTGATCCTTTTGGTCAGAATTTCATGTAGCATAGGACCATTTTAATTTCCACACATCTTCAAGACTTGCTTCCTTTCCATGGGTCAGCTATAGTAGGCCACCTAAGAAGGTTATTTATGTGTGAGTGAGTGGAGACCCAAGATAGTAATTTAGAATTCATAGATCCTAGTTATTTTACAAAGTTTATGCTAACACAAAATGAACCAAGAAAGAGGTTTCCCCTTTTAAGATAAAGAAGTGATTAAAATCACTAGTCCCATATCTTTTACAAAAATAAATTATTTTGTTTTGAATCGAATTCTAATCCTCCTGAGATTCCATACTTTTGTATAAGAGTGCTCAGATTTATGTTTTCCTGCGTATCACTCTAAAAGTTGAGCTAGGATTCATTAAAAAAAAATCAAGCAAGTTAATTAATAGAAAAAATGCATACCAAAATCAAGATAAGGTTGAAACCAACTAACTTGAAAAATGAAATAAAACAAATGAAAAGACGAAGGAAAGACAGAATTTATTTATGTACAAAGGTTTCCCTAATCCTAGGAAAAGTATGGTTTGAGTGCTAGACCATTGATGGGGAGGTTTTCCTTCTCGCCTTGTAAATCTTGTAACTTATAAGTCCATGGGACAAGCTTTTGCACAACTTGATAAGGGACAATCCATAAATTTTGGAACTTAGTGTGCTTGCCCTTCTCCTCATGAGGATGATCCCATTTTAGAACTAGATCTCTTACCTTAGAAGTTTTCTTTCCGGACTTCTGATTATCAAACCACTTTTTTACAATATATTGGTGATGCTTGAACCTATCCCTGGCATTTTTCCTTGCTTCTTGAAGTTTCAACAGGGTATTAATGCGTGATTGCATGATTTCACTATTTGACCCTCAGGATGCTTGTGCTAATTGCAAGGAATGGAGTAGTATGTTTGGAGGAAGAAGAGCATCCTTCCCATAAACTAACATGTAAAGAGAAACCCCTAAATAATTATGTGGAGTGACCGTATCTTCCCATAAAGCATTGGGAAGAGTTGTATGCCAATTTCTTTGGTTCTCAATAACAATTTTCTTCAATATTCTTATAAGGTTCTTATTGGTAGATTCTACTAACCCATTCCCTTGAGGATAGTAATTAGATGAATAATGCAATTCAATCCTCTTTTCAATAACAAATGCACTCAAATTAAAAGAGGAAAAATAAGATGCATTATCAAAGACTAAAGAAATTGGAACCCCAAACCTAGTCATGATGTTCTCTTGCAGAAATTTTATGACCGCATCCTCATTTACTTTGCACAAAGGAATTGATTTAGTCCATCTTGTAAAATAATCAGTGGCAGTAAGAATATATCGATGCTACAATGAAGAGTCGGGATTGATCTCCTCGATGATGTCTAAACCCCATTGCTCGAATGGTTCCGAAATGATGACCGGTTGTAATGGTGATGTTGGTTTTGATAGTTTACCGACACTTTTCTGACATATATCACATTTCTGTGTGTAAGCATGTGCATCCTTAAAAAAAGTGGGCCAGTAATATCCAGCTCTCAATATTTTATGTGTAGTAGTATCCTCGGAATAATTTCCTCCTGCAGAACCATCATGTAATTCCTTGACCACCTTTTCTACATCATCTCTTTCAAGACACCTAAGAAACACTCCATCTTAATTTCTTCTTAAAAGAACTCCATCTATTATTTGATATGAGGCTGCTTTCAATCCAAGATCCCTTCTTTGCTTAGAATTCCAGTGCTCTGGCAAATGTCCATGCTGAAGATAATGAATTAAACACTACTACATTTTTGGCCTTTCGGAGGGGTTGTCTTCCGCCCCCAAAAGTGACCTACAGGGGGGGGGGGTTTGGCTTCGGGGGCGGCTTTGGAAAAACCACCCCTAAAGGCACCGATGTTAAAAGTTTTTCCCTTTAAGGGCATTTTTTGACGATATTGGAACCGCCCCCAAAAGTCACTTTTGGGGGCAGTTTGTGACCCCCCACGTAGAGGTCTACGGAGGCGGTTTTAAACCCCCGTTGTAGACCCCTTCATAGAGACCTACGGGGGCGGTTTTGAACCCCCTTCATAGAGACCTACGAGGGCGGTTGTGAACCCCCCTCATACAAACCTATGGAGGCGGTTTAGAACCCCCCTCATAGAGGACTATAGGGGCAGTTTCAAACCCCCCTCGTAGAGGCATATAGGGGCAGTTTGGTACCCCCATTGTAGAGGGATATAGGGGCAGTTTAGAACCCCCCTTGTAGAGGCCTATAGGGGCGGTTTTGAAGCCCCCTTGTAGATCCCTATAGAGGTAGTTTGAAACCCCCCTCGTAGAGGCCTATAGGGACGGTTTGCAACCCCCCTCCCAGATGCCTATAGGGGGGTTTTGATCCCCCCTCATTGTAACATACAAGGGCAGTTTCAAACCCCCCTCTTAGTGACATATGAAGTCGGTTTAGAACCCCCCTTGTAGCAACATACAAAGACAGTTTGAAACCCCCCCTATAGCCATAAAAAATCATCATAAAATATATTTGATTAAAAATACCAATATTGCAATATCATTAGGACACAGAGCAATTGAACCACCAACCTCCTGCTTGTAAGGTAGGCACTCTTCCATTGAGCTAGCACCCTTTAGGAATTGGGGAATTGAGATATTGCAAATGGTGAGGGTCAATATAGATTGGTATTTTTGAATTGTAGCAATATATAATCACAACTTTGCTATACATAGGTAAATTAGAAATTTCCTTCTATATAATAGACCCAAGACTTGAATGAAATAGTCACAAAAGCACCAAAAGTGTGTTTCAAATTGGCTAACCACCATATAAATTGGATAAGCCATTTTGGATTACCCGTAACTTAGAAAATTTATGTTACTCTTGCTAGTATTGAGAATGTTCTATCATACAAGTACAACATGTTTAATGAAGAAAGGAACTCTATTAATTGAGAAAGCACTCCATTAAAGGCAATAAGGAACTTTATGATGAGAGTGTTAGATCTCCTCATAGAGCACATTTGGTAGTACAGCCTACACATTGGTCCTCTTCTTCTCAACAAGACTGGAATATTGATTCTAAAGTTGTGTTTCAAATTGGCTAACCACCATATAAATTGGATAAGCCATTTTGGATTATCCGTAACTTAGAAAATTTATGTTACTCTTGCTAGTATTGAGAATGTTCTATCATACAAGTACAACATGTTTAATGAAGAAAGTAACTCTATTAATCGAGAAAGCACTCCATTAAAGGAAATAAGGAACTTTATGATGAGAGTGTTAGATCTCCTCATAGAGCACATTTGGCAGTACACCCTACACATTGGTCCTCTTCTTCTCAACAAGACTGGACTATTCATTCTAAAGCTACCTACCTATAGTCTAAAATCAGAGAGCACCTCGCTTTTCTTGGTGCAAACACCAAATTTCCAACCAAGTTGTCATTTCTGATTGGAAACACAATATTAATAAACATTATGTTGCTGATACAAAATTTAGAAGCAAATTATGCTCAGGTGCATTATAGAAATTAAAGCACCTCGCTTTTCTTGGTGCAAACACTAAATTTCCAACCAAGCTGTCATTTCTGATTGGCAACACAATATTAATAAACATTATGTTGCTAATACAAAATTTAGAAGCAAATTATGTTCAGGTGCATTATAGAAATTAAAAGAGATTTCAGGTGCATTACAAAAATTAAAAGAGCCTTGTAATTTTGCAAATTTTCCTATTTGTCAGAACCATTACTCTTGGTTAAACAAATATTTATAGAAACAGGGAGGGAGTGGCCTGTTGATGCCTTCAAAATTTTTTATCTTCAACTGACTTCTTATGATAGAAAACTTTGGGTATTGCAAAAGAAGGCAATTGATCTATCACTATTGTAAACTAGTGACAACTATAATTGGGACACAAATAATTCTAATATCACCCAACTCAGCCTGGTCATTGCATTGTGGACAGTACACGTTACATAAATAAAAAAAGTATAATATCCAAGATTTGATTGCAACAAAATCAATTGAAGCTTAATTAATCTTTTTCAATAACTTTAACTTTATACTCTTACCAGTTCATTTAACATCACACCATGGAAATCATCAATTTCCAGCTTGAATAGTCTTACCTTGCAAATGTTGTTCTCATGTAGCTGGAGCCACTCTCTAATACAAGACATGCCAAAATATGTGTCCATAGGCAAGGGAGCTACATTTCCATATTTCAAATGTCAGTCTTTGGACATTTCAGTTCTATTATAAATTGACATAAAAACAATTTCTGTAAGAAAGATAATCTGATTTTTGATAACAAGACATGAAGATCAAACAAACAGAAGACTACTAGTACTAACTGAACTTAGTCTATATAATCTCTTCAAGAAACAACTTGGGAAAGAGAGAATTGTGGCAATAAATCATGGAAAGAAATATCGACAGTGAAGTCCTTCCTTGAATATGACTATTTGTTGTAGCTAATGTGATACTGAGATTTTGTGATTAACTCTACCGAAACTTCACCACAGTAGCCCGTGTGACCAGAAAACCTTAGCCTTGCCTTTGTAGTGACTCTTATTTTTAATGTAAAAAATAGTTGTAACATAATTATTTTTTGATAACAGAAAGGTTGAAAACTATTTTCAGTTTAAAAATAGCAAAAGATTATCTAGGATGCTCTATTGGATATTTTGGCGTTTCTGAACTATGATGGTTGTTAAAGTAGACATGAAAAAGGTGCATAATCTATGTTTTCAATTTTTTTAAGATACGCAACAAATTATAAGAACCACAATTGTAAGTTCCTTAAAATTTGAAAGCTTCTCCTGTTGTAGCTCTCTCCATGTTTTTATGACAAGTTGTGGCTTGTATATATTAATATAACCAACTTATACTAGAATTTAAGTAATTTTATTTCTCAAATGAAAAGATTATCTAGGATGCTCTATTGGATATTTTGGTGTTTCTATCTCTCTCCATGTTTTATGACAAGTTGTGGCTTGTATATATTAATATAACGAACTTATACTAGAATTTAAGTAATTTTATTTCTCAAATGAAAATATTATCTAGGATGCTCTATTGGATATTTTGGTGTTTCTTGAATATATTGGTTGTTAAAGTAGACATGAAAAAGGTGGATAATCTATGTTTTCACTTTTTTTAAGATACGCATAAAATTATAAGAACCACAATTGTAAGTTCCTTAAAATTTGAAAGCTTCTCCTCTTGTAGCTCTCTCCATGTTTTTATGACAAGTTGTGGCTTGTATATATTAATATAACCAACTTATACTAGAATTTAAGTAATTTTATCTCTCAAAAGCATTAGAAGTATAGATTTCACCCATTATCAATATTTTATGTTCTATACATTATTTTACTAATAGAAATTAGTTTTGAACTCTTTCAAATATTAGAGAAAACATTGCTAAACTTTGCTAATAGTTTTGACAACAAAAAATAGAATGGCTTTTCTCAGTGGCATTATTGCACATACCATATACATTGATCCCCTTTAGTTGTCCACTCCTCCATGCAAATAGAACAATGTAGAGCCTCAGTATCACTTGTAATAAGTAGATGACTTCTATCAATAAGAATCTAGGTATGAGGGGAAATCTCCATTGACATGAAATAAGAGAGTAAGGGAGGGAGATAACCAAAATCAAGCAAAATATGAGAAGACAGGACAACTTAAGTGAGGTAAGATAGTCGAATCATGGGAAAAGGATAATAAAATCATAGCACTTCAAAGCAAGTTACAGGTCATGGACATATCAATATTCATTTCCAATGATGATGGCCTATTCCTTCAAAAAAAATTCCAAAGTAACCTCCTGAACCTCATTTAAAAGGGAAAATCATATCTCAGGATTACAAACTGAGATCTAATCCATAGTTTCACATTGATGATAGACATAATAGAGATAAGTTTGTGAGTATAGAGGAAAATCAATCTAAGGGAAGGAAGAAAAGAAAAACTACAAGGTTTGTCAAAAAGTCAAGTGACTATATGTTGCTAGACAGGGCCCCTGTGAATAGTTCTAACTTTTCATATTTCATTTTATGCCTCACAATGGCACAAAACTACACTCATATAGTCTTAGAGAACTGTTAAAATTATATTGATCCCATTCAAGAGATCAACAATTAATATTTTTCCAAAACCTTTTGAGGAATCTCTAATATCCATGTAGAAAACTCTTCATTGTAAGGACAAGTACTCTGCATATGGGTGTCTTACTACATATGGGTGTCTTACTGCATATGCTGTAGACCATCTTCCATGTCTTTTTGACAGAATACCCCGCACAGAATTTTGGATCCCCATCTATGGTCTCAATGGTTGTTGTTCCTCTGGACACAGTTGCTCAAGATTCTCCTTAGTAAGGCTAAGAAATCTAGGTCAAAAGGTGGATGGTCCCAATGTTTATTCTCTGTAGCAGAATGAACTGAATAAGAATAAATACTACTCTCTAGTGTTTGCCAATGTGCCATCCATACTCAAAACAGGGGAAGAATATGTTTTCAATTTGCTTCAAAAGGGAAAATCATATCTCAGGATTACAAACTGAGATCTAATCCATAATTTCACATTGATAGATAGAATAGAGATAACTTAGTGAGTACAGAGGAAAATCAATCTAAGGGAAGGAAGAAAAGAAAAACTACAAGGTTTGTCAAAAAGTCAAGTGAGTATATGTTGCTGGATAGGGCCCCTGTGAATAGTTCTAACTTTTCATATTTCATTTTATGCTTCACAATGGCACAAACCTACACTCATATAGTCTTAAAGAACTGTTAAAATTGTATTGAGCCCATTCAAGAGATCAATAATTAATATTTTTCCAAAACCTTTTGAGGAATCTCTAATATCCACACAGAAAACTCTTCATTGAAAGGACAAGTACTCTGCATATGGGTGTCTTACTGCATATGCTGTAGACCATCTTCCATGTCTTTCTGACAGAATAACCCGCACAGAATTTTGGATCCCCATCTATGGTCTCGACTCTCAGTGGTTGTTGTTCCTCTGGACACAACTGCTCAAGATTCTCCTCCGTGAGGCTAAGCAATCTAGGTCAAAAGGTGGATGGTCCCAATGTTTATTCTCTGTGGTAGAATGAACTGAATAAGAATAAATACTACTCTCTAGTGTTTGCCAATGTGCCATCCATACTCAAAACAGGGGAAGAATATGTTTTCAATTTGCTTCCTTGGTTGATAGTTGACCACAGCTACCAGCAACAATGAAGATGCGAGGTATCTAGGAGTAGCATATTCATCTGGTGAATAAATATGTGAAGTATTGAATGGATTGCTCCACAAATCCAAAACAGCCAAATCTAGGAGTAGCATATTTATCTGGTGAATAAAGATGCGAGGTATTGAATGCACGTTGATTTGTGGCATCATTAACAATTTTCAATGCGCATGGATCCATGTTAGATGTATTCACCAGAACATGTGTACTCTATCTCCTATAATGGATAATGGTAGCCTACCACTGGAACTTGTTCGTTTGAGTGTTTGGTCAACCATAAATTTTAACATGCATTCTGTGGCTCATTCGCCACACAATCTCAGTGCTCTTACCATTCTCCCTCATCTATTCTCTGTCATGCCATTCCATTTATTATGCATTTGCTAATATGTGGAGAGCCCTAGTTCTAAAAGGTGGACATAATACTAATAGGGCCATATCTGCCATATCCTTTTTTGGGTCACCAGCCATCTGTCTTAGTGGTTGATATTCAGTTGCTTGAAACCATGGTTATGGGGAAAATAGGGACACTATGAAGATGGGACTCACCATTCTTTGATAGAGTGAACAAACCAAATTACGAGGGATTTGTAGTTTCCAACGACCAACTGGACTAGGCAAGGCCCTGTATCTAAATTTTCTACCTAATGGCCATAGTATCATCCCAGGTTTTCGACACTCCACTACATACTCCTCCATGGTTTCTTACAGTAATAGTCACAGAGGACATGAGCATACAGGGCCTTTGTCTAGTCCAGAATAAACTAAAAGGGGAGTATGTAGTGGAGTGTCTAAAACCTTGGATGAGAGAGAGGTTTTCCTATATTGTACTATAGGAAAATTATTGCAAGACATTGATGTTTTTGAGTGTCCCTCGTTGTGGTTGCCACAAGACTTTGAGTCAATTGTTGGGAACCTTTGTACATAGAAGGGCCTTTCTAACTTGATCAAGAGTACCATTGGGGTCCAACAAGGTTTCCCTCCATCAACTACATTGTTGGGATCTACATTGATGAGTTGAAAAACATATCTTAAAGATAATACTCATGTTGAGATTCACTACATCTTACACTAGATATTGATTGCATTAGATTTGTTTGTTGTTGACATGGTCCTCTTAGCTTCCTCATCCAAGGACCTTCAAAGGAAATTGGACATCCTTGTTAGATTTTGTGATCTTAAGCATTTATTGGTAAACCTTGGGAAGCCTAAGGTCATGAGTTTTAATACGTCCAAGAAATCTCTAGAGGACTTTCATTTCATTTTTCGAGGGAGCATGGTTGAGATCACAACTGCTCACACATTTTTGGGGGTTTAATTATTATGTCCTAGCATCACTATGATGCATGCTTCCTAGCCTTGACTGAACCAAGGATATACATCCATCCCTCTTAGAGCACCGATGTTTCTATTTCTATTTTCAGGGCATACTGACGAATTTGTTCCTCTTTAATACCACCATTAAACCCACTATTCTTTATGTGGCATGAATTTGAGGAACCTTTAATTGTCCTCCAAATGATAAAAATCACAAAATTCTAATCTGCTAAGTAAATTGAGATCCTTGGGGACAATCTTGGGTCAAAATGGTTTTGAAGCATTTAATTTAATGTCTTACTCATTACACTGACTCTTTCTTGTTTGATAAAAAAAAAGTACAACATAGTGTTATGGTTCAACTCAAGTGTAGTCACCTTCTGCTTCAATGACATGTGATAATTGTTTGAGATCAAGGTAAACCTAAAACCCCTTCTTGATATTCTCTCCATGCCTCTAAGAATGATTGCAGCTTGAAATATCAAGTCTACTAATATCAAGGCTAAGGGTGTTTGGCATGTTGGTATGAGATTGGAAATTTTACCATTAAGATAAGGAACCGCGTCCTCAACCTTCAATGATTATGTTAAAGATTATGAAAAAAGGATCATCCGAAGCAAACAATTGAATCTTTGAGAATATTTGCAACTGCATACATTTTATTTTTTTAAAATTAAAACTTCTCATCATTGAATATCATACATCTTTTGAAATTCAGGCTTATCATCACTGTGGATAATTTCTAGCCCAGCTAATAGAATGTTCTTAGGATATCCAAACAAAACATTTGGAAATGTGTGTGAATAATTTATGACCCAATTCACTGCAAGTTACCAAGACATGCACCCAAATCATTTGGGAAATGTGTGAAATGGGAGAGATTTTCAAATTTGCAAACAATTGATACAAGGAAAAGAAAACAAGAAAACTAAATGAATCATAATACAATATTATCCAGAGCGTATTCTCACAATGAGTAAAAGGTAAATGTACTTGATGTGTGTCAGATACTAGTGCAATCTTCATTTGAGCCCATGACTACTCAGCAATTGCTAACACTAGACCTAGCATTATATGCTTCTTACTGTAAACCATTAAAGATGTCGGTCCATTCAATATAACTCAAGTAATTACTGATAATGCACCTAACTGTAAGTTAGCAGGAGCAACCATCAAGAGTAGGTAAAACCTCACAGTTTTATTCTTGTCATTTGGATCAGACATTGAAGCTTTCAAGGAATGGAATTATTAAACTGAAGAATATAGAAATTGAATGGATTAATAACTTGTACAAGGGAAGAAGATCATAAAATTTATCATGACTCCTAGTGTTATCCACTACATTTTCCACAATCACTCTAAGCTACAAATTCTTACCTTGCAAGGACCACACTTGGGAGCTATCTCGTCTCCTTTGGGTGGCTTTTGAAGTCAAGATAGGCATTGGTTAATATGGTGGTGAGTCATGGGACAAGTTGAGGCTGCATAGTTTTGAAAGAGAACCTTTTTCTGAGGTGCAGGAAACAAACCTTGATGGCTAGTTCTAGTCGCAGGTTAAGTTTTTTTTCTTCAGTTCACCAAGCCAGTTCATAATCAAATTGCTTTGTGGATAAGGTTAGCCAGTTAAAGGGCGGTGTATGAGAAATGGACACCATGCTAGGATAGTTTATGGACAATTTTTAGGCTAGATATGCAATCTTGTTGGACCATATTTGTAAGACGGTGAAAAATGTTGGGAAAATCTAACTATATCACTCCATCCCTTAGCATATGTCCTCGCACCAAAATATTATTTAGAATTGTTGTTTGAAGCACCAGAAGCACTTTGTGGTGGCATGAAGGGAGGACCACACATGGATCCAAAGGTTCGAGTCAGATATATGAGGGCATTAGAAAAATTGGCATCTAATGAGGATGTGTAATCTCCTACAACAACAAAAGATCAATGCTGATTTAGTGATTCATTTCCAATTGTGGAACATGTATGGTGATTCTTCCTTGCAGCAATTGGCAGTGAGGGTGCTTTCACAAATTGTGAACACTTTCCACACAGAGGTGTTGGAGAAGCAACAACTTCATCCACAATGTAAAAAAAATGAAGTTGAATGTAGAGCCAGCAAAAAGGTTGTTCCATTGTTGTGAGGAGGAAAAGACATATAAAACATACAAGACTTTGGACAACAAACAAGAAGAACCCAATTTGGAGGATGGAGAATATGTTTGGGAGAACCAGAAAATTGATCTTTTGTTGATGGCCCTAACATTGATTGTGTTGAGATGCCACTTGAACTTGTTCAACAAAACCCTTACTTTTTCTTCCTCTCCATAAATATATTATCACCAATGCTGCAGCTAACATCTCCATGCATGATAGATCACACTCAACCACAGTTCACTAGATTTACTACTATAGTCTATAAGCCATGGTAAAAAACAAAGAAGTTTCGCCAACAAATAATTACACAATGGAACATCAGTTAGGCATGCCCATGAGCTACAACCAAACCCCTCTTATGTAATACATTTTTATCCTCTGAAACACATGCATTTCCCATGTGATATCAAGCATCCAAAACTTGAGAATTTGTGTTCCATGTAACTCTTTCAACGAACAGAAATGAGCAAGATTATTAAGGTTCTCTTATGTTGGGACATATTGTCCACTGCAAGATACAGATAGACTTGAGAATTGCACTATCAATAACCAATCCTCTTGATGCATCAACAATTGACATGATTTCAATTCCTAATCAAACAACATATTTCACCAACAATCAAAATTCTAGTCGACAAGCTTCTTCAATCTGTTTATGGAAAGAGCTATCGTCTTGTTGCTTGGTTCAAGCACAGGTGCTTATCTGAAATATTCCATGACTTCTTTGTAATACAAAGATTACTCCCCCTCGCCCTTGATCACCATCTCCCATCAATGAAGCTTGTTACTATATGAGTTATCATCCACATCTAGATACAATTGTAAATTGCTAAAGGATAAAATTTTCATTTTCTGCATACAGAAAAAGTTATGAATCCTGAGACATTATCTTGTTCTAAAAGTGATAGCTATTATCTGATGGTTTGATTAATGCACTCCAATGGGAAAGGTTTATCATTGGAATGGGATGATATGACTTGAATTAGGCCTAAAACAAAACAGTTTGAAGTTATAACTATTGTTATTGGTTTTTCAAATTTATATCAATGAAAAAGTTGCCAAATTATTGTTTATCTAATCATTGGGTGATGTCAAAATCGTCATACCAATACACCTACAATGGAAACTTACGGATAAAAAAAAAGAAAAAAACTCTAACGAGAACTAAAGATAAATACATCAATATGCAAAAGGAGGAGAAAAAAATAGAACCACTACTCTAAACTAGAAGTAGGAATAATGTTGGATGAAGAGTTGTCTCAATCATCATCAATCGCCATGAATGATGAAGGTACCAATGCAAAGTCTAATAATGTCATCTACAGAATGTTTGGGACTCAATGGACTAGGCTGGGTAGTGCTGGGGGGCACTCAAATGCTATCAAAATAATATTTTCTAACATATACACTGGAGATATCAAGAGCTTGGCCTTCAACCCCGTCAGCTAGCTGTTTGGTTCCAAAACAGAAGGGCAAGATGGAAGACCAAGCATCTTGAGAGAGATTACAACATTATCAAAGCTAGTTATGATACTTTGAAATCTGATTTTGAGGGACTGCAGCAGGAAAATGAAAATATCCGTGCTGAGGTTGGAAACTATAACCAATGGATGAACCAATGAATTTTTTAGATTGGGTATTTATATATGTTATTTCCCACTGAATACATCTTTCATACAGATCAATTTTAGAATGACAAGAATCAAAAGAAGAAAATTTGGCTAAAAAGTAAGGTTTACATTTGGGTCTTAGAAATAGAAAGAACCTTAAGAATTTGGTTTGTTTTTTATTTTTATTTCCTTTTCTGTGGGGGGTTTCTTTGAGAACTGCAAAGTGGACACCGCAATGGAGTCTATGGTAACCTGCTCGAATCATCAATGAGTCACGAGTTCCATTCTTACCCTATACTATTATACGAACTCATAAATCGCCGAATTATCATGATAAACAATTCCTAACTGTCTAAACTAGACCTTTCAAACCATTGTGAGATTTTAGATGTCAATAACCAAATATTTATGATTGAAGTCCTAAGCTTCATCAATTCAAAAATTAAATTTAATACTGGAAATTGCAAAGTGACCAAACCCATGGCTACTGGTAGAATACCCCGTCCTCGATCTTTTTCTGTCTCCTCTACGTTTTGAAGAGAAGCTTTGGAATTTTATTTGGAGTGTGAGCAGAAAGGAAAGAAAAATATAGTTTCAGTTATAGCAAAGTTGTAGAAATGAGAAATTTTCTTTTACTTTTCAAAGTTGCAAGAAAAAAAAACTAAATGTGAAGGAAAATATATTATTTCTTTTGCAGTTTCTGATGCTGTCATGTTGCAGCTGGAGGGTCTGAAAGAAAAGATGGAAGAAGCTAATTGCTGCAAAGAGGACAACGATAGTGACATGGGTACATCAACGAAGATAACAAGCACCATTGAAAATAGCAAGAAACTTGCAGCAGATGCTGTGGGCAAGGAGAATGATATTGACGTCAAGCCTTTCAGTGATTTTACATTGCTCTTCAAGGAGAAAGATACGGGTTCGGAGAAGATGTATTTTAAGTTGTTCAGGTTAATGTTATTGAATGAGAAAGAGGGATATTTTAGCCCAGGAAGTGATTGTAGTGCCAATATACGAAATGAAGAAAAGAACCCCCCACATCAAATCATTAGTCAGATTGCACAGGCTTCTTCATCTATGAAATACCCATCTGGTACTAATAATATAGCTGCTATGGATAACAACAATGACCAAGGTCTAATGCATCTAGATGAGGCGCTCTGTGGAATGGGGGTTCCTTCAAAGGCATATCAACAACTTTTCAGAATAGATGAAGGATATCTTCAAGAAGACGCTTGCAATCACTTTGCCAATGAAGAAGACCAGGGTGCTGCAAGTACTCTGCCATGGTGGGAGTACTAGCCTTGGGGTCATGAATCCGCTACATGGGATTGAGGCTTGCTCATTAGCAGTGCAATATATTTCCCTTGCAGTAAATATATGGTAGAAAGGAAAAATGAACCTTATGGCCAAATTAATATTCTGTTGGTAAGATGGATTATTGTAGATTCTTATGGCTTGCAACGAAGTCTGCTTAAACTTGTAAAAGAGGTAGATTCTTGCAATAGTAGACTAATGTAAATTTTAGTATGCATTAACTGTATATTGTGGCTATGTTCTGAGGAGATTGTAGTAGTGGTGGGTGGAGGAGAAATAGTAAAAGAGAGACACGGCTAAGATACAGATTTAGGTTCAACGTATATTGGTCCTTTGGAGCCTCTGTGAGACAGATTCTATCTTGGCACATCTTCAAACTAAATAGTTTTGTAGGATAATCTGCAGTCTGGATTGGCTTATATATTGGTTACTAAATTCATATTATTGTATGTACAAAAGAGGAGAAGCTCATGGAAAGAAGGGGCCTTCCTTTAGGCATGCCATGTATTCTCCGTGAAAAGTTTATGCAATCTTTATTATAAATTTTTATGGTTCAACTTAAAGGAGAGTGAATTGATTAAAATCTCATAAGCATGCAGGCTAAGCTTAACCTACATAGACAGTGGTTCTATATAAACCTACTTGTAAGATATGCAGAAATCTATACACAAGAAGGATAATAACCTATTTCATAATCCATGCTCTATTCAATTACAACACTTGTTGCACAAAAACTGATATTCTCAGAAGGAAAAATGAATAGACCATATTACATCTTTAGATTGTTGCTGTATCTGCCTACAAGTAGGCTTGAAATGTTTTGAATGTTATGATTACCATAAAATGTTTGGGACATTGTTTTTAAGATACTCACATGGAACAGTTTAAGATTCATCCCAAATTCTCCAGGAGTTGTAACATGCAGAAATCTCTCATTGGCCAAGAAAGGTTAGAAAGGGATATGATTGACACATGTGACAATTCTGGAAAGAAGCTCTCTGGATCCCAAAGGATATCCATGCGATTTTGTAATATCCCCAAATAAAACATTTTCTGAATTTTTATTTATTATGCAAAGTTCTAAACTATTAAGTTAGTGGTTAAGTATGTTTATGTGTGGCAGAACTGAAAGTTTTCCAAGTGTCCACATATGGACCTTTGTAAGAGACAATTTTTTTTAATAATAAAATAAAACAAATGAATAATGAGAAGCACAACAATGCTAAATGAGGAAATCAACATCCTAGAGTGGTAGGCCAAAGCTGAAGTTAACCTAAGAAAATTGTCAAACAAGTGTCAAAGAGTGCATTGATAGCACTGGACACACTCCCTGAAAATAGGGATATGAACAACAACACGACTCCTTGGGGAATCGGCTGTGCCCAAAGACCTAGGCAAAAAGAGTATAAAGACATGAGCAAGAGGCATGATGTTTCTTGCTATGTCGAGGAGGTGATCTCCTGGTTTGGAAATAACACATGAGTGTTGGATGAAAGAGATTTTGAAAAGGTTAATTGGCTACCACTCGGAGGATTGCAGGATTTGGCTAGGGGGTGACTAGAGTGCACAAGGGGGTAGCTCTAATTCTAAGGTTTGGAGGAGCGTGGCTACTCTTACTCTATTTGGATTTTCTGCAATCTTTAAACATGTTCTTTTTCTGTTAATTAGTGGAATGATGATTTTAATATGTAGCTATGATTATGCATCTAACCTTGTTGCTTAATGGATAAAATTTGTGGATTACTGGTTAGTAGTTATTTTTGTAATCAAGTAAATCATATACGAGTGTTGGATTGTTTCAATCTCTGCGGTAGATTAAAAAGTAAATAAGTAATTGTTTCACTTTATTTTATTATTTGTAAAGGAATTAGTTAGATCTAGATCAATCTCCAAAATAGAGACACTTTACATGCTAGGTCTTACTGACATTTTCAAGTAGTAGCATCATAAAAATGCTTAATAATGAATTTTTTTCTTTACCAAGTCATTGAACGAGTCAATATCCAATAGAAATCGTTGTGATAGAGAAGCTAATATGATTCAAACAAAGGGTGACAGACAAGGACAAAAAAAGTATACCTAGCTTGATTTGTCAGAAAGACTTAAAAAAGGAGGAACAATGCATGAGACCTACAATATAAGAAGCGGCTTAACGTCTGGAACATACTGGAAGAAACTTATTTGGTATATAGGAAGGAGCTAAAAATCCAAGTTCCACATACAAGAGTGCTACAAAAGAGGTAACTGGAAAAGAAATTTGAATTCAAGAATACTTGAAATTGATCATTCCGTGGAAAGAAAAACAGGTTTTAGCTCAAATAAGAACCAAATCAAATAGACTAAGGTATGAAACGGGGAAAGGTGGACCTGAGAAGCATTTCCTCGTGAATGGAGCAAAAATAGAAAACAACAGTTGTGAGTCATTGTTTAAAGAAGGCTATGTAGAAGGCAAGACCAGAGAACCTCTAAGGATGATGTTCCCTAGAGAGACATTACTAAAACACAACCCAGCCAAGCTAGGAGACATCTCTCTCTCTCAAATACTACCCACAAATCAACCACTAGCCTCTTTTCTACAAGAAAAAGGTCAATATTCTTGTAATACAAAGGCACAATTTGACAGTGATTATCTCTCCAATTCTTTGCTTCCACTGTGTTGGCTTATCAAAAAGGAAAGAGGTCTTGCCCTTATAACATGGGATATTTTCTCAAACCAAAGAGCAAGGGGATTTTCCCATAGTTAAATGGCTCTAAGTGGAACCCCAATAAGATACAACCTACAACAGGTGTCATATAAAGGTAATACATGAAAAGATAGAATCTTGGTAGATATGGGCTTGCCGCTTCACTACTGTAAAATTCCATATATTAAGCTCCAACTCATGAGTGTCTGGAAGGACTGAAGGATAGTGCCATTTGTCAAGTGAGATGGAAATCTATTCATTCTATGGTTAAATAAAATCTTAAGGTTGACTTTAGAAGTGAAATATAGTGGCTAATTTCTTAAGCATGCAAAATATCTCAAGGGTAAGTTCCTTCTGGAAGAAAAACTCCATCCAGATATTAGAACTTGATCACTTGGCCTTCTTGCCATTAGCAATGGGTGAGTATAGTAACAAAGATGTTAGAACTTGCCACCTTGGCCTCTCTTACATTGAGCATTAGGTGACTGCAATAACAAATGTTGAGTAGACTGTAGTTGTATTTTACCAACCACGATATTGTTGTTACCCTTTCCCAATCTGCTTGTGCACAAACACTTTTTGAAAGAACAGTTACAGAAATGGAGGCAAACCAATTACTATTCCAGATTATTACCTACATTTTTGTATATTTTAGTTAGAATATGTTAGCTTTTCTATATCTGCATTTTTCCCTTCAGGAATCCGTCCACAACTCCAGTACCATAGATTCAAAGCAGCCATCCTAAACTAGCTCTTGTCACATTCTTTAATATGTCTCGTCAGGTATAACATCAAGGTTTATGGAAACTCTTGATAATGATTCTTCAAGATCTTTTACATTATTTGATAAAAAAATGGTGCTTTTATTACTCAGTGGGATGCAAATATCATATTGCAAAATTTAAAAGTTCTGATAGATATATCTAGCAGATGAACCAAGGTGCAAAACCCTATTTCTTATTACTCAACTCTTGACATATGTGAAGCGAATCAAGTCCAAATTTTTCATTATGGGATTTTAACGTTGGTCCTAAATTTTGGACCATCTGAACCACTGCATAGTTTGTCTAGGAATTGCCACAATAAGGGATTGTTAAATTTTTAGTAAGAATGGATGTCTTCATAGATAGTAATATATATTTCCAGCACTTTCATCAAATCAAAAAATCTGCAACTCATACGTTCTATTGGCTGGAAGGATATGGACTTTCCCTTAGAAACCCCACTAAAAATGATCTAGTCGATACTACAATACTACAAAGATTTTTACATCATCTCAAGTAATTTTCAAATATATAATGACCTCCTTATATATTTAGTTTATCCCAAGGCAAAGACTGCCCTTGATTTTATGCCTTAGGAGAAAATCCTGAGATCAACTTCTGTATCTTTTTGCTTATAGGAAATAAAGAAAATCAGCTTTAAAACCTAACTAATTTAGGAGGAACCCTGAACTCAGATTTTCTAATACTTATAGAAATATAGAAGCCCAACAACATATTAAGCTTCTCCATACAGTGCTATAACATTTTTAAACTAAAGGTAGATCTGACTTTTGTTCACATAATTTTTCGGTGTATATTATTTTTTATTGATGGTAAGTTGTTTAGATATGTGCATAGATACGGAATAAAAGAAAAATAACTAGACTATCAATCTTTTATCTATGGAATGACAGTCGACATTTTCAGTATAGAAGTTATACTTCAGCATAAACCCTGAATCCCGATTTTTGTTATGAATCTGTAAAAATATGTAGTTTCCAAGTTAATCTTTATATGTTTAATGTTTCATTATAGTGTCTATATGGGGATTTATGCTATTATCTTTCAACTCGAAGACTGTCCCAATCTATTTTGGTACATTTATTCCTAATTTAGAATTTATTTTGGTACATTTATTCCTATTTTGGAACCTTAGAGGTCCTGTAAACACCTTGAAATTTGAGCTTACCGTTTAATACTTTTTGAGAAATTTAAAATAAATTCCTACATTTCAAGTAAATGTGGAAACCAAATACAAACGGCTATGCACCCAGCAAATTTAATGTCTTTAATTAAAAATACTTATATATATACGATTAGATTATGTAAACCAAAAATTATAACTGTATGCACTTTCAAATAATACAAAATAATAATCCAACCCAGAAGTAACTAAACACCTACGGAATTCAAGGAAATGAAGATCCAAAGGGTAAGTATAAGAATGGTAAACCTTACAGTTGCCTAGCTTAGAGGAGAATGTGCTATATTTTAGACATAACTGTAAATAGTTGCGCCTCCGAGTTTCTTAACTATTTTTAAATCCTTGTTACAAAAAGGGAAAACTCATACAACAAAACCAATTACTACTGAAATGCAATCCATTCATAATTTAATGGAACTCTGATATGTTTAAAGAATGTAATCAAAGCCAAAACCTGTCAAGAGATGATATAAATATTAAATAGATGAATATGACAAAAAGCAGCTTGTACGTGGAACCCATACAACCCGAGTTTTAGTACATTCAACTCTTTAAGTTGCTCGACACCATTTTTTTTTAAATGTGATAAGCTACAGGGTTAAAACCCTGATTGAGTTTCCTTACTTAATACGAAACCACATCTTTTAACTACAATTTTGGGATATCAACCCCACCCTAGAACCTTCACCTAATACAAAGCGAAATGCTGGCGTATCAGGTAAAACCCTGGAGGAATTTTCACGCCAACCTGTGGTATAAAGGGTAATCCTGAGCTTTCCTTTGAATTATAACTCTGGCTTAGGCGGGATCCAAAAATATTCGAAGGAGAATTGCTTGTCGGGTGTGCAGACGTATGGTCGCTTCCATAGTTTTCTTGAACCTACATCCTGTACCTGTCAATGGATCAGAATTTGTGTAATCAACCAAGAATAATATTCATATAATTTGTAATTCTTACTTCTACCTATTGAAACAAAACCAAGGGTTGTGTTTACCTGAGGTATCGACTGTATGGAAGCTAGGGAAGAGTTAATGGTACCCACTCTATATCCCTACGGCTTAGCACTCTGTGCACCAAGAGTCACGGTTTCTCCTTGCCATTTTTCTTGTGACCCTAGGCTACCTTGAATCCCTTCTCTGTGAGCTTGCACTGGAATGACAAATGGAAGCTATTACAGAGTAAATTCTTCCTCCTTGCACAAGTAGAGTCTCGAAGCAATACAACCCACCTGTAGAACCAGAAACTTTACCTTTACCTGTTAGGATATTCCTATACTCCATCCTAGTCCCACCAGTATTTTGATCATTTACATTTTCAGTCATGCATGCACCTTTTAGGGTTTGCATGCATCCCAGTCATCAGTCCAGCACCTAGCCCTCAGTTAGCCAGCCCCCAGGAGCTTCTCACTATTCAGTTTTAGCCCTCCAGTTGCTTAGTGCGCCCTTATTCCTTGATTTTAGGGAGCAACTCGCCCTTCTTCACCTACCAGTTCAGTTACAGTCAGTTACAGTTAGTTACAGTCAGTTACACTCAGTTACATTGAGTTACACTCAGTTACACTCAGTTACACTCAGTTACATTCAGTTACAGTCAGTTACACTCAGTTACATTGAGTTACACTCAGTTACACTCAGTTACATTCAGTTACTCTTAGTTACATTGAGTTACACTTAGTTACATTGAGTTACACTCAGTTACACTGAGTTACACTTAGTTACACTGAGTTACACCTACCAGAGTTAGTTTGACTGATGGTTGACAGTTACTTGAGCATTGATGACTCCACTGATGATGATGAAGACTTCCAGTTGCGCTCCGATGATCATGAGGACACCTAGTTGTGCTCCGATGACACTCCAGTGATCCTTTGATCACTCCATGAAGGTTAATTCGAATTGCCACCTTAGGCATTCGAATTCCTCATGCATTGTATTATTTATATGTCCATTTGTGATTAATAATTTAGTATGACCGAAGTATTATTGCTTCTATCTGAGTTCTACTGTACCATATTATTCTGTTGCTCATTATACTGCATGTATCACTCTTCTTCTATTTTCTTGCTTAATCATAATTATTCTCTTGTGAGATACATCATCTCTTAGATCTGCTGTGAGGATTTTCACATGGTATCAAAGCATGTTGAGAGTATTGTTTATCTCCATTCTTGAGATTTTTTTGCAGGTTATTACCAAGATTTTGAGTTCAGCAGTTGCAGCAGAATCTGCATTTTTGCAGCAGTAGCAGTTGCAGTTATTCTATATTGTTTTTGCAGGTCTTCTACATCTTCAATGTATCCTGAATTAGAAGAAATCACTCCTCTTCCTCTATTCAACTATGATGAATGGAAACCAAAAATAATAGCATATTTAAAGAGCCATGATCTCTTTGATTGCTATTTTGAAAGAGAGTTCGAATCCTCTACAAAGAAGATTAAATGGTTGAATAAAGGTGACATGCACATTGGAAGAATGAAGCTTACTATGACTGATTACATATTGTACCCGACCATCTTTGAAATTGAAACTCCAAAAGAGTTATGGGCTCATCTGGATGAAAGATTCGGCAAAAAGAATGATGGTTTTGGTCCAAATCCCTTCAAAAGAAAGCAAGTTGATGCATTCGCTCCACTTGATGGTCTCTCAGATCATGATGCATTCGCTCCTCCTGATGGTCTCTCAGATCATGTTGCATTCGCTCCCCTTGATGATCTCTCAGATCATGAACCAGTATCATCTCATATTGAAGTTGTTGACAAAGAACTTGCAGATTCTCCGCTCATGCTCAAACCTTCTTCTCTTTCTGTGCCAGCTCACACTCTAGATATTGCAGAAGGTCCTAAATCCTCTCTTGCACCAGAGTTTGTTGGTTTGCATCATGATCACATGATTATTTCGGAGGTAACATCAGCTATTGGAGGTAATGCATTCGCTCCTCTTCAGCAAACATCTCTTATTTACTACTATATGATCATTATCACATGCTTTCAGAAGGTTATTGAAGAATATGGCCATTGCCACCCGCTTGAGATAATTTCTCATGCATCATATGATAGTTTTGATCTCACCCCTGCTGGTTCAAAGGAGATCTCAAGAAACTGTTTTGAAAGTCTTAAATCTGATTTTGATTTCAAGCAAACATGTAATAGTTCTTTTTGGCATAATCTCACCCATGGTGGTTCGAAGGAGAAGACAAAGGACTATATGCACATTCAAAAATTTGATCCTACCTCAACTGATTCGAATCACAGGTTCAAGGATCATTCTAATACTGTTGGATTTGTTCTCATCACATTCAATCTGAAGAGCAAGTACAAGCACATGCTTTTTGAGCATGATCCACTTCTTCCCAAGAAGAAGATACCTCCAGACATATGACCAAGCATCACACATGCTTGAGTTTGGAGCTTTTATTTTTTATGTGTGCCTTACAGTCTATTTTTTGAGGAGGGGGTATGTTTCCCATGAAATTTTCCCACTTCCTTGGTTTATTGATTGTTATTATTCATTGTATTGGGTGACCTTTGGTCTTAGTTACCAGGGCCCAGGATGGATTAAGGGGGGGTGTTAGGATATTCCTATACTCCATCCTAGTCCCACCAGTATTTTGATCATTTACATTTTCAGTCATGCATGCACCTTTTAGGGTTTGCATGCATCCCAGTCATCAGTCCAGCACCTAGCCCTCAGTTAGCCAGCCCCCAGGAGCTTCTCACTATTCAGTTTTAGCCCTCCAGTTGCTTAGTGCGCCCTTATTCCTTGATTTTAGGGAGAAACTCGCCCTTCTTCACCTACCAGTTCAGTTACAGTCAGTTACAGTTAGTTACAGTCAGTTACACTCAGTTACATTGAGTTACACTCAGTTACACTCAGTTACACTCAGTTACATTCAGTTACAGTCAGTTACACTCAGTTACATTGAGTTACACTCAGTTACACTCAGTTACACTCAGTTACATTCAGTTACTCTTAGTTACATTGAGTTACACTTAGTTACATTGAGTTACACTCAGTTACACTGAGTTACACTGAGTTACACTTAGTTACACTGAGTTACACCTACCAGAGTTAGTTTGACTGATGGTTGACAGTTACTTGAGCATTGATGACTCCACTGATGATGATGAAGACTTCCAGTTGCGCTCCGATGATCATGAGGACACCTAGTTGTGCTCCGATGACACTCCAGTGATCCTTTGATCACTCCATGAAGGTTAATTCGAATTGCCACCTTAGGCATTCGAATTCCTCATGCATTGTATTATTTATATGTCCATTTGTGATTAATAATTTAGTATGACCGAAGTATTATTGCTTCTATCTGAGTTCTACTGTACCATATTATTCTGTTGCTCATTATACTGCATGTATCACTCTTCTTCTATTTTCTTGCTTAATCATAATTATTCTCTTGTGAGATACATCATCTCTTAGATCTGCTGTGAGGATTTTCACATTACCTAGATACTAACACATGCTTGATGGCTAGGTTGTCCTTCAAACATCTAAAGGGTTAATGAGTTGTACATTTGTGCAGAAGTCTCAATATTTTTAGGCTTGCTTTTTTTTCTATGTTACTTCTAGCTGTCAGGTTGTCCTCGTCCCTTTTTTGAAGCATGTTGAGTGTTGGGTGAACCTAGGGCAGCATACATTACTACCCAACCCCGACTTGCACCTGCACATAATAGGGGCTTGTAAGAAAAGAACTAGGAAGATATTCATAGTTGAAATATGGAAACAAGGTGTATTTTGAAGGAAGAAAAGTAATGGAAATCCTTACCTAGGTGGATGATGATTTTTTTGTATTAAAGAACCAAATTTAAAATGTATGTATTACTTTTACCTTGGTACTCAAACTTAATATCAGTCATCAAGGTGAAAACCTTCATGAAAACAGCTTCTCGAAGACCTGTAAATAAAAGTATGGTGTTAGCCAAAAGGATAGGTAAGAAAACCACCTATAGAAGTTTCTGGAAAAGCTAAACCACCTTTCGACAGAGCCATAATCCATAGAAGCAGGATATCAGTAAAGGTGGATAGTATCAAAGTCCAGAAGTATGAAAGTTTACACATGTTAAAAAAAAAAAAGTGAAGACATAATGGTAGATCTTACATATGGTATCAGAGCCCAGTTACAATACTGCGGCCTTTTCTTAGTACTAAGAGAGATAATATCAATTCTTGAAATAAAACTTGGTAACTAGAAGTTTTATATGACTACTTAAAAAAATTTAAACAGGTTATTACAAAAAACATAGAAGTATGGCCTCAGATAATGAAGAACATACACCCAAGATACACTAATCTTCCTTCAGAAACACAAATTCTTACAATGCAAAAACTTCCCCTTGCTTCATTTTCACTAAAACATGAGCCACTAATTTTAAATATCTACTTCTAGCCGTGATTTTCACCATTTCATTATATGTATCAAGTTCGTAATCAAATCCTTGTTGTGACTTCACCCATCAAAATAATCTCTCTACAGATTCATCAAACCCAAGAAAAATGGACAAAACCCTTTGTCATATGCTCAATAGGATAGTGAACATAGTATAAACCGTGGGGCTTTACTTGGTGAACTTGCTCAACACTTCAACACTTGGATGGGAACTTGACACCTGATTTGTCTTATGGTTTAGCGCCCGACAAATGTCGAGGGTTTGTCTTGCAAAAGGTATGAGATCAAGCGGGTCTACTTGCGCTAATGGGAACGGTCATTGTAGTCATTCCATTGCAACCTATAGGACTCCCTTGAGGACAATCATTAGATGAAGGATATGTTTTAAACAACAACCAATGCCATTTAAGAAAGTATATTGCAATTGAGATAGAATATTGTCGGCTAGTCTGGACCAGCTTACGCACAAAGATGAACCTAGTAAGAATATAGGCAAGTTAAGGACCAATGCACACAACAACAAGAAGAGATGCCTCAATTAGAGCATTGTTTGGTATGCTTTCATTAAATTATGTTCAGAAGAGTTAATGTAAGGGAATGTTTCAACCAAAAAAGAGTTATTTATTTGGTTGGCAACTAATCAATTAGTAGGAAATGTAACATGAACATTGGGGTTGTTATTTGGAGAGCCCAAATGTTGCAATGCAGTGAAATGCACATTAAATGAATTAGCTCAACAAAGTATTTTCAAAGTTAAAGAGAAAGGATTGGACTTCTGCTTACATAATTCAAGGTTGTGGATAAATGGCGAAGCCCAGGATTGGCCCTAACCCTAATCCTCACTTGTGGATACAGAAAATAAGTTCAATGAGTAAAAATAATAAAAATGGTAAGCATGTCATTAAATCGGTATAACTATGAACTCACCACTGGCCTGTGCGCTACCTCTGCCATCCCAAACATAGACTTTGTTTCTCGCCAATAATATGTTTTTGGTAGTCCTCGACGGGAGTTGAACACTTCACCCACTACTTTGAAGTTTAGTTTGACATGTAGGATCTAGCGTTTACCTCACCATGCTTCCAAACCAAACTATTTTCAATTTCGATTTACAAAACAATAATAACAATAATTTATAATATTATAAGGAAAAAAACAATTTTCATCGCACGAATTCACAAGATTTGATGTCATTAAAGAAAAATAAGATGTATTTTATGATGCTTAATGAATGAATGAGATATGCAATATAACATTTTCAATGATTTGTAATAGAGGAGTAGCTCATGAGATCTATTTTCAGGTAAATAAATGAATTGGTAATGCAATGACAATATTCAAAGGAGTTTAATTTAGTGTCAATATTCGAAACAATTCTATGTTTAAGGTATTCACAATCAAAAGTATATTTCTTATAAATTTAATGTGACTAAGGGATACAAATCTAAGCACCAACATTATCATAAATAATTAAAAATGAGGAAAAAATGATTCGAAGGACCTATAAAGGAATGTCCTATCAAATTAGAAGACAATTGAAACATGAAAGTATAAAATTATGGGGGACAAATCCCAAGCTCGATGGTGAAGGGTTTGAGCACCTTCATTCTCCAAGAGTACAAAGAATTGCAAGTCATGTGAGTACAAGCTAGCCTAGATGAAACCTTGAGAAGAATGAGGATAGGAAACCTTAGACTTGACTTCATTACACATGGAGAACACATGCTCATGAAATTGAAGGAGATGGTGCTCAAAGAATGTTTTTTTATCATGTTTTTGAAATTGGGCAAAGGATTGAGGAAGAGAACTACTTAATAGTAGCAATCCTAAAAAAGGAGTATATTTTGGCTCCCTTAGTCTCAAGGAATTAATTGGAGGGCCACAACAAAGAAAGGATTCTAGTTAGATAGAAGCTAGAGATTCAAATGGAAGGAAAAACTTAAATTGGTTGCGTAGGATTTTTTGGAGTTAAACTATGTAAAAAATTATTTTCCCAACGTTTAAGTGGACACTCCACCCATCATCAAGGAATCATGGTCTTAGAATAGTGAACGACTATGAAAATCCTACACAATTATGAGCAATGGTGAAAATCTTCATTCTCAAATATTAAAACTCGGTGGAGAGGTTAAATTGGTATCAAGTGAAGACATAATCATGGTGGAGGATATGGAATAGAGATAAATAACTTTAAATGTTTGCTTTTACGGTATGATGGCCTTTGGGGAATATTCATATCGATGAATGGAAAAGGTGTAGAAAATGAAGATAGATTATGTGTGAATTTACCATGTTCTAACTAAGTGTTGGCTGGCATTCAAATTTCAATCAAGAACTTACATGACAAGGAACCTACAAGGAAATTGGTTCTAGGGTTCTATATCGAGCCTTGAGGAAATGGTCCCCTTTCTTTTATCTAAGCTAGAGAGGAAGACATCCCATCCAATTTGGGTAAAAATTCTAAGTATGCCATAGAAACATTGGAATAAAAGTGTTTTGGAAGCAGTAGGTAATACTCTACGGGTTTTCATCAACTTGGAAGAAAATACTCTATCAAAACCATCCACAACCATAACCAAGATATTGTTAGAAATTGACTTAAGGGTTGTATATCCCAAGTAGGCCTAATTGTTAATAACATGTGTTATTTCCTTGGAGGTCATAGGATCAATTCCATAGGGGGTAGGGTATGTACATGTTTAAGCAAGTTGTTGTTAGTGGAAATTTGTGTGGGGCTAGTAAGGTACCAAAGACCTCATTCTTCTTACGGGATTGAGAGTGGGGCAATTTGTATTTCCCAAGAAGACCTCAATGACCAAAATTTTAGCACCGATGGTTAGCTCAAGTGATAATAAGCTAGATGTGAGATATCTTCCCCTAGAGTTGGGGAGGTCCCGAGTTTGATTATCTTGATCCACTCGGGTTAGACTCTATAACTAGGGTTGATGGTTTATTAGCTTGTTTACCATCCATGAATCATAGGGAAATACTTGGAGGGTTTTCCACGAGGTTATTCCTTAGAAAAATATAATGACTTAAGGGATGGGATTTTGGAGTTTGTATAACTTTGATAGGGGACATAGGTTATAATTTATTGGAAAATTATTGGAAAATCCTAATTTTTATGTTAGATTTCATGTATATGGGAATTTGGAAAAAACTAAGGTTTGGAAGTAGATAGGTTTGGCCACAAGAAGAATTCAAATGTCCAAAAGTCAAGGGAGAAATAAATAACTCGAGGAGGAGAGTTTTCAAATTCAAAAGAGATGGGTGGGAAGTAAATATTGAGTTTATAAAAAGGAAGTATTGGATTATTTTGAAGTATTTAATAACCAAGTTGAGGGAAATGAAAAAAATTGAAACAAATGCAAAAGAGGATGCAAAAATAACAACTTGCATAACAACTTAAAAAATAACTACAATTAATGTGTTGCAGCTTCAACATGCCCATGTTAAATGATTTTGGGATTTGGCCTCCTCCTCCTCCTTTATTTGGCTGCAAGGCCTTTTTTAATGGGGCTTCTCAAGAACAGGGTTGTCTTTATGGTGTTGGGGCTCTCATTATTTTAGAGATGGATCATCACTTTAATTTATGGTTAAATTGCGGTTGATCGGGGACCAATACGAGAGGAGAGCTATTGGCGCTCTGGCATGTCCTCTTTTTTTCCAGTTCTTAGCATCTTTCTTTACATCATATTGTTGGTGGTTCTAAATTAACTTATACTAGTTGATTGGGTGAAAGGTCTATGCTCTTTAAAGGTGATGGATTTCTCTGCATCTTGGATGGCTCATGTTAATCTTCGACTCCTCAAGGCCTTTCCTGATGTCTCTATCATGCATATCTTCAAGGAGTTCAATACAAATGCATACACTTTATCTAGTCCAGACATGGTATTGTTGCCTTAGAGGGGTTTATTCATTTTGAGGAGTGGTGCGGGCCGGGTCTACTTTTTTCCACAAGTAGTTTTCTTGTTTTTGGCTCATAGATGGAGACCTTTCTCTTCGTTTCTATTTTTTTGTACTCAGTGGTTATATATACCTTTCCTCTTTTCTTTTTGGTTTGTTTCCCCATCGATAACTTTTCCATCCATCTGCATTGTTAAAATTTTGTAAAATATTGTAATTTTTCATTGTCAATGTGACACAACTAAAAATGGCTAACATAAATGACTAATTCACATTAATCGTTGTTAGCTAGTCATATTTATACTCCTGTGACTAAATTAGTCATTTTTATTTATACTCCTATGACTAAATTAGTCATATATTTTATCCCATGACTAAATTAGTCGTTTATCTTAGTCATTTTTTGTTGGCTTATTTAAAATTGCTCAATTTTAGTCATTTATCCCTTGAAAAAACATCCGTGACTAACTTTTTTAGCTGCCTAGTCACTTATCTCTCATTTTGTACTAGTGATTTATTAGATGGATCTCATCTTGCATTAAAAGACCTTGGATTTCCCGCTTGGTCAACTGTTGCCCTACCTACTTCTTCCATGCCACTCGTGGAATCCGACAAGGATGCCCCTTATCCGCCTTCCTCTATATTCTCATGGCTGACTCTCTCAGCCATAAACTGAACTCTGAGCTCATCACTGGCTCCCTTCCTGGCCTTAATCTTGCCTTGGACCCCTTGCCCTTCAAGCATACCCTTTTCGTAGACAACTCTCTCTTACTAGGAGGAGCCTCTTCCATCATTTCTCAAAACTTCAAGCTAAATCTAACCTGGTACTGGAACGCCTCTAGAGGCAAGATTAATCTTCACAAAAGTGTTGTATATAGCTGGAATTTAAATAACACTTCTACAGTAAACATTGGCACCATTATGGGATTCAAATTCCACAAACATTGGGATAAATTCATCTACTTAGACCTCCCAATCACTCAAAGACACACAAAGTATGGAATGTGGGATGAGACTATCAGCAAAATCAAGTCAAAAATAAGAAATTGGGGAGGTTACTGGCTCAACAAAGCCGGTAAAATGATATTAGTAAAAGTCGTTCTCTCATCCCTTCCAATCTATCAATGCTCCATCTTGCTAGCTCCCAAAGGATTCTCTGAATAGATCAGCAAAATCTTGAGAGACTTCCTGTGGGCAGGAGGAAAAAACAACAGTAACAAAACCAACTTAGTAAGCTGGAGCACCACCAAACTCTCAAAGTCTTTGGGTGGCCTTCAAATTCGGGATCCACTTCATGCAAACTTAGCAATGGGCGACAAAATTCTTTGGGAAATTCTACACAAAAAACAGAACCGAGTTAGTCATTTGCTAAGGAAAAAATCTCTCAACAACAATAGCCTCATATGCCTCGACAGCAAGCCCACCTCCAAAGGCTCCTCGACTTGGACCTTGTGCAAAGCAGCTTGGGATTTTTTTATACATGATATTTATTAGTTTCCAGGTAATGGAAGAAAAATCAATTTATTCTCTGATAAAATCATGGGGAACGATTTGATTCAGAACACTTATGAGCTTCATGATATCGCTCTCTGGCTCCAACAACATGGCATCAACACATTGAATGAATTTAGCTTATGGAACTCCTCTAGCGCTTGGAATAGCTGGAAGAACCTCCCAACCCCTGTCAACCTGGAAACTTCCAAGACCCTCCTCATCGAAAATCTAAAAGGTTGTGCACCCACTCATCTCTTAGACAAAGATGAACAGGGCCGGGGTTCAAAAGGTGTATTATATACCACTAAATTAGGCTTCACTGCTCTCCAAGCACATGAAGCTCCTCAGAAAAATCTATGGAAAATGGTTTGGAACCCCTTTGGGCTCCCCAAAATCAACTTCTTTATTTGGAATCTTATGCATCGGAAGATACTTACCGGAGAAAATCTCACAAAAGAGGAACAGCTGGGCCACATTGGTGTCCCCTTTGCCGCAAAAAATCTGAAACAATTGATTACCTCTTCATAGACTTCCATTTCTCGGTTAAAGTTTGGAACTACATGCTTCGCAACTTGGATTTAACTCTTCCAAACTTCAGCACCACTACCTGCCTCTTTAAAAGCTGGAGGTCCTTCTATCCCTTTCCCCTCTCCAAGTCTTGGCTTCAAATCTGGGTAACCATCCCCAAAATCACTTGCTGGAAAATTTGGCTCGCTCATAACAAAGCGATCTTTCAGGAAACTATTTCCTCCCACATTCAAGTTGTTGGACAAGACAAAGGCTTACTCCTTGAATGTCTGAACTCCTCTAATTGCAAGATCAACTCACATTTCAGCCACGATAACTATCCTTTGTGTTACAAATATTGAAATGGACACCATAAATAATGCCACTAATTAGACATTGACCTAACACAACCAACCCATGTAAATGACTCATGCAGTTGGCACACTTGATCCATGCAATGAATTCATGCATCTAGGAAGCTTCAAACTCTAACCCCCTCACCTCGTACCTAACCTTAACATCTAGCCCCAAACCGAATAACATGATAACTTATCAACCACTTAACCACTAGTACTAACAAAACCAGAACCCCTTTCCCACTAACCCACTGATCCCTTAGGTGCCTCGCTTCTAATCCAAAAAATCCCCAATTCCTACCACATTATGAAATTGTAGAAAATATCCCCTTAAGCCGGTGTCCCTCTAACCCAAACCCACTACCCCATAACCCAATCACTAAGATGCCTACTGCACCAAATCAACACACTAACACAATAAACTTTGACCTTGGGTTATTTATAACCAAAGTTTTAGATCAAAGACTTTGACATCAAGGTTTGAATGATCATTGTATGAGATTTTATCAAACAAAAATTAGTGCAAAAATAAACACAAGAACTTAGACTATAAACAAAATATTCCCTATCTAGGGTATGTATGATGACTCAAGTCCCTATACATGGCCCATGAGTCTCAAAATAAAGTTTTATTGCCCAAGAACCTACATTTTGGCCCTAGACCATAACATGGGCTCCTAGAACCATCCACGACATGAAAATACTAGAAAAAATGACAATGTGTTACTCAAACGCTAAATATTCCTTTCCTATGGCCTATGTGGTGGCACAAAGAAATGCCTATAGGTCACAAGACCTTGAGGTAACTACCAGTCATTATAAACTAGATTTTTATCTTACACCATGGATTAGGCTTCAAGAACCATCCATGATGTTGTAAATATTGAAATGGCCACCATACCCACTTGGAAGCTAAATATTCCTTGTGTAGGAATCATGTGGTGATTAGGGCCCTACACATGGCCCATTAGCCATAAAGGATAATGTTATGGTGTTGTGGGGAAAATGCACCTATAGTTCAGGGGAGAAACTACCAACTTACGATGATAAAGATAGACTTACAAGCATTCTGCAAGTACAACAAATAAATGAAGAGATTAGGGTTTAGAGATGTAGGCACCTCATTTAGAAGGTTGATCCTAGCTTTTCCTCCATCACTCTTCAATGCTTATCCAGTGTCGCAATGCCCAAACCTGCAAAACAACTTGATACCTTTCTCAAACACATTTGACTACATATATAAGACTGATATCCATGACATAACAAGACATCAAACTATAATTAAACAGTAATCAAATCAGAGACATACGAGAATAGGTCATATTTGGAAAGGAAAGAACATCTGATCTTTATTGATGAATGAAAACAAGTACATAAAGTTATACCTTCCTTCAAGCTTGGCACTTCATGAAACCTGGATTCAAGGTCTCCTGCTTCTGTTCTCCAAGGATTCCAGCCTCTAATCAACTGTGCTAGGGTTTACCAAAACTGAAGCATAAGAGAGGGGGATGAGGGCCTCCATTCCTCCAGCATAACTTTGTAATTGGGATTAGTCCCCTCACATGGCCCTTCTACCCTCCTTAAAAAGTCAGTGAGGAAGAGGAAAAGAAGTTATAACCGCTCAAGAGGTTTCCCAACCAACTTAACTTACTTAAATTTCAAGATTTTGACCAAAATAGGGGTGTACTCTACTCTACAGTAGACAAAGTAGCGTACATATGGAGTTGAGCGCTACTTTAATGAAGCAAAGTAGGGTACACACGCTACTATCATGCATGTGTACCAGTGCTCGTATTGAAAATGGCCAAAAATAGGCTTTTCTGCTCATTTTCAGGAGATGGGTTGGTCTGGAAAAATGTTCCCAAGGGTCATAAATATCAAATGGGTCAAGAATGATGTAATTTCAACCATTTTTAGTGTCCCAAATGACTCCTCCATCCACAATTGTCCGGTTGTGTGACTGAACTTGATCTTAGGAAGTGTCGTCATGCAACCAAGGGAAACAAGTGTCATCACAGACGGAGAGGTGTCATTTCAAGCTATAACATATGGCACACGAGTTTGTATTTTGACCATGGATCATGTAAAGTTGGAGTGTGAGAACCATCTTTGACGTGAAAAACCTAACATGACTGCCTCAATTGTAGAGCTCTAATAGGATATGGTGTTGAATGATGATGCACACCCTTCCTAACACTACAATAGCTTATGTGCGCTTAGATCCAATGTTTTGATGAGATGCATTGTTGAACCCATGTGACACACCTAACCCCCTTCCAACAAACCGCCTCCAAAAGCTCAATTCTCATGACTTTTAAGGGGGGCACCAAAAAACTGCCTCTGAAAGTTCAATTCTCATGAGTTTTAAGGGGGGGTTCCAAAAACACCGCCTCGAAAAGTTCAATTCTCATGAATTTTAGTGGGGGTTTTGACAAACTGCCCCCTAAAGTTATGAGAATTGGGCTTTTAGGGGGGGTTTTCAAACAACTTCCTCCAAAAGTTCAATTCTCATGACTTTTAAGGGGGGTTCCAAAAAAACGGCCTCCAAAAGTTCAATTCTCATGACTTTTAGGGGGGGTTTTCACAAACCGCCCCCAAAAGTTATGAGAATTGGGCTTTTAGGGGGGGTTTTCCCAAAACTGCCCCCAAAAGTCAAATTTCAGGACTTTTGGGGGTGGTTTTAAAAACATCGCCCCCAAAAGTCCAATTTCCATGACTTTTAGGGGCGGTTTTACAAGGCCGCCTCCAAAGGTCTGAAATTTTTTTTAGGGGGGGTTTACCAAGACCCTAGCAAGCCAAAAACGCCCATAAAGGGCTATGTTGTTGTAGTGAAATCTCTATACCATGAATATGGAGTGGTTAAAACGAAGCATGCCTCAAATAAATTCATTTCAGATTTATTTTCCCAACCATGATCTTCGTCATTCGTATGTTGAGTAAGAAAATTGCATAATTCTTGACCTTTGACCATGTTGGGCAGTTTAAATTCTAGGTCATATTCTTGTAATGCAGTAACCCAATTTCCACATCTTTATCCAAATTCCTTTTGTACAAATAAAGATCTAACAACCAGATGAGGTATTATTGTTAGGATATATTCATCATTCAATTTGATGTCTGCATGCATTTCTGCAAACATGTCATGTAATTGCATGCATCTGAGTCATCAGTTTGGGGTCATCCAACACCTAGTCCCCAGTTTGCTAGCCCTGAGAGCTTCTTTCCACTCATTTTTATCCCTCCTAGTTAGTGATGCGCCCACCTGTCACCTACCACATGTGAAAGGCACCCTTCTTCACCTACCACTCAGTTACACTTCAGTTAGTTGAGTTATTTGTGGATCTTTCCTTGATTTAAGGCCGTATTGACTTTCTAACTAACCAAAACACTCCGTTGGACCCCTAGCGAGACTAGATTGCCTATTTTGACTCCAGTCAGCTCCCCATGCGCCCTCCACTGAGCCTCTTTCACTACATTAGTGCTTCCATTAGCCAGTTACACCTACCACATTCATTTAGACTGAGTTTGACACCTAGTTGAGCATTACTAGTACATTGATGACTCCACTGATCTGATGATGAGGACTCCTAGTGAGCCAAGCTATTCCATGCAGGCTATTTGAATGAGCTCCTTGGTTAATTCGAATTATTTAGTTATTGTGACTGCACATTGTATTGTATTTTACTTCTAATTTCAATAGAGCACTGCTGCAATTCTCTTGCACCATTTACACATATTATTGTTTATGCATCTGTTGTAATTGATTTACTTGTTCAATTAGATTTGATGTGCTTCATTTCACATGGTATCAGAGCCATGGTAGGGACATCACTTCTTTTCTACAGGGATTATTCACGAAGATTTACTAAATTTTCTCACAAAAATATTGCAGCAGTGGCATGCATTCTGTCTTGTGCATTCGCTACTGGGCATGCAGTGCCAAAAATTCTCTTCCAATCCACACCAGAAGCCGAGAGTTTTCCACATAATTCCTGGATTCGAATCATTGGATCTTCAAGCTTGCTTGATTGTCTTATGTCGGGTGTGAAGCAACTTGAAAAGTGTGGATTGTTCGACCTTATGGTTCTTGTTTTCTTGTGATTTGCATGTTATTCACTCCTTCTATTGCATTCGCTCCTCTTGAAAGATGGACACTTCTTCATCGAATCTTCGCACTCCTTTCAACTATTTTTAGTGGAAGGCTGATATGGAGATATTGCTGCGCTCTAAAGGTTTCTACAAAGTTACCATGGGCCTAGAAGTCGAAGCTACATCAGCAATAGAGAAGGAAAAATATTTCAATAAGCTTGATGAAGCTTATGGTTTCCTTTGTCTCAGCATCTCTAAGGATCTTGTTTTCCATCTCAGTGGATTTCCTACTCTGAAAGAGGTATGGGAGAAAATTTCCACACTCTTTGGCAAGCAGGATGATATGAGATCTTATCAGCTAGAGAACGAGTTGATTGCCCTCAATCCTGGAAATTTCGAGACCATCAATGACTTCTTCACTAAGTTTAAAAGCTTGGTTATGCTATTGAAGCAATGTGGAGTGGAAAAAGAAGATAAACAATTGATCTTATGGATTTTTTAAAAACTTGGGAAAGAGTATTCAGTTTTTGTTTCAACTTTCAATATGGGAAAGCTCACAATTCCCAATTGGAAAATGCCTAACTTAAGTGCCTTCATTGAATCCGTGACAAAGGAGCATGATAAACTTATTCAAATGGGGACCATATACTACAAAGATCAAGATCTATTTGCTGGAGGATCCAAAGTGACAAATTTCAAAGGGAAGCAAAAGAAAGAGAAGCCAAAGTTTGATCCCTTCCAAACAAAGAGAAAAAACCAAGCAAACGGATGAGCCATCCGGTTCAAGAAACAAGCAAAAGGGAAAAGAGGGAAAAGAGAAGTCTAAATGTTCTTACTGCAGCAAGGGATTTCATCATGAAAGTTCATGCATGAAGAAGAACATAGATCAAATGGCCCTTCTCTTAGATAAAAACAACATGACCCTTCCTAACGGTGCAAGGAAGAAGGAGAAAAATGATCACCCCGAAAGAGGTCATGCACTCATGGAAACTGTTTCGAATTCCACAACTCTACTCATTGATTCTGGAGCTTTGAACCACATGGATGCAAATAAATATTCTCTATAATCATTTGATGCCAACAGCACCATCTCCATCCACATGGGAGATGACTCTCAAATTTCTTCAAAGGGAAAAGAAACCATTCATTTAGAGCATGGCCGTTTTCACAATGTTCTCTATGTTCCTTCCTTAGATTTGAATCTTATTTCCATTTATCAGAGGACTCACACTGGTTCACCAAAGAAAGTTGTATTCTTCCCCAACAAAGTTGAAATTTCTGATATTCAAAGTGGAAAAATTATTGCTGTAGGAAAATCCAATCATGCTTGAAAAGCATATGAATTTTCACACTTTCTGCCACATGACAAGCCCACCGCTCTTCTAAGTCATGGAAATGAGGTTAGTAGGCTATGGTATGAGATGTTTGGACATAAATTATAAATATTTGCAGATTCTATAGATAAATTCCATGGTTGATGGCCTTCCAACAATCAAATCCTCGAAGGGAATATGCAAAGGTTGCATCATTGGGAAGCACCCCGAGCAAAAATTTGATCGAGGAAAAGCTAGAAGAGCTTATTCTATTTTGGGGCTGATACATTCTAATATAAGTGGTCCTCTACCACATACCTCCATGAATGGCTCAAGGTATGTTCTGAAATTTATCGATGACTTCTCCATATTTACTTGGGTCTTCTTTCTAAAAAACAAGTCAGAAGTGCTAGAAAAATTCAAGATTTTTAAAGCTTCTGTTGAGACTGCCACCGAGAGAAAGATCAAAGCTCTAAGATCTTATAATGGAGGTGAATATATAAAATCAAATCTACTTCAATTTACTCTTGAAAGTGGCATTTAGATCTAGCACACAGTTCCGTACACACCTCAGCAGAACGGTGTAGCGGAAAGGAAGAACCGATCACTGAAAGAGATGGCGACTTGTATGATTGAGTCAAAAGGTTTGGCTGAAAATATTTGGGATGAGGCCATGAATGTTGCTTCATACATTCAAAATAGAGTTCCACATTCATCTTTGATAGATACTACTCCTTTCGAAGCCTACACTGGTCACAAACCTGATGTGTCAAATTTCAGGGTTTTTGGCTCAACCGCTTGGGCTATAATTCCATTTGAGAAGAGAAAATATTTGGATCTGCAAAGTGTTGAATGCATGCTATTGGGATATGATAAATATTAAAAGGGATACAAATCATGGATATCAGATCCAAAAAGATATTCATTGAGTGAAGTTTCAGATTTAAAGAACCGCTTCAAAATCTAGAGCTAGTTGAGGAAGAAACTATTGATTTATCGCCTCTACAAGAAGAAGATTTCGGAGAAGATGATGAAAGTTTTGGTTCTGATATTTCTGATATTTTATCAAAATTTGATGAACATGAAATATCAGGTTCAGAATCTGATCCATATGTGTCCCAATACTTTCCAAAGTGGACCCAAAATAATCTCAATTCTGCTGGTTCAAACATTGGAAATCCTGCCGATCCAAGGAGAACTCGAGCAGACTTTCAAAGAGTAGGTATGGTTCTTTCATGTTCTGATCCTCTTCTATCTGAGAAATGTTTTTTAATGATATGTTCAAGTCCTAAATCATATTATCATGCCCACTGAGATCTGAGATGGAAAACCGCCATGGATGAAGAGTACAGTTCTCTTCAAAACAATGCTACATGGGAGCTAGTTTCTCTTCCACCTGGGAGGAAATTAGTCCAATGTAAATAGGTCTATCATACAAAGGTTTTTGTTGATGGCTCAACCTACAAATACAAATCTAGGTTGGTTTCTAAATGTTTCTCCCAAGTCCAAGGAGTGGACTACACCGAGACCTTTGCATCGGTTGCAAAGATGGATTCTATCCGCCTAGTTTTGGCTATTTCCGCATCTAAGCACTGAGAAGTGCACCATATGGATGTGAAGAGTGCATTTCTTCATGGATATATGAAAGAAAAGATTTACATGAAGTATCTAGAAGGATATATATCAGATCCAACATTAGTGTGTAGATTGAAGAAGTCATTGTATGGATTAAAATAGGCCCCAAGAGCTTGGTACGCATAGATGGACTCCTTCCTTCTGTCACATAATTTCAAAAGGTGCAAATTAGACACAAATGTGTACCTATAGAAAAATGAAGATAATTTTCTAATTATAGTTCTTTATGTTGATGATCTTTTGATAACTGGAAGCACTCTTGCTTCAATCATTTAGTTAAAAATTGATTTAAATCTAGCTTTTGACATGAGTGATTTGGGCTTGCTGAAGTAATTCCTTGGGCTTGAGATTGCTCAAAACTTTGATGGGATCACCATATATCAGTAAAAATATGTTTCAGACCTACTAAAAAAATTAATATGTCATATGATAAGGCAGCCCCATTCCCATTCCTCTCAGGAATCAATCTTAAGGAGGGAAATTCTACACCGCTTGCAGATTCGACATTGTATTGACAGTTGATTGGAAGCCTTCTATACTTGACACACTCAAGGCCTGATATATATTATGCAGTGAATTTTATATCAAGATATATGCAGCATCCCCATGAGCTCCATTGGCGGGTAGCCAAAAGAATCTTGCACTATGTGCAAGGTACTAGACATTTTGGCATACACTATACTGCAGATTTTGAGCTAGATTTGGTTGGATTCATTGATTCACATTGGGCAAGTGATAGTATTGATTGTAAGTACACTTCTGGATATGTTTTTATGATTGGAACTAAAGCTATTTTCTGGTCAAGTAAAAATTAGGTAGCCATTGCCTTATCTTCAGCAGAGGCAGAGTATTGAGGAGCAGTCAATGCTTGCATTCAGGCAGTTTGGTTGCAGGGTATTTTGGCAGAGTTTGATATTGGTAGCACCACTTCGACTGTCATATTTTGTGACAATAAAAGTGATATCAATATCTTGATAGATCCATTTTAGAGATAGAGGACCAAACACATCGAGATCCACATGCACTACATCCGAGAATTTGTGCATGACAGAACCATTGTTTTGCAATATTTCCCTACCGATAAGCAAATTGCAGACATCTTCACCAACAGCTTCATTGAGAAGAAGTTCTCTTGCCTCCGTTCACTATTGGGGGTGAGTTCCATCATGGTGGAGATAGATTAGATCCTTCTATTTTCATCTTGAGGGGGCGATTTCTCCCATTGGGTTTTCCCTCTTTCCTCACTTAGATTTTTTCTAGCATTTTTGGATTATTATTGTATTGGGGCGACCTTTGGTCTCAGTAACCAGGGCCCTATATTTTATTTTCTACTTCATAGTATAGCTTGAGGGGGGGTGTTAGGATATATTGATCATTTAGTTTTATGTCTGCATGCATTTTTGCATGCAACATGAATTTCTGCATGCATGTCATGCAATTGCATGCATCCCAGTCATCAGTTTGGTGTCATCGAACACCTAGTCCCAATTTGTTAGCCTCGGGAGCTTCTTTCCACTCATTTTTAGCCCTCCTAGTTAGTGATGCGCCCACATTTCACCTACCACATGTGAAAGGCGCCCTTCTTCACCTGCCACTCAGTTACACTTCAGTTAGTTGAGTTATTTGTGGATCTTTCCTTGATTTAAGGCTATATTGACTTGTTAACTAACTGAAAGACTCTGTTGGATCCCTTGCGAGACTAGATTACCTATTTTGGCTCGATTCAACTCCCTATGTGCGCTCCACTGAGCCTCTTTCACTACAGCAGTGCTCCCATGCACCAGTTACACCTACCACATTCAGTTAGACGTCGTTTGACACCTGGTTGACCATTACTAGTGCATTGATGACTCCACTGATCTAATGATGAGGAATCCTAGTGAGCCAAGATATTCCATGCAGGCTATTTGAATGAACTCCTTGGTTAATTCGAATTATTCAGTCATTGTGACTGCACATTGTATTGTATTCTACTTCTGAGTTCAAGAGAGCACTGCTGCAATTCTCTTGCATAGTTTACACATATTATTCTTTATGCATATGTTGTAATTGATTTACTTGTTCAATCAGATCTACTGTACTTCATTTCCCAATTATAACCTTGGTCCTATTCTTCAGAAAAAAGGTCTGAATTGTCTTATTGCTTTAAATACCACATATGCTTGTTTGTCTACATGTGGGTAATTAATTTCAGCTTCTTGTAATCCATTTCTCATAAAAGATATTGGATATTCATCCCCTTGCTGTCCCTTTTGGGTTAGCACCGCTGCAAGAGAATGATCTGAAGAAAAAGTGTATATAATGAAATCCTTTTCAAAATTAGGACCGCTTAATGAAGGTGCATGAGCGATAGCATTTTTATATATTTAAATGCGTCCTTTTAAATTTCATTCCATTTAAACTGCACACTTTGGTTCACCATTTGTTGCAAGGGTTTTACAGTTTGCGCAAAATCAGGCACAAACCTTCGAAAAAAAATTATTCTTCCCATGAAATATTGCATCGTCTTCTTATTATGGGGCATGGGAATCTACAATATAGCCTGAATCCTTTCTGGATAATTTGATACTCCCTTTCTAGAAATGATGTGTCCTAATATCTTTCCTTCTAAAAAATGAATATGCTTTTCTTGGGGTTTAAAGATATGACATATTTTCTGCAATGTTAAAAAGTATGTTTAAATAAAAAGCATGATCTTCTCTTTTCTTGGAAAATCCCACGACAACATCCAAATAAACAACAACAATGTGGTCGATCAATTCTCAAAATCCAATATCCATGGCCCTTTGAAATGTGGCTCCAACATTCATAAGACCAAAATGCATTCTTCTATAAGCAAACATTCCATATTTCGTACGAAAGATAGTCTTGAGTCAATCCTTTTTGATACTAACACTTGATTTTATCCTGAAAACACATCTAATAAGGAGAACATCCCTGAGCCTGATACCGATTGCAAGATTTGTTTCATAGGCGGGACCAGATAATTTTCTTTGTCCGATGCTCTATTTAGGTTTCTAAAATCCACACATAGTCTTACCTCTCCTAATTTTTTCCATACCGGTGCCAAGTTTTATACCCATTCAGAATGTCTGACCTTAAAGATAATCTTGGCATCCAACAACTTCTTTAGTTCCTTCTGTATTAAGAATTCTAATGTAGGATGCATTTTTCGGAGTTGCTGCTGAAATGGTTATTAGAATTTAGATTGCACAACAATCACAATACTAGGTTCTGATACATGTGATAATCCAACCTATATCTAGATAGCAAAAACAATCTCACTTATAATTATTTGTACAAAGAGATAGCAAGAATAGAGAAGAAATATTGAACATAACACTAGAGGAAAATCACTCCAGTGGGAAGAATTCCACTATGATATTATTCATTGACATGAGTACAATATGTAGATGCTCTCAAGAGACAAAATTGAGAGGCTTAGTGGCAAGTTGAGTAGCTCACTATAATGAGGCTTAGATTGGACCAATTCACCCATCAATGACATGAGACCAAGTGTAACTCGTAGATTGGGCCATAATGAGGTTCAATGAACATATAAGGACCATGAGGAGGTTAGGCTAGTCAAAATAGTGTGAAATGTACCATTATGAGGGTGCATGGGTGAGTAGTTGGCTAAGTAGTGACCATTAATGCACAAGTTGACCAAATAATTAAGAGGGCACACTCCATCTCCTTACAACAGGGAAATGCAGTAAATACCACATAAATGCAAGGTAGTGGGGTACATTGACTCCTAAAATGATGGAAATGAGTGGATAAGTAGAAAAACAAGGATTCATTGATATATCACTAGTTTAAGTTGGTCAAATGTGGACAAACTATGGTCCAAGACACTAGACTAGGCACTAATGAGCCAATTAACACTAGGTAGAACAACATGAAGGTCCATGGCATGAATATGATGGTGATATTGTTCTAATAATGGTTTTAAACCTTATTTTATAGGTATCACATGTTGTATGATGTATCATACATCTTCAAATCATCATATGTCCATGCAAAAACATCTTTGTATTGTTGAAAAAGTTCGCCAAACTTATGTCTTTCTCCAAGTGAGAAACATTTTCCCAAATTAGCATACTTCAGTTCCTGCTCCATACCCAAATTTACTAGTTCGAACTGCATTGAAGAGCTATTTTTTTTACATTGGCTGGCTTTCGAAATTTATGCTTTCGATCGAATAACTTTTCTATAGTTCATAGTCCCTTTGGCACAAAATTTCCTTTACTCATGTCTTCATATTCTAATTTTGATTTGTGTTTATCTTCTTCAATAAGTGATTCTTTGAATGTATTTTCATATGTAAAAAAATCTATAATGTGTTCATCATTGTTAACACCCAAAAAGTGCTCACTAGCTCACTCCTTTATTCACATGACCCATTTGTCCACTTTTTCCACCATTTGAGCCTCTAAAACCTTCAAAAGGTCACCAAAAAGACCATAATACCCCTTTTTCCCCTCAAAATATGTATTTTTCCTCAAAAAACACAAAAAACCCTAAAAAAGGGTCCAAAATTACCCAAAAGTATTAAAAGGGAATAAAAATATAAAAAATATTCAAAAAAGGAAAAAGAGGGAAAATAGACCTAAACCATGTTGGTCCATACCATTGGTTTCCTTAAAACCATAATGGCATTACCCATCACCCAAAAACTATTAAAAGGTGATAGGGGCTCCTCATTATTCATCCATATTTCATCCTATCCTCATGCTGCCAAAATCCATCTTGAGCTTTTCCCATCTTTTGAGCTTTGCCCAACCATTGAAGCATTGGAGAAGAAGAGAGCATTGGACATTGGAGCTTCTCAGCATTGGAGCTACTCAAAACTCACCATCCTCACCATTTGAGGTAATACAAGAGTTTTAATTTTTATTTACATGTTTTTGAATCAATTTTGCTTATTGTTATTAATCTATATTTCTTTATTTTACTGTTTACTACCATCAATCTATAGTTTATATTTGCTTATTTACATTGCTTTATTTGAGACTGCTGCTACTAGTTAGCAGGTGCATATTTGCACATGCTTGGTTGAAAAACCAAGCAACAGTTTTTGGCGACTTCGCTATTTTTCGAATTCTAAATTCTCACTCTAGATCTTTATTTTAGTTGTTTTTCCCATTTAAAACTGTAGATCTACCATACCAGTCAGCTTCTTCATAGTTGCCCTAGCCATTGACCCTTTCTAGAGCCTAAAACAGCCCAAAATTTCAATTTTTGGGTTCGTCTTTCGGTGAATTTTGCGTCCGTAAAATTGCGTGATTTTGACCCACAGCCGTGATCCACATCGTGACTTTTTAGCAGACAACCGTGATCCAAATCGTGGGTTTTGCCACAGACAGCCGCGATCCACATCGTGACTTTTTAGCAGACAGTCGCGATCCAAATCACGGGTTTTTCCACAGACAACCGCGATCCAGAGCGTGGGTTTTGCCATAGACACCCGCGATCAAGATCGCGGGTTTTACCACAGACACTCGCGATCTTATCTCCTGACAGCGCGAGCCAACTTTCAAACACCCATATCTCCCTCTCCCGAACTTCGTTTGAGACGATTGTTTTTTTTAATTGGGTGTTTTTGAGCAAGGAATCCAAATATCTTATTAGATTTAAGAAATTTTTCATAGAAGTTTCTCTAATTTTTTATTTAGTGTTATTTATCATTTCAGTTCACCCATTTGGCCCATTTCTCCCAGCCATCTCCCCTACAATTTTTGGACAGCCTACTATTTTATTTTGCAGCATTAAAAATCCAAATTTATTTTCTGTTATATGCTTTAGTAATCTTTTCGAAAATTTTCAGTTATGTGAAAGAAAGATTTGTTAAGTATTTTCTCAGGTTGTAAGTTTCATACATTGCAAAGTTAGAACCATATTTCTAAATTGCTCAATATTTTGCCCAAGAAAGACTTTCGAAATCCATTTATTTTTACGTATGTTATTTGCTTTACCTTACAAAACTTTTTAAAGAATCCATATTTTTTGAAAAGATTATTAAAGGATTTATATTTGAAACATCTTTCATTTTTTAGCAAATTGGAATCATTATTTTAGTTTGTGATTAAATCGCCCATGCGAGACAAATTGTTTTGATATATACCCACATAAGGAGACAATCTGTCACAATAATTTCAAGTGAGCCTTAAAATTTACCTTAACTCAATCAACATTCTAACCCCACTTGGGGAACACAAAAAGAATTTTGTAGCTAGGTAGGACTAAGGTGATAAGCATCCAAATAACACCCTCACTCATTTTTCATGTTGAGACATAGTGGTTGACTTTTAGGGTACCAAAATCCCTTATTATTTGTTGACACGAGTTTACACCAATTTGTCGGGAAAGCCTCTCCCTTAGGAGGGTTGAAGTAGCTAGAGTGGTTCCAGAAGCCTGATTGGAATACCGCAATACTTTCAGTAACCGAAGGATACCACTTGTAGTTCTTGTTGTACCACCCTTATGGGAGTACAGCAATGATAGAACCAAACTGCAGATTCACCCAACCAAACGTGTCATGAATGGGGTATCTTAGTGCCCCAACTTATAGGATTGTCTACCCGGTGTCCCTCCCGGTAGGGGGATATCTAGCCTTTGATTCAATAATATATATTGTCTGACTTGGATTTCATCACCTTGCAGACGATATACCTTGTTGAGTCATAATACTTTTTAGATTAGGTGTTTGCATTCTCTATTACCTCCCTTTGGTTAGTGAGTACACCTTTTTTCTATTTTTAGGATCCGTTTGCATGTTGGTTTTCTGACCACCCTTTTTGATTACTCCACTTACTATAACACAACTATTATAGTAAGTGTTTTGAGTTTGGTTGTTGGCCTAAGTGCCATTATTTTTTAGGCTCCCCTCTTCCACACACGGTTGCATTAGGGCTTTCGAGCTTTCCACTCACCACCACCTAGTAGATTTAATTCACAACTGTCACCGTTGAGTCCCTAAGATGTTCTCGATGTTTCTGGGGTGAACCCCCGCAGTATGGTTCCCTTGACTCCACACGTCATCAGCACAGAACCCTGTCATCTGATTTTGATGCACCTCATTTCACATCTAACTCTAAGGCAGAATTCAAAAATCCCACATACACCACACCCACTCGCCCCATGGCCGATTTTTCTTCCAACCCTTTCAACACAGGGACTGTTGGTGGAACTTCTTCCACCATCCCGGCTACTACATTAGCCACCACCACCACAACCAATGTTGGTATGCCCAACCTGGGAATTGCTTCCACTCTAGGCATGCCTAATATGGGAACTACATCTACTCTAGGGATGCCCAACACGGGACCTACACCTGCTATAGGTATACCTTTGACTGGAACCACTTCCAGCATACCAAACCCTGGGTCTACTATACCCAATCCAAACCCATTTGTAACTCAAGCTACACTTGGGAATACAGGATTCCCCCATACACCTTTGATTAGGGGATATATCCCCTTCACAAATCAGATACCCTTTGGGGGTAGTGGCCCACACCATAATGCTACCATTAGCACATATGCCCCAGCCACTACATCACACCCCTCGGCCAGTCTGCCATTTATGGCAAGTCTGAATTTGCCAGACTTGGAAAGACTAACTAATGATCCTATTAGACATGACCCCACTTGGCCCCCCATGCCCACAAAGCTCCCCTGAGACATCCCAAAATTTGAAGGAAAAGCTGGGGAAGACCCACAAAACCACATCATGTCCTTTCACCTATGGTGTTCCTCAAACTCCATAGTAGACGATTCCATTCATCTTCGTTTATTACAATGAACTTTTACTAGATGGGTAGCCAAATGGTACATCGAGCAACCCCATCGGACACACCCTACATTTACATCCCTTGCCTCGACTTTCCTACAATTCTTCCAATTACCTGTCTGCTATGACGGAGGAGTGGAAATACTACTGTCTTGTAGACAGAACACCGCTACACACATCACCTATCATATCCATGAGTGGCGTAAGCGCCGTAGTCTCTGCAAGATAAATCTTAATGACTGTATCTTCCTGGATTGGTTCCTGAAATCACTCCTCCCTCTCATAGCCAAGGAAATGGCTTCTGAACGACCCCAGTTGAAAGAAGAAGCCATTCTAAAATCCCAACAATTTGATTTGATCTACTCCCAATGTGGCTACCTGTATACCATTTTACCTGATGCTCCCCACGATGATTCCTCTCGAACTGACGCACCGGGGGCATCTCATGCCGTCGACGGCATCATTGGACAAGTTCTTTCCCACAAACAACCCTTTTCCATTATGGACAATAATACAAGCCCCGATCTTTCGTGGGCCACATCTCACTCCGGAGCTACAACTTTGCATTCTCCCATGGCCCACCCCCACCACACTCATGGACCCTCATGTCCACCATAGTGTTATGGTCATGCACCTTCAACCTATCCACCTCTGGTTGCACCCCCTACGTATTACCATCAGTAGGCCACACATGCTCCTATTCACTCACAAGCCCCAGCGGCATATTACCCACCACAGGCAGTGCTTGCTACACCACAACCTCCAGTTGCTCAGACTTATCCTCCAAACAACAACAACACTACTCCTGCCAACCAAAACCCTGATCGACCACCAAAATAGGGTAAGAACCCCAATTTATGAACAAACCACCCATGTTTCATATGCGGGGTATATGGCTATTACACACAGACTTGCCCCCACTTGGAGCGAGCATGCCAACTGTGGTCTAATGACGCCCAACGCCAAGGGAACACGGCACAGCTAGTGCCACCTCCTCAACCACAACCCATGGTGCTGCAGAATCCTTTTCCCACACAAGGAGTGACGAACACTCGTCTGTTGGATCCTCCTCAAGGAACCACAGCACCAAAACAGCAAATCACATATGCTGCACGCACAAACCAACCGATGGATTCAAGTTCTCATTATATGCTTATGATGTCATTGTCCGACATGAATCCCCAAACGCATCGAAACCAATGTGCCCCTGCTGCACCTAAAAATGTTCTCTGTGTGATTGAACAACTAGTTCAGAATGTACCTACATCGTTCATCTCCATAGTCAAACCCAGATTATACTTGGAATCACCTATGACTTCCACATTCCAATCCATCCCACCCCCTTTGAAGATAACCGAGATATCTGATTTGTGCACCCTCTTGCATAACACATAGGTACCAAACCAACAACCTCCTTTACTCCCACAACCACCCTCAGTGCCAACTCACGTAGGAGCCACACCAATTCATACTATCCCATTTTTATTTCCCCCTTCAGGTGACATCAACACACCAGTCATGGCTACATTTAATCTCCCAGGATTAACATTAGGACTACCTATGTGGTACCTACCTGCCCCAACCCCTCCACCGACACCGAATGTCATTTTACAACCGATGCAACCCATCAATACTTCTAACCGTCCACCCCTTGGTGTAGAAAACATCCAGAACCGGCCACCTCCAACAGGGGCCACTGCACCAACATCTAGTAATGATCCCTCTGAACTCCACTGCAATGGGGGCATAGGCCCACAAACCTACACCACTGGACCCATGACCCACACCACCCCACCAACTCCCAAGTTGGAGAAGAATCCCCGAACAATCCGTGCTCCCCCCAAGTGCTCTTTGTGCGACGATATAGGCCATGCTATCCATCAATGTCCACAATTACCGACACTTCAAGAACACATGCAAATGTTGGATGATGACACTAACATACCAGTTGTCAAACTTGAACTGCCCCCTCAGCCTCACGATAAATCGTTGCGTACCAATCACCCTTGTGTGATATGCGGGATTTACGACCATTACTCACATCATTGCCTTGATCACCTAGATTATAGAGTAGCTCTATACGAATTGAATAATGCCGACCTAGAGATATCCCCTCCTCTCATTGAGGAAATTCATCTCCCACCATCTTCCTCCTCAGAAGATATTAACACAATTTACATGGTTTCCAATGGAGACCCCTTTTTTTGGTTCACCCCTTCCATTGATCCCTCTGACCCACATAATCAACCTTTTCAAATCAAAGAGGAAACCACATGTCGATAGCATGGGGGCAGGCCCGAAACCTTGCCTACTCATCATCATCGTCATTGTCATCGGCGATACTAGGGGCATCCACCTCGCAAGGGGAATCCCCCATCATTATATCATCACTTCATTATGCCACCATGGCCCACAGCTTCATGGTACACCCCCCTCCAGTAGTTGGTAAATGCCCTGTTGATCCCTCTCTAAGACAACATCTACACCACATTGACACCTCTAAGTTCGGGGACATAATAGACTACCTCAAACCTGGGATAGGGGGCATGATCAATCATTTTGACCCTACCCCATCACCTCTATCTCAACACCTCAATGAACTCATCGTTCAAACCAACACATATGTGATCGAAAATCACAAACCCCATGCACATTGCATGGGGGCAGGTCATTAACCCTGCTCACTTTTTCACATTCGTGATCTCAACCATTTTTGAATTCACGTGTCACTTGTATATTTGAGTTGATTTGATACACATAGTATTTCGTTCCCGTGGGTCATCATTTCTCCCCACCACTGCATCCTTGGCTTGGTATGCTCACCTTTATTTATAGCCATTTTTTAACCTCGTTTTTACTTTTGACCATTCTGGAGTCATTTGGCCTCCGTTTTTTTTTTTTCACACCCTTTGCACCACTAGATTTAGATTTCCGTGCCTATGATGATGCTTGAGATCATTTCTCGTTCTCACCACCATATTGTGAAGGCATTTTTTCCATACCCCTCATTTCCTCGGTTTGCATGCCACATCGGCCATTACTGGTTTTAAAACATTTTTCATATCACCAGATTCAGTTTTCTGCGCTCGTGATGATGCTTGAGATCACTTCTCGCTCTCACCAATATCTTCTTGTTCAGTATAATTTTATCCCTTTTTCGGGCCGAACAACTCTTTTACGAAAAAGGCACTTAGGGAGTTTCTGTTAAGCTATTTTATGACTCCTAAAACAATGAAAAGATTGCCAAGCAATCTTGCTTCCTTTCATACTCGTTAAAGGTATCTGAAAGGGCATCTACCTGGTATAAGTTTTCCCCTTTTCCGGACCTTGTACACTAATTACGAAAAAGGAATACTCTAGTCACATTGGCTATAAGAGTTCTCCATTTGCATCATTTTATACTTTTTCGAGCCTTGGAGACTAACATATGAAAAAGAACACCAATGGAGTCTACTTACCACTTTCAGACTCCCAAAAATTGAAAGCAACCATGAGCAATCGTTGTCTTGGGCTTGTACAAATCCATAGGACGGTACTCATCCAGAAATTCAGAGTCTTCTTATAGTTTTCAGACTCCTTAAAAATGAAAGCACTCACGAGCATAAACAGTCCTGGGCTCACATAAATCCACAGGACAGTACCATTTTAGAGCACACATTTATCCCTTCTTGGAGCTCATTAAAACCACGAAGAAGGACCCAATGGTGTTTTTTGGCACCACAATAGATCATGTCTAGTCATATGGAAGCTTCCCCATTCTGGTCACCTTTGTTCAGAGTATTATGTAGTATGTCACCCTAAGAGTCTCCCAATAGCATCCATCAGCTTCTCCCCCAGAGTCACTCCAGTCAGCAATACATACCCTTGATAAACTATGATCCTCACCCCTAAAAGTCAGTTTCCTATGTTGTTAGGTTAACCACCATGTCATCATGCTCTGAACAAACGAAGCTTGAGTCCACCAACTCTATGACCCCAGTTATTCCCCATCCCCATAGTATGTTAGTCCTACCATCAGTACTATCACACTTCAGTTGTACAGCTTGTGCTCCTGTCAAGGAAACATCATCACTTTGGTAGTTGCCAGTCTCCCGCTGTCGACGCCAACCAAATCTATTCCAGAAGATAGACCCAGAGGTCCCTGTGCCTTGGACTCATCACCATTAGTGATGAGTGCCTATGGATCATTTTGAAAGGAGTCCTCAATGCCTCTCCAAATGATTGTTTCTCACATGCTTGACTTCAACACCTTGATCACATCATCGAGACTCGTACAGGGTATCGGTCCTTTCATTTATTTGTTGAAGACCCCGGATATCACCTGAGTCTACCACATTTATGAGTCTTTTTGAGAAAACAACCAATTACACATTCCTATGGATATCCGGGTTGCGCTCAATGACAGTTTTCAAGATGTACCCTAGTTTTATACTCCCTTGAGTATACAGTTACATAAATTCCTCAGAGATTGGCTCACAGTCTTTGATTCCTTATAGATGTTGGACACCTTCAACTCCAACAGTTCATCAACCTTTTTGAAACCTTTTTCAGAATGGTTGTTGCTCTTTTCCAATGTATCAGTTATTGAGATCAGTCATGGTATGATCATGAGTACTTCCCAGCATTATGTCCCCTCTTGACCATTATAATGTACCAATAGATTTTTATGTATTATTCAAGTCCCCCTTCTTGGGCCTAATTGTTATGTATATGTCTTGACATGAGCATGGGTATGCCCGCCTCGTCCATTATCAGAGATTATTCCTCATTCATTTTGAGGCCATGTATTTTTTCAGTTTTTGCAGCTTCCAAGGGGCCACTGTTCTAGTCTCCAATCGGTTTCTTCTCTTCTCCAAACCCCAGGAAAAAAGACAAAAGAACTATGATGTCTATCGGCCATACGATGAGCTCCTTCCCTCACACATCAGGGAGCAATCTGTTAACACCCAGAAAGTGCTCACTAGCTCACTCCCTTATTCACACGACCCATTTGTCAACTTTTTCCACCATTTGAGCCTCTAAAACCTTCAAAAGGTTACTAAAAAGACCATAATACCCCTTTTTCCCCTCAATATATGTATTTTTCCTCAAAAAACACAAAAAACGCTCACAAAGGGTCCAAAATTCCCCAAAAATATTAAAAGGGAATAAAAATATAAAAAATATTTAAAAAAGAAAAAAGAGGGAAAAAGAGACCTAAACCATGTTGGTCCATACCATTGGTTTCCTTAAAACCATAATGGTATTACCCATCTCCCAAAAACTATGAAAAGGTGATAGGGGCTCCTCATTATTCATCCATATTTCATCATATCCTCATGCTGCCAAAATCCATCTTGAGCTTTGCCCATCTTTTGAGCTTTTCCCAACCATTGAAGCATTGGAGAAGAAGAGACCATTAGACATCGGAGCTTCTCAACCTTGGAGCTACTCAAAACTCACCATCCTCACCATTTGAGGTAATACAAGAGTTTTAATTTTTATTTACATGTTTATGAATCAATTTTGCTTATTGTTATTAATCTAGATTTCTTTATTTTACTGTTTACTGCCATCAATCTATAGTTTATATTTGCTTATTTACATTGCTTTATTTGAGACTGTTGCTACTAGTTAGAAGGTGCATCCTTGCACATGCTTGGTTGAAAAACCAAGCAACAATCATCGTAAAAAACTCTCCAATTAGTGATATTATCAGGGACAGATGGCTTGAAAAGTAATTCAATGGAACACTTGCTATTAGTTGGTACTAAATGTGAAGCAGAAGTAACTAATAAATCAACAACAATATTTTGTAACATGTGGATGGCATTTATATTAAAAGCATCAAAATCATATATCAAATTCCATACCTCAGATTGATATCCTTTCAAGTGTGGAGATAATCAATGAATGGTATTTCTTACTTGCCTGACAACTATCTCTGAATCACCAAAAACCTTCAAATTCTTTACATTTAAACCAATAGATTTTTTTCGTGCCTGAATTAGAGCTTCATATTTAGCAGTATTATTTGTGCATTCAAATTCTAGTCTACAAGAGAGAAACTGTCTCTTTCCTTGGGGATCTATATGAACACAACCGACTCTTGCTCCCTCTTGTGTCTTGGAGCCATCAAAATACAAATTCCAAAACTTATCCTCTAGGTTAACTAAGTTAGAATGGTCATCTATGTAAGTAAATAACTCTACTATATTACAATCAATATCATCGATCCATGCAAATTGAAGCAGATCAGAATGTGTGTCTGAATCATGACAAATATTTTGACTGATAGTTTCTGGGTTCAATTTCCAAAAAATAGTTTCCCAAAACCGAAGATGAAAAATTCACTGGTTCATTCTTGCCTTCTAATTCTATCACATTATGTTTCATATGACGTTCTCTTAATACTTTGATTTGGTTATGTTTACTTTGATACGACAACCACAAATAAGACCAATTTGTTACAAAAAGCCATTCAATTTGTTTGACCAATCTCTACTCAGTATTAATCCATAAGCTTATGGTATGTCTACTACCATGATATAAATGAATTGACATACTCTTGAATCTGCAACCAATCTAATCAATACATTCTTCATTTATCCAATAAATTTAACATCTTATCTATCTAATTGGATAATTCAAGAAGGGGATGCTATTGGTTTCCCATTAATCCTCTTACAAATAGGTAATGGCATAATATTAGATGAGGCTCCAGAATACAGCAAGCAGTTATGCACATTATAATTAAAAATTTCAAAAGTTAGAAGAAAACATAAAGTTTGAGACTTCGATTTTCCACTGATACTCACATCGCTGATATCAGTGTCAGACTCTATTCTTTCTAACGGGTTATCCTTATCTACCATACTGCTTGGTTTTGTATTTAGATCGAAAGCTTCCAATAACATTTTCCTTTGTTTTGGAAAATTACACATCAAACAGGATATATTCGCTTATGTCTTCTTTATATCTTCTACAATATCAAACCCCATATTATGATTTCCTCCAGTATTTCCACCAAGATGAGATTTGTTGAGTACAGGGTTTACTTGTTTATTGATTAATGGATTTGTTTCCTTTGCATCGCCTGGAAGACTACTGGGTATTTTTTCAGTCACTTTTGGATGTGATTGATTTGGGATGTTATTATTTTTTATGACTTCTTTACCTGCTCTCAATTTTGGTAGAAATGTACTCTATCCTTCTACTTGTCCTTTACTCCTAGTAGCATAATCTATTGATGTGACTTGTATTTCATCTACTCCTTCCTTGTCATAAAACCCAAATTTGGGGCCCAATCCCATAACACTAATGTGGTTTCTTTACTATGATCTTCTGACTCTTTAGATTTATCTTCATCGTGATATTCTTGATCTAATAGTGGTGTATCCAATAATTGATTCATTACCAGAGTCATTGAACTTATCCACAGCGGGCAAGTTTTTTTTCAGAATGATGTTCTTGGTGGAATCTGCAAAAGTTATCCATGCCAATCTCATTTAAATTAAAAACAACATAATCATTTGATGGAGGATTTGTGCTTTCCTCTTTTTTCTTGTAGAAAGGCTTAAAAGGTTTTCTCACCAAAGAACTACTACCTTTTCCCTTTTCCAAATCCACCATTTTATTTGATAACTTTTGAACCAATTTAACTACACTTTCCATCCTATTTGAAGACGCTTCCTTCAGTCTGGTTAGCAACAAAGGATTTTTATTCACTGTTGGTTTTTCTTGAATATCCATAGCGTGCTTCATAATACTATTGATATTATTTTCTACTTTCTTAGCTTCTTCAAAATTTTATGCTAAAGTAGTTTTACATGATCTTTTAACAAACATGGCTATGGATGGATGAAGCGCTGTGGTATAATATTCAACCAAGGATTCTTCAGTAGGTTTTGCAGCAGCACTTAAACTATTTAACATTGTAGTGAAACTTTGATTGAAGTCTTGTACTTTCTCCTCTTTCTTATCTATTCTTAGAGATATTAATGCTTTCAGGACTGAAGCCAAATTTCTCTGATCAATAAACTTGCTTATAAAAACCTTTTCAAAACCATCCCAATCTACTATAGAACTAGTTTGTTTTATAAAAAACCAAGATGATGATCTAGGTTCAAATGTATATGGGAAAAGTAGGCATACAGCATCCTCGTGTTCTACATTCAGAAAATTTAAATCCAAGTAAAAACTCTTTAGATGATCATCGGTAGAGACTCCTTTCCCAGGATCAAACTTGGGTAATACTCGTTCTGGGTGTTTAGATAAATCATGCAAAGGAGAAGGAAAGTTGAGTGGTCCTCTAGCCTTCCACACAAGTGGCGGATTAACATTATGAGCCATGTTAGCAATACGTCGAGGAGAATGTGGAGGTGTGTGTAGGGGTGTAAGTGTTTGTATATGTGGTGAAGTTATCGAATAAGGAGAATTAGGCCTGAGATGATTTATGGGATCTGGTATTTCTTGTAATCACAAGTCTAGTAATTCTTCCAATGATTCTACAAGCACATAATCTCTAGTTTGCACAATTTTTCGTCTAGGATCTTGTCTTCCAGGAAACAAAGGTACCATTGACAATCCTCCAAGTTTTCTCACGTAAGATCTAGTGTGTCTCTTAAAATTATCTACTTCTGGGTGAGGAACAACATACAAACATTCAGTATGGTCAATTTCAGAATCAAAGTTTTCTCGTTAATCAATTTCATAAATTATTTCTTTAGGTTGGGATGTTTCCAACGGAGACCCAGAGCAATTTCCTCATGGAAACATATTTACTCTACTAGCCATGCATTAGTGGCCCTCCTTCTAGCACCAAAAATATTGATGTATGGAAAATCCTTGCATCAACAGTAGGGATTATCCCCAATGAAAAATACCAATTAGATCATTCACTCTTTGAAATAGGGAATTCGTCTGGTTAATGGTATGACTACCGTAGATGTGTTTTGATGAATTTACCGGTTGCGTCCTGGCCCACTGTTTATATTTTATATTTAAATATTAGTATGCAAGTTCCCTAATATAATTGACGCATAACCAGAATTGACAGGAAGAAGCCTCACAAGTGATGCCTAGCTTCTTACCTCTCGTCTTATCACTTCTACCTTATCAATCAACTAAAGCTATTCGAACCTAACTAATCTATCCTTGCAAGGAGCGAGTTTTAATAAGAGTAATATATGAGAATTTTTATACAAATCCAACAGATAACTATCTAGATAAAGTAATTACATTCACAACATAAATATACAAAGATAGCTTTGATAAACTTTATATCCATTTATTACTCTTGAATTACACAGACATTTGCATAATCAAGTGGAATAATTCATTACCATTAAATTAATTCAATAAAGTAAGAAAGATCTCACAACATGAACATGAGCACCTGAAGAAATAATTATGATCTATTATTCATGACATTTCATGCAAAATCCATGTTAGCTTTACCCAGCAAATAGGCCCTTCTCATTAGTAGAAAAATAGTTTTCTTACAAAATGTCTCCAACTTCTATTACACTAGAAAATCCCTTTCTAATCCCTTCTCCCCTCTATTTATATTACAAGAGAATTTGTCCTTACATGACCAATCATTTCACCTACCCTCCTGTTGGCTATATATATGTTCTTTAAGTTTGAGGTGATAGACCTAGGTTCTGTGCAGTTCATGGAACCAACAAAACCCCTTTTCACCATCCCTTTCGGCAATAGTCTGCAAAAAGACTAAGGTCTCACCCGAGGTGAAATTATGTGGAGGTTGCGGAATCAAGTTTCCACAACCGGGTGATACACGCTTCAACAGAATGGTGGACATCGTGAAGTTCACTTACTTCGAGGTTAATGCTTATAATGATATCACGCATCCAAGGACTGCTCAATGCGCTATCACTGCTTAACAACATGATAGCGCAACAGAGGACTGCGCTTCCCCCTCAACACTTATGCAACTTTGCCATACTTTTACTTAGTGCAAAATGATGCATTTAACAACATAATAGACTGCAACCCTTGCAAACCTATACGATATTGCGAACTACAAAGTAACAACGCACTTCCGGTGCTGCGCTTCAGGGAATCACACTATACAGAATTCGCTAGCTTAAGTGTTTACCTGATCAACTTATGCATACATCTAGCTTAGAATTACTTGTCCATTCAACATTTATCCACATATGTCGATACTTAACATATTATTCCCATAATTTATACTTATGGCGAATACATATAAAAGAAAGAACACATGAACTCGTAAACAAGTTCTTAACAATTCAACATAAGCAAATACATAGATGCAAACACATAATCAATCACATAACACAAGGAATTAACCTGGTTCACCCTAGGATGGGAGCTACGTCCACAGGAACTGTTGTTATATTATCAATGGGAAGGGTACAATCGTTCCAGTCTGTGCACTCAGTTGTAGACTCTCTTCTCTCTCAGTAGGTCTCTGTGCACACAGCTACAAAGCCTTTTTATAATCTTCTCTTAACAGAGATCAACAAAGCTCATTAGTACTCAATGAAGATTAGAGATTAACCCTTTCCCTTACAAAATACGCCCTTCTATAGACCGTTCCATTAGGTCACGTCTTTACATTCATGATGGGCTCAAAAACCCTAAGGTTCCCCAAAACTGGTGCAGTTACCCCACTTACTAGGACTATTAGTCTCTGATAGCGACTCATCATTGTGGACATCCTTCTGTGCATGGTCACATCGCTTTCATCCCTTCTGTCAAATGCATGCCTATGGGTCGCTTTCACCCCGTCATTCCTTCTCTAATGGCTTCATGCGGTCGGTTCACGTAATGCTACCTTTGCTCATGCGACCGGTTGTTTTCCTTCTTCGCCACTCCTTACCCGCCTGCTAGGAATCATGGAGTATCTTAACCAAAATAGATCATTGATCGATATCACTAGAATTTATACCATTTTTCGTCCAAAACGTCTACCTTGCTGCATATTTGCAGAACTGGCACTTCACGGTGTTGTATCTCCATAGTGCTGGTACTCCGCAGCACAGTAACTTTGTGGTGCTGACTCTCTTACTCTACCGATGCTGCACTACACTATATCCTCATAGCTCCCAAAACTGACTTATCAAAATTGGCTTACTTGGGCCAGGACCAACAGGCCCCTAACACATACCTATGGCTCGTCCCCGAGCCACTCACCATAGGTTCACTATGCTATGCTTCTCCTGGCTGATCTATCTTCATAGCAAATTCTTGATAAGTTTCGAATGGCTTCGCAACTGTGTCTTTAACATCTTGTTCAACTTCCTTAACCATTTCCAGCACATCTGGTTTTAGATCTTCCTGAGTTTGCTCTTGCACTGTTTTCTCTGATTCTCAGAGTTTTATCAGCTTCTCCTCAATCTCTTGCGAGATAGCATGAGATTCTTCCAATAGGGGCTGTGACTTTTACCCAGTTTCTGCCTCCTTTTCTCTTAACACTTGAAGTTCCCTCTTTAGGTCTTTAACTTCCACAAATTAGCGAAGTCTCTCTCTTGGCTGCAAATTCTTCATTTCCGCGTTTAGAGCATCTAACACTGCTTGTTTTTCCTGTAAGCTAGTTTGGACCTGCAGTAACTGAGGGTCCTCTTGCAGCGTAGTCCAGGCTCTAGTTGCTTTGCCCAGCAAGCTCTGACACTTATCTATTTCACCGGATATGTTTTCTATGGCAACTTTCACTTCTACTACTCTAAGTTTGATCTGATTTGGTGGTGTCTTCGGGACATTCTGTGCTTCTCGAGTGGCAATATTCACCTTATAGTCTATCTCCATGTCCTTCATTTCAGCTTTAAGATCGCTCACTACTGAGCAAATATTAAGGATAGTGTCTGTGAGCTCTGGCTGCTCATCGCACTCTGGTATCTCTGCGCAGATTGAAGTGGCAGTCTGCTCTATTCTTCTTCGTTGCTCTGTTTGCCTTAGCCTTCTTTGCACTTGCTTCCTAAAACTATCTATAATTTGCTGGCAAGTCATGATGTTGGTTCAGAGTGACCATATCTCTATCATGTATTTCCTCCACAGCCTGTAGGTGCATATTGTGTAGGCCTTCCAGGGGAAACATAGCGATATCAATGTCCACATGTTCTATTCTCTACACGCCCGCAACTAATTCATCTCGCAGTAAAATTACACTTAGTGGATCAATGTGGACGATGCGCAGTCTTGGTGCCATGGTTAGGGATAAGGGTGTTTTATTTGGCTGTGAGGTGTCACCTGACCTTCCTTCTGACTCATATTCTGGAGCCAAGTCACGCTGGAATTGCTTCATCTTCACCGCTATGCCTTGCAGCGCAATGAGATTCTTTTGTAGAATTTCTTGAATTTCCTCATTCTTACTGTCTTTGAGGGACAACATGTCTTCTAGATGTACGGTGACCCTAGATGCAATGATCTCATGATTATCATCGTGGAGCTTCGTTGCTGATGGATCCCTTATTTCCTTCTACTTCTTCTTCGTTCCTTTGTCCTGCACAGAGCTTCAGTCTCCTTCCTTTTTCCTGCTGGTGACTGTTCAATGATCGTTGTTGGTATTGGATTAATTTCATCTGAGTCAATGTCAATGAACACTGGTCCTTCGAACTTCCATTCATCTATCCATTCCTTCATGATGAGGTCAATACCTACCTCGTCCAGGTGACAGTTCCCTTGGAACCATTCTAGGTTCTTTTTCTGTGCCTTTGCTGAAATATAAATGGAATGCATGTTTGCTCGAAAATTTAAAGTGTCTATATACTTGGATGTTACCTCTTTGGATATGCGTGGTGTGCGGACTATGACATCGCACAACTGGTCGTAGTATGTGAGGAATACTTCATTTGAGGCGCAATGTCACTCTGGTAGCATATTTTACCAGATATTTGCATATATGGGTCCTCGGCAGTCATTGATGTTAGAAGTCAGACCAACATAATTCCTTGGCTCCTTCCATCCTACAAAGGAAATTAGAACCATTAACCAACTGTAATGAAAAGTAGTGCCACTGATCTGGCTGACGAACATCGTCTAGAAACTCATTTAGCAAATATTGACACCAGTTGAATCTGACTCCCTGCGCTGCCTTCACAACAAGGTGAGTTGCTTCAGCTGGTACTTCTGTTGGTCTTTCCTTTCACAAGACTTTTCCTATGAGCATTTGTACTACAAATATCGTAGCATCATCTTTTAAGTCATTTGTGACAAACCCTGTTTTTCCTTTGGGGATTGGTATTCTTCCTTCATCTGCGTGACGATCTCCTTGTCTCTGGTTTTTCTGGAAAATAACTTCTTAGGGTTGTCTCCTCGCTTGCCTAATCCCGTGATCCTATGGATCAGGTCTATATTGAGGTTGATATTTCTATCCAGCCAAAGGTATCCTTGGTGTGTGCACGAAATTAGTGTGCGCACCACCGCATTTAGTTCTGGACTCCCGTCGAAGTGTGGAATCCATAGCAGGTTTAGAAGCCCTAATTCTACGAGTTCAGACAGCCAGCTCTGCTCTACTAGAAGCGGGTTGTTTTTGACATCCATTCTCCAACACATATATCTATCTGACCTAAATTGTGGGTATTTCATCTCGTCTGGATCCTTTTGCTGTTGCAGCAAGTCCTAGTCCTTGAAATTGCAATCTACGAGCTTGCCCAGCAAGTTTTCTTATGGCTTAACATGAGAGGATATCGGCGGCAGTGGTATTCATACTTGGCATTTCTAGAAATCTTTACGGCCATTGCATCTACTGCACGTGGTGATATATACTCTGGTGTCAAGGATAATGGCAACTCTTTGTCCTGTACTAAAACTTCTAGTAGCTTGGAGCCCATTACCTTCACCTTTACTTTCTCAGTTATGGGTTCCTTTCCCTTGCTCTGCATTTGTGCAGAATGTCGTGGTGATCGACGTGAACCCAGACTTATTCTGTGATGATCTTCTTGGCAGGGGTTCTCATCAACCCTTCAATCCCAGTTTGTTTAAAACCCCTCACAACCTGCTTGACTGTGGACTCTAGCTCAACTGTGGAATCGTCAGACATTCATTAGAACTTGCTCTGTAGACGCACATAATTACTTAGCACTCACTGTCAATAGATTGATACTATGGTGTGGTAAAAAATTGGAAGGTTTTGGTAACACCCGCAAGTCCAGTGTTGACTGTATTTATAGGCACAGTTAGGCTTAGCTGCACCCATAAATGGCTAGCTTAGCATTAATTGACATGCCCATTGGCCAAATCGGCCAAGGATTTCGGTCCTTTCCCTCATCAACTGTTTTAGAATGGCTAATTTTGCGTTAAATGCTCAAGCGATGTCGGCAAAATCACTCTATAATAGCTAGTTTTTAGCTCTAATGGCTATTTTGAGGTGTTGTGTCGATCTGTGCGGTGCTACTTTTCTACACACTGGTCTTCGCATCCGTCCTGCTACTTTTGATCTGCGCGGCTACCTTTTGAACTTCACAACTGCACGATTCTACTTTTCTTTTCTTTTTTTTTTCTTCCCTGTCCCCCCTTTTTTTATATCCATAGCTTCACTTCTCTACTAGTGTTGCGCGGCTAATGCATCCTTTCCATCGAGCTTCGCGTATCGGACTTTGCGATGTCGGCAAAATCACTCTATAATAGCTAGTTTTTAGCTCTAATGGCTATTTTGAGGTGTTGTGTCGAACTGTGCGGTGCTACTTTTCTACACACTGGTCTTCGCATCCGTCCTGCTACTTTTGATCTACGCGGCTACCTTTTGAACTTCACAACTGCACGATTCTACTTTTCTTTTCTTTTTTTTTTCTTCCCTGTCCCCCCTTTTTTTATATCCATAGCTTCACTTCTCTACTAGTGTTGCGCGGCTAATGCATCCTTTCCATCGAACTTCGCGTATCGGACCAAAACTGTGTACAGATTCTGTTAAATTTCTAGTGCCCAATTCCAACTGTACTTGACACTTAGAATCTTCTTGCTCTTCTGATCACTAAGGGTTCTTCGAAGTAGGACAATCCCTGTAGGGTTTTAGTCTACTTCCATTAATTAGACCTGGTAAATTGTCTCCAGCTAACATGGCTAACTTAGCTGTGCCATCGTTAGTAACATGCACAACGGTATATGGGCCAATCCAATGCGTTTTAAATTTTCCTGGAAATTCCATGAACTTGCTATCATACAGGAGGACAAGGTCTCCTACCTGAAATATTTTGTTCTTGATATGTCGATCATGCCATGCATTTTCTTTGTTCTTCTGCACTTGATGGTGAAAGCCTGCGATGAAGCAATCCTCTTCCAATACAACCAAGTGTAGAATCCTTTCTTGCAATGTTTCTTCATTAGCCATGTCTGTGAATGCAACAATTATTAAGCTTGGTACAATGTACTCCATAAGCATCACAGCTTCCTATCCATAGACCAATCTGAAAGGTGTATGGCCTGTCAGTTTCTTACAAGTTGTTATGTATGCCCATAATACACCTGGAACGTGCAGATCCCAATAATCTATGTTTGTATTGCATACTTTCATGAGCGCATTCTCCAACACTTTGTTAAATGCCTCAACAGTTCCATTGGCTTGAGGATTGTAGGGTGTACTCCTCTGATGATAAATCTGAAATTCTTCAGTTAGTACTTGAATAGTTATGTTCAAAAAGTGAGTTCCTTGATCACTTATTAGAATTTTTGGGCATCCAAATCTAGTAAGGATGTTCTCGAAGATGAACTGCGCGGTAGTAACTACACTACAGTCCTTCACTGGTTTAGCTTCTTCCCATATGGTGTGACAATCAGTCGCGATGATAATGTATCTCGCACCAGTCCTCTTTCCTGGTGGGATGATCGGTCCCACAAAATCAATTGTCCATTTATCAATTGCCTCTAAAGTCAGTTGCGGTCTTAATGGCATTTCATCTCTTTGCGATGGATTTCCTGTTCTCTGGCAAACATCGCAACTCTGGAAATGCTCCTTGAATCTATGTGTAGTGTTGGCCACCATATCCCTACTCTTAATATCTTCTGCGTAGTAGCTCTACCTGCGTAGTGACCTCCAGAGACACCTGAATGTGCCTAAGCCAAAATAAATGGCTTCTCATGCTCTAAAACGCATCTTCACAACACTTCATCTGGTCCCAATTTGTATAGTTTCCCTGCTATGATAGTGAAGTCTACTGCTTTAACTACCAACTATTTATTCTACTGCGTAGTAAAGTCTATGGGTGCCAATCCCGTGGTCAAGAATTCGACAATGTCTTTATAATAATCATCTGCTATCTGTATGGCAAATAACTGCGTGTTAGGAAGATTGTCTTCAATATTAGTGGGTCCTTCGCTTGACTAAATCCTTGAGAGATGGTCAGGTCCTAGGTTCAGTCTTCCTAGTTTAACAATGATTTCAAAGTCATACTCTTGAAAGAGTAGAAGCCATCTACATATTCTCCCCCCTAACACTGGCTTATTGACCAAGTACTTCAGAGCTAAATGGTCACTGTACATGGAGAAGTGCACACTCAGTAAATAGTGTCTGAATTTCTAGAGTGTGTAAACCATAGCTAGACCTTCTCTTTCTGTGGTTGTGTAGTTCTTTTCGGCTGAAGATAGCTTTCTGCTTGAAAATGCAATGGGGTGAGCAATGCCCCCTTCACCTGGTTGAGCACGCAAAATGCCCAACGCTATAGATGAAGCGTCAACATGTACATGAAATGACTTATTCCAATCTTGAAAGACAAGGATCGACACAGTTACCATTTTCTTTTTTAATGTGTCTAGTCCCTTTTCACATTCTGCATTCCAAATGAACTGCACTTCTTTCTTCATAAGTTTCTCCATTGCCACGGTTATCTGTGCATAACCCTTAATGAATTTTCTGTAATATCCGATATGTCTAAGTGTTGTGCGAAGTTGCTTAACTACATTCGGTGCAGGGAGATTCACAATGACTGCGATCTTCGCAGGATCAACCATCAGGCCTTGCTTGCACACAATTTGTCCCAGTAGTATACCATAGGGTACACAAAAAATACATTTCTTCAAATTCAAGGAGATTTGATGTTTCCTGCACTTAGCTAACATCATTCTTAGGTTTTCGTAATGGTTCTTTAGTAAACCAAAAATAATCCATTCATCAAAATAGACTTCTAAGAACTTATGGATAAAGTCCTTGAATGCAGCTACAACAACTCTAGAAAATATGGCAGGTGCATTCTTCAACCCAAATGGCATAACTGTATACTGATATGATCCCCAATCAATGGAAAATGTGGTCTTATGCCTATCTGCTAAGTCTATTCTAATCTGATGGTAGCCAAAAAATCCATCAGTAAATGAGTAGGGCTCATTTCCTCCAACATTGTCCAATACTTCATCTGTAAATGGAGTAGGAAATGGGTCGTGCTTCTCCTTTTATCTTCTTGTCATGGATAACCATAGGGCTTATCCATTTTGATTCTTCCATTGGCTCAATGAACCCTGCATCAAGCATCTTGTCGAGTTCTTCCTTGACTCATTATTTGTATATGGGATTCAATCTATAAGGTTTATGTCTGATGGGGTTCGCACATGGCTTGAGGGGTATCTTCATCACTCCCAAGTCGCCCAAAATGCCTTTCATTTTGGTGAAATTTGTTGGAAAGAGATATTGATTCAGGTATATTAACATTGCGCGGATGCTCCTCATCGCTCTCCTCTAGATCTTCTTCATCTTCAACTAGGTTATAACACTCAAGGGAATCTTCTATCATTCTTTCCCATTATGGTTGTAGGTTCACAAGTACTTTTATGTCTTCAATTATCTTGTCTTTGATGACCTCTAATGCCTCATTTGTACTTGGGCATTCTTCTCTGAATATCCTTTCTTTGATAACCCGCAGAGCCTCATTTACGCTTATATAGTCATCTTCAAAACTGAAGGTTCTCTCGAAGTTCGTAGTTAAAATAGACCAATCTGTCATTCATCTACGAAGCTCTGCGTCTGTGTACCAATTCTTTGGAATATGCTCTAGTGTGTGCACAAACAGATGAACCCATTATGTCTATGGTCTGTCTATCCATGCTTGTGAACAAGTCTCTATGTGATCCCTCGGATCTGTTTGTCCATTATACTTTACCATGGTCAGTACAGCTTTCTCTGTGAATCTGATTTGCATCATGTGTTTCCACTGATCCCGTGTGGTCAAATTGTCCTTATGCGCGGCCCACCATCTGGCAGGTGTAGCACACAGTGCCATATCCAATGTTGTGATGCGATTTTTAGCTGAAATTGATATAGTATCCTCTTGCAAAAATGTATAGACGTTAGTTGAACCATCATAAGTGGGGATTGGACTTACCTCGGTTCCAATCCAGTGCAGTGATATTGTGATCTGTGCGCATATTCTTGCAGATACTTCATGCAATTGGCCTAGCCAATTCTCCTATCCTACGTCGAATTTTGATACACAAGAGCTGTCGCAGCGCCATCTAAGAGTTCCATCAACTGTAGGATTGATGTAGTCAGCGTGGTTTGCTGCCATCTTATAGATGCGATCTAGATCATGAGCCCTACATTCTTCTCTAATTAGCTCAGTGTATCTCGGTCCTTGTAAAGGTTCCAAGGGTGCGATGACCCTGATATCTACCCCTTCAAATATCATCTTTTTTTTCTTCTAGTCGATGATCAAGAGGTTATCCATTGCCTAGTCTATCCCCAATAATGTTGGATATGGGTTACTACCATCGATGATCTCAATAACCTCGAAGTCTGTTGAAGTGCTTACTCCATCGATATCCAGAAGAACATTCACTAGCCTTCCAAAGGGTATAAGCTTTTGCTGATTTGCTAGTCTTAACTGTATGGGTGACAATGACAACTTTGGTTTCCCCATCTATACCCATGTCTGCTTGGTCAAGAAATTTACTTCAGATCCTAAATCAAGGATGATCACATCCATCTCATAATATCCAATTTGTGCACTTGGACTCATTTCTCTGTTTGTTCTCTTATGGATTTTGATGTGGTGAATTGCACTATGAGCATTACTCGTGCAACTGCATTGCTCGTAGTGGTTCAACAAATTTTGTATTTCCACCAAAGCATCTTTGCTCTTCAGCAGCCTCATACAGCTTTGTAGGAACTATACAACAGAAGTCCTTGTTTCTGTTGCGGTACTCGTTTGATCATACGCAGCTGGAATATCCTTCATATGTAGCGTTTCACTTCGCAATGGGATTCTTGGTGTCACAGGTGCTGGTTCTTTGAAGGTTTCCCTTGCTTCTGTGAAGAATTCCTTGTTTCTTTATAGATTGAAAGCAGGTGCTTTCCTAATAGCTTTTCTTATCCATACCCCATCAGTAGGTCTCTACTTAGCATGGTGCTCTCCAGAAGTCAAAGCTTCTGGTTCTTTATCTTTTTTTCGTCATAGTGCCACTTCATGTCAAAGCATTGACATTTGGATCCCTTTTCTCTACTACAATCATCTGAAAATTCTGGTTTGGTGCTTCTGTTCTTCTCTCTTGCATCTTCACTTGGAATATCGGGCATGCTTCAATAACATGGTAAAAATATTTACAATATCTACATTTAGTGCAAGGATTTGTACAGTCTGTAGATAGATGACCAGGTTGAGTGCAGTTATAACAAATCATTTGATCTATTCCTCTTCTTGGGCCAGTATTTCTTCCTCTTCCTCGGAATCCACCACGGCCTCTATATGCGCCTTGATCATACTACACATTATCATGGTGTTGCGGTGTTTCTTCTTTAACTTTGTAGACATCGTGTTTCCTTTCCATCATCAAGTCATATGCTCTACAGTTGGAATCATCATGTCCAATTGATTTACATAAATTGCAATATAGGTTCTTAGGTGTTCTCACATATTTTTGGATCAAATAAAAATTCTCTGGTCAATGTCCTCTACATCGACAGATTTCACACCATGGTCCTTGCTGCTGATTTAGTGGATTTGGTGCTCCACTATCAATGTAATCTTTAAAAACTGGATATTTTTCTTTTGAGTGTCCCTCCGCTCTACATTTTGTACACCAGATCTCTTCTTTGACTTCCTTTCCTTTCTTAATGTCCTGGAGTTGTAACGTTAAGGTTGCTAATTGGTTCTGTATCTGGATCATTCCTTGACTGTTTTCTCCTATCGGTGAAGCTTCTAGATTCATCGCGATCTCTAAAGCTTATGTATGCGACACAACCTTCTGTTGCATCAATGTTAGTCTGATATGGGGAAATAGCACACCTATGAACCACTCTTGGTGTTGTTGTGGTGCGATGTCGAAACTCACTTGGTCTAATAATGCTTTAAACTTCTAGTCAAATTCCCATACTCACTCAGTTTTTTCTACTTAATCTCTTTTAGCTCTGTTATACATTGTGATTCATATTTTGGTTTCTTGAACTCTCTTAAGAGAGCAGCCTTGATATCTGGTAGGGTTCTATTCTATCCAATAGAATATTTCATGAACCAAGTTAATGCTCTATCTCTGAATGTAGTGATTAGTTGTGCGTGCTTAACAACATCATCCTAGACTTGCTTGACGCTGCACATGGCTTCACATAGAAACCAATGTTGCTCAGGGTCTTCTAGACCCACACCTTTAAATATCGGTAGTCATTCTCCTTCTAGGTGGTACAGTGTTCGGCACAGTAGTCTGAGTGGTGTTAGGGATGTTACGGCACGCAATGTTCTAAGTACTCACTCTCGTGGTGTTACTAGTATTGATGCTCTGAGGATTGGGAATATTAACAAGTGGAGGATTCTGAACTGGCAGATTCTATGGAATAGAAGGCATAGTATTGCGAACCTGAGGGTTCTGAGGTGTAATGGGCTGATAGGTAGCTGATGGAGGTGCTTTCTGGCTATCAGTCTCATCTTGGAACTCAGTTTCTACATGGAGTTCATGTTCATTAAGGTTCTTTTCTGTACTAACCTTATCTCTTTTACCACTTCTTAATATATGAATGTCTTCTTCTGTATCACTGCAAGTATTATCGACCATTACAGACTCAAAATAACTATGAATCTTACTGCATCCTTAAGACTCCTTTCTCAGCTAAACTAATTTTGATATATAAACTCAGATTGTTTAGGTACTTACCCCTGAATCCTTTGAAGAACTCGGCTTCTGCTGCACTGTAGGACTTCAAGGTGTCCACAACGAACTCTGTGACAAAGCCCTCTAGAATACTGTCAACCCAAAAGTCGACTCCTCGCAAGAGTGGACTATCTAATGCTTTAAGCCTCTGAATGAGCTCTGGGTTCCACTCAGTAGGTGCTCCTTCCTGGAAACAGTGCTTTTGCTCTGCGAGTCCTTTTCACCGGCCCTTTCGAAAACAGTCTGCGAACAGACTGATGTCTCACCCGACACGAAGTTATGGGGAGTTTGCGGAATCAGGTTTCCACAACCGAGTGATGCGCGCTTCAACAGAATGGTGGACAGTGCGAAGTTCACTTACCTCATGGTTAATGCTTATGCTATCGTGCATCCAAGGACTACGAGATGCGGTATCGCTGCTTAACAACATGACAACGCAACAGAGGACTGTGCTTCCCCCTTAACAATTATGCAACTTTTTCAGACTTTTACTTAGAGAAAAATGATGCATTCAACAACATAATAGACTACAACCCTTGCAAACCTATACGATATGGCGAACTACAAAGTAACAATGCACCTCCGGTGCTGTGCTTCAGGGAATCACACTATACAAACTTCATTGGTTTAAGTGTTTACTTGATCAACTTATGCATACATATGACTTAGAATTACTTGTGCATTCAACATTCATCCACATATGTCGATACTTAACATATTATTTCCATCATTTATCCTTATGGAGAATATATATAAAATCAAGAACACATGAACTCATAAACAAGTTCTTAACCATTCAACATAAGAGAATACATAGATGCAACCACATAATCAATCACATAACACAAGGAATTAACGTGGTTCACCCCTAGGATGGGAGCTATGTCCACAGGAACTGTTGTTATATTATCAATGGGACGGGTACAACAGTTCCAGTCTACACACTCAACTACAAACTCTCTTCTCTCTCAGTAGGCCTCTGCACACACAGCTACAGAGACTTTTTACAATCTTCTCTTAACAGAGATCAACAAAGCGCGTCAGACTCAATGAAGATTAGAGATTAACCCTTTCCCTTACAAGATATTCCCTTTTATAGACCATTCCCTTAGGTCACGTCTTTACATTAATGATGGGCTCAAAAACCCTAAGTTTCCCCAAAACTGGTGCGGTTATCCCGCTAACCAAGACTTCTAGGGTTTGATAGAGACTCGTCATCGTGGCCATCCTTCTGCAGATGGTCACATCACTTGTATCCCTTCTATCGAATGCATGCCGACAGGTCGCTTTCACCCCGTCATTCCTTCTCTAACGGCTTCATGTGGTTGGTTCAAGTAATGCTTCCTTTGTCATGCAATCAGTCATTTTTATTCCTTGCCACTCCTTACCTGCCTACTGGGAATCATGGAGTATCTTAACCAAAATAGATCTCCAATCGATCTCACTAGAATTTATATCGTTTTCCATCCAAAACGTCTGCCTTGCTGCATCTTCATGGAACTGGCACTTCGGGGTGCTGTATCTCCGTAGCGGTGGTACTCCACATCGCAGTAACTTTGCATTGCTAACTCTCTTACTCTGTCGATGCTACGCTGCGGTGTATCCTCACAGCTCCCAAAAGTGAATGATCAAAATTGGCTTACTTGGGCCAGGCCCAACACCTCCAACTCTTGGATTTAAAAAAAAAAATATTTTGTACTTGCTAATCCAAAAATAGATAAATATTTATAAATTACATTATTCCGTCGGTGGGGCATCTAAAATAGAAATATAACTATCCCACAAATCAGTTTCATGAAATATTACATTACATTGTTGAGACTCTAATAATTTTAAAGAGACCTCATGGATAGATAATTCTTTCCCCACATTTACTAATCCTTTAGTAGCAGCATTATAACTTTCTTCCAAAAAATAAGCATTCATAGATGCATGACCTATATGTTGTTCTGGATCTTCTTCATTAAGCATATCCAATTTCCTAATGTACTCCATGTCTTCCTTTAATCTGTCTTTTAATTCTATGAGATGTTGGTATTTGGTAGGAAACTCATACATATCTTGAGCAATTGAGATATGGCATTTCTTGTGCACCTGATAAATATATTTGTAAATTCCTTCACACTTCGAGATAGTCTTTGGCACTTCCGCTTGTATCTTCCTGGAATCTTTTCTTCAATTGTATAGAACAAATATATCTAATTTGAGTTTTGCAGCTATCTTATTCGGCAAGTGATCAAGAAAGTTTGGATTTTTTCATTTCCAGTTGATCAACTTCTTTACTTTGTTAAATGTACTGATTAATTTTTGTTTTACAGTGAGAGCGCTTGCATAAATTTCCTTCATTCTGTCTATCATCTTTCTCATTTTATAAATTTTCTTAGCCCACAATTCTTGTGAATGACAATTTTGTTCCTGTACTTTACATGCATGTTCATAGAATCGTGTCATGCCTTGCTTCTGATTTTGAGCAATTTTGAATTTCTCCAGCAAAGATTCTTTTCCATTCATTAACTCATCAACCTAGGATTGTAAATCTCTCTTCTCAATCATCATTTCATCTTCCTGTGATTGCAAAGCTCCCTTTTCGATGGTCAAGGATTCCACCTGTTGATTTAATTTAATTTCATTATCTTCCAACTCATTAATTCGAGCATGGAAATCACATCATTCTCCTTCCATGATCACAAGTTGCACATTTAAGGAATCCTTTTCATTCTCAAATTCCTGACAATGTAGTAGTAACCTTTCCTTCTCGGATTCCACGATATCTTGTTTCCTCTTCATTTCAATTCCTTCACTCCTAGATTGCACCAAATTATCCTTTAAGTTCAACATTTTCACTTTCCTTCATTCCATATCATTCATCAACTTGTCGACATTATAGGCATTTACCTACGCAACTGCTATATTCACTGAAGCTATGAACTTGGGATCTTTGTGGGTACATTATACTAAGGTATTTTCTTTGATAGTTACTATATTGGCTAAGTACCCATTTTCAACCTCTTCTCGGTTCTTCTAAAGATTGTCTTCTGCTTCAGTTCAAAAACTATACTGTCCAATTTTTCTACAGAGTGCTGCTCCGAAGGAGTGAAAGGCATGAGCCCAAGCTTAGTGAATGGAAGATGTCCTCCTATAAGTGGGATTCTGAATTCATCAGGTGGATCTATGTCCATGTCTTATAAACTGTGATCTTCTTCTTGGATCCTTTTATCTTCCATAGCTTTCTTAATCCTAGATTCTTCCTCTTTTTGTTTCTCTAATCCGGCTTCTTTATCTGCTCCTTCTTGTTCTTCTTTTCTTTGCTCTTCCTGCTTGGATTCCTCTTCTTCCTTCTTTTTTTCTTCTTCTTTCTTCTGTGCTTCTTCTTCTTCTGCTGCCTTTGCTTCTTATTCTTTCTTTTGAGATTCATCCTCTTTTTGCTTTGTTTCTTCTTCCTATTTCTATTTTGTTTCTTCCTCTTGTTTTCTTCTTGCTTCTTCTACTACTACAGCCTCTTCTCCGGCCTTCTATTGATCTGCTTCTTTTGTAGTATCTTTAGTTTGAATAGAACTTGATCCATCTTTTAGGCCAAATATTTAATTCAAATCTGTCATAGTGTTTTCCCTTCGATATACTTCCTCATGCTTTAAGAAGTGGTCTGTGTATTCAAAATGAATCTTACATGATGCGTAATGTTTGGCGGCTTTCTGTAGTTTTTCATTTCTAATGAAAACCTTCTCTCAAAAATGGAAATCCTCCAAGTCCTTTATGAAAACCTATTCTCCTTTAACCTTAGTGAATTTATATTCTCCAATGGTGAAGGGGAGCGGAGGGTAAGAATCCTTCTTATTCCGATTCAAAAAGTTCCCAACTCCATTGACAAAAAATTGTCTCACAAAATCCTTATGCACTACATAATATGTGGCGTACTTTGGCATTAGAGAAGGAGCTCTGGTTTCTCCATGCATTCAGATATATGTCTTGTCTGGGGTAAAGTAGTAATCCCCATATTCATTGATTATGGTCATTTCATTTTCTGACAAACAATTATGTTCCTCGTTAAATATTAACCTATGTAGAGTAATTACGAACTCCTCACATGGAAGCTTATAGAAGCTTGTATATTTGTGATCCCACATTATTTGGTAGGCCACATAGAGACGGGTCTTAGCTGGGACCCAATGACACCCCAACTTGTGGAACAGGTTCCTTATCAATATATAGTCAATGAGATAAGAGGACATGAATAATTCTGCCCTTTTCTGAGTCATGCCTCTTTGGGATGCTCCTACTACTGATGCCATACTCTTTGAGATGATGTATTCCAAATTGAATTTAGTACCATGGTAATCAACATGATACATAAGAGGAACCCAGCTAAGTTTGTAGATACTTAATTTTTCCCTTCCAAAGATTCTACTTCACATCATTAATATAACTCTGAAGGGTGTTTTCAAATTCTGCGCATCGTACTCTACGTTAGCTGTTTTCTAGGTATCAACATATTCTTGGCATATTCATAATGGTCTATGTTGACTCCTTTTATCTAGTCTTCCATGATCATGACTTTTGGAGGCGGTAACTTATAGGCTGTGCTAATATGATCTTGTTGAAATCAAGTGAATCCTTCTCCATTTTCCCCAGCTATGATTCTTGAGCTAACATCTACGTGGGGTAAAATCCATGCAATTACCTCCGAACATGGGAATAACTCTCGAAGAGTGGCAGCCTTATGTAGACCCGATTTCTTAATGTTTTGGTATATCATCATCTCTTCAATAGAGGCCTCTGGCACGTTCTGGTATCGGATAAGGTGGTATAATTCAAGCCATTTATATTCAGGAACTACTCCTGTTGCATCCTTAGTGTCTTCATATTGGGTCTCCATCATGATTTCTAGGACAATTTCAATATTAGAACCAGGTTCTACGACCTTGGATTTGCACTTAGAAGCTCTCATTTGCATTTCTAAATCCTAGGATGAAACAACATTAATGTATAAAAAACATATCAAATAATACAATGTTAAGGAAACACATTTTAAGCAACAAAATGACAATGAATATATACCTTTTAACCATACTAATGCAAACAATGAACTGCAAATGTATAACCTGTCAATATGTATTATTTGCAAATAAAATAAATATTATCTTTTAAGGTCTCAGTGCTTGTTTTGATGCACTGTAGGGTAGGTTTCTTTGTTTTATCGTTTATAGTTGATGCTAGCATTAGCAACTGGGATCTTAGTTGAGAGAGTGAGAGTCCACATAAAAGATATAATATATCAATGGGTTACATGCAGAGCA
>BSBM01000286.1:14412500-14440000 GCA_027924585.1 Larix kaempferi | reverse complement strand
TAGTCATGTCACACATAACACACTTGAAGTTGACTATTACCCTATAGATTTCATATGTGGTGGTCCAAGGACTCATTCATGGTGTTTGTGCCTAAGAAGCAAGAGTTAATGTTGGAGGCTCTTGTTTCCCTCCATTAGCCATGGTTAAGGAGCCAAGATAAATCCTTGATGCCCAAGACATTATAATGGCAGTAATATGATATTCATATGCAAAAGATTCCTTGTAGAGGGATAGTGTCATGGATTCTATGTGCTATTGATGACGCTTGAGGTGTAGAATTTTCAATTAAGGCTCAAGTGGAATTCGATTGAGCTCAATATGCTTCAATAAGATCTCGAGGAACCTGTTTTCATTCTTCGATGATGTTCAATGCTTTGCAACATATCCATGGTCTTGCATGGTAGTTTGAGGATGCATTCATGGCATTTGATCTTTACAAAATATGTTTTTTGTCAAAATGAAATTCAAATTGCCTCTTTGATGAGTCCTCCTGTACAAGACTTCATTTATTGCATGAATGTCACAGACTCATGAAAATTCTAAACAACACTCAATGGCATGCAACTATAACCACAGACCAAGAAGAGGTTTATTTATGCATTGATATAGAGAGGTGGCAGTAGGCACACAATATGGAGAAACAATGAGTTAGAAAAAACATGTGGACCAAAGTACCACAAGGGTTATTAATAAAATTTAAAAAAACAATTTTTGGCTCAGGAATTGCCTTCAATTTGATGGGTGGCATGATCATGATCATGTAATCTCCCTCCATCCTTCCAAACATATGTGTTTTATCACCACGTTTCTCTTTGAAACTTTCCACCAAAATACGTATAAAAATAACATGTCTTTACATCCTCTTCCATTTAAATCCTCATCGCATAGTCATAAATAAGGCTTATTATGCATGCACATCCTCACCTTACAATATCAATTGGGTCAAGGCACATAGACAACCATAAATATAAAATGTGTCAAGACGCAAAGGGTAAGCTCCCGAGACAACTATAAGTAAGTCTTATATTAAATTAACCATATAAGTCTTTAATTGACACTATCATCTGAGATTTGACATGTTGGATTGTTGTGATATTCTTATCACTCCTTACCAATGTGATTGTAAGGCTTCTTTGATGGTGAAGTCCATAATTTTAAGTCTTATTCCTCTTTCTCATGCCTTTTGGTAAGACAATAAGGAGGGCAATGGCCCACATCAGCATGGAAAACAGTTTCGACATAGAGGTAGATACATTAATTATTTCATTAAATGACTTAAATTTGATGCCAATGACTATGAATTCACCGAATCATGGATTGGTAAAAAACACATTGAATTTTAGAGCCTCGCACTCTTAATTACTCATGTATCTATAATTTTTCCAAATCGAGCCATTAACAAACTTCTTTTGTTATTTTGGTTCAATTTAAAAGGTAGATTGTTGAGACTCAAACATGTAGCGAGTCGCAAGGCTCTAGTTGACTTAGGCTTGACTCCATTTCCCCTCCATCCCATACCTGTATGTTGTCGTGACAAGTCTTGAACAACAAAAGTTGATCCCGATGCCCCTATGATGCTAGCGTTGCTAACTTGCTTGGTATGGATGATTTTTTTTAATGGTTTTTTTATCTATGCATTATTTTTTCTTAGGCGCTTAATGTCCATGATTCTTACATCTCTCAAGCTTGGATGATTTCCCTCTCTTTGGTTTGAGTTAAGGTTTTGGTTGGTTTTATATGTATATTTTGGTTGTAGGTTTATTATAGCCTCGTTTCGCTTAGTGGCTTGTTTTTGTACATAGTTAACAATAAGTAATTTTCTCATCATTCTAGTTTTATTTTAAGACTATATCTAGTTACAACATATTGCACTATGCATAAGATCATGCAGATGACGCAATATGGTTATTGCATAGTCTAAGTAGTTTTCTGTACAATGAAGTGTGGTATAACCCAAAAAATACAACAAAACAATTGTTAATTTAATGAACTATAAAATTAATGTTACATATATGTCAAATTAATGTGTTCAAATTCGGTTTTATTTAAAAGAAACCATTTTATCATGTAGAGATTAAGGAATGCTCAATTATTTAAGATTGTAAAAATTTGGATGGGAAATATTTGTTTTTTGCATTTCTTGGGGGGAAGGGTTTAGTTAATTTATACTTGTCAATTGAAGTACAATTATTTAAACTGCCCTTCATCTTTGAAGGACTCCAAGAACAAATTCCCTTCCAATAAAATTTAAGACCCACCCTTCAAATTTCATCACCGAGTCCAATTTATGCAAATATTTTCAAAGTGGGGGAAGGTTTGGCATTAAATGGTGTAAACATTGGGTAATAAATCGTGTAAATGTTACGTAGGGGCACATGCGTGCTAGTGACATGTATGCGCTACAAGCACACGTGCGTGTGCTTGCTGCTAGTTAAAAAAAAACATAGTTCTCTGTTCCCGGGAGTTCTACCAAAAAACAAGGGTTTTCTTTCTTCCTCGGGTTTCAAGCTCTTACAGGTTGCTTATTGGATCACACTCATTGATATTTCGGACACTCAATAATCTATTGGATACAAAATCACCCTTGGAATCTAACAAACATCTTCAATGGTCTTGGAATCTAGTGGATACATTCAAGCTACCAGTTTCCATTGCAAGTGGAGATCATTTCTATAGGTATGGTGAATTGTAAATAATTATTTTCATTCACAAGATTTGAGATTCTCCCATGCCTTTTTGTTTTTATCATATGCCTACAACAATATCCATGCATAAACAACAATGAATTTGACAAGAAGAATTCCCAAGTTCACATCTAAAAAAACTCATATGAACACTAGATAAGATGAAGTATGCAATGTAAACCAATAATTATTACCATGAATATATTTTTATTTCACACAAGCATGGTATGGATGAGGTTCTCTCTTGAGCCTCTTCAATTTGAATAGAATCCTAAGAAGCAATCATGAGAGAGGGTCCATATTGATTAGTTCATGAAATTTTGTCCATGCTCTCATCTTCATGCTATGTTTATTTGATGTAGAAAAACTATCAAAATATTCCCAAGGCATCTCTAGGATAAACTCTTTTTCATTTGAAAAAAATACAAGTAAATGGTTTAATAAAGCTCCATCTTTTACACATTGTACACCATAGCAAAACCTATAGCATAAACTATGAAACAATTCCTCCCCCACACATTCCCATCTATGATGAGGTTCTCTCTTGAGCCTCTTCAATTTGAATAAAATCCTAAGAAGCAATCATGGGAGAGGGTCCATATTGATTAGTTCATGTAATTTTGTCCATGCTCTCACATTCATGCTATGTTTATTTGATGTAGAAAAGCTATCAAACTATTCCCAAGGCATCTCTAGCATAAACTCTTTTTCATTTGAAAAAAATACAAATAAATGGTTTAATAAACCTCCATCGTTTACACATTGTGTACACCATAGAAAAACCTATAACATAAACTATCAAACTATTCCTCCCCCTGTTAATATCCTAGTGGCTGGCCTCCCCTAACACCTCGGGGTTTTGGTGTAACGGTTTGTAACATTTGGTATCAGAGCCTCCACCCACGTTCAAGTCACAGAGCGGGTGGAAACGTCGGCATTGCAGTGTTCGCCCGGGGCTCATACGGCGCAAAGGGGACACCACCGTATGGGCGCACATCCAGTCCAGAGTCTGGACTGTGGAGCGTGGTGGGATGTTAAGATCCTAGTGGGTGGCCTTCACTAACACCTCGGGGTTTTGGTGTAATGGTTCATAACACCCCTGCACATTCCCATACATGATGAGGTTCTCTCTTGAGTCTCTTCAAATTGAATAAAATCCTAAGAAGCAATCATGGGAGAGGGTCCATATTGATTAGTTCATGAAATTTTGTACACGCTCTCATCTTCATGCTATGTTTATCGTAATGTTTCTTTAATATCGTGCCTTTGAGCTTGAATACTTTCCTATACCTCATTGAATTCTCCTTCCTTGGGAATTTGCAACCTCCTCATTGTGTAATTAGTAAACTTATTCTCTTTACCATATTTGATGTAGAAAAACTATCAAACTATTCCCAAGGCATCTCTACCCATCTCTATTGTAGGGTGTTACTACCATAATTTTTATGAATTCATGGCTAGGAAAGACACTAGTTTCTCCACTCTACACTTGACCAACCATCATCTATATTGATTGTAATTGTAAGGGATAATGATGTTTATTCGAACACAAATAAACCAACATAGTTTGTAGTTGTATGTGTTAATTTGTAAAGTGGTAAGTTATGTTGGAATGTGTCAAGTTCATTGTATAATGGAACTAATATCTTATTTGTTGCTTCTTTTGCAGGGGTATGCCTGATAGTTTTGTTAAAGAGACTTTTGGAGATGGGAAACTCACGCAACAGAACAAAAAAATATAGAAGGAATCTCCCATTGAAAAGGTCAATGACTTAAGAGAAAAGGCCAGGTTGGGAATGGAAAGAGTGAGACATGGTCCTATCATTGCCTCGGATCCTTCCACTAATCCTAACACAGTTGTTGACATGACAACCTCTTGTTCAAAACCACAGGTAAATCGGTCACATCCAATGGACCCAACTCAAATTCCAACATCAACACAATATCGAACCAACAATCCATCAATGAGTCATGCTGAAGTTCCTTACGACACAGGAATATTGGGAGATGCTACATGTGTAGAGATGGACATACAAGACTTGCTTAATTTGCAATATCTCCAAGAAGACCACAACCATGTTGACCACACTCCCATTATGGCCCAATCTGTGAATGAAGCACCACAACAAACAATCTCTAGTATTCATGTCTCATGTCCATCCTCCCTACCTCGACTGTCCAATGCAAGAAGAAGAACTCCTAGATGTATTCATGTAGATGAAAGTGCTATGTCGGGGCTTGGAGGTAAGTTGCCAAAACGCACTATCGAATGTCAATGCAGCAAAATTGTAAAGGAATATTTTTACTCCAAAGGTGATGCAGGTACATGCCAATTATTGCTATGTTTGTTAAAGTCACATTGTTTAGCTGTTGTTAGGAGAATTTTGGGCATAAAGATAGTTAAAAGTTTAGAGGCTAGCAGTCATATTGTTAGAAATCTCCAATCTACATTTAATGCAATTGGGAAGATGTCTCGTACAAAATATCTTTGTGCGGCTCGTTGTGTTTTAGTGGAATCAGTTGTAATCAAGTCCACAAGGCAATGTCGCCTGCTATCACACACTTCTCACATACTCAAATTAAATAGAAAAACTATTAAAAGTACTATGATATAAGAGAAAATATTGACACGCCGGGTGGAAATGATTGTTGGGATTTTGTTGGTAGGTTGCCTCATGCAGATAGGAAGCTAATTGATGTTGTTAAGGAGTTAGTACAAAATTTTTGGCATGATCATACTATACGTTCATCAAACAAAAGAGACGTGATAAAGCTGAGAAAAGGTTCTACTAAACGTGAACCCCATGTTAAACACTTCCTTGACACCACACAGACTGAACTCTATGAGAGATTTAGGAATGAGCACACACAATTGAACCTGGGCCAAAGGTCCTTTGAGAAATGCAAACCATGGTACGTTTGTATATGCATTGATTGGAACACCTGTTGTCGTAGATACCACGTAGAATATGAATATTATTATGACACATATAAACATATATTTTGTGATTTGCATACTAACATTGTGTAGGGCTGCAATGAATCCATACTACCACCGAATGCATCAAGAGACTTTATCCACAACATCTTGCGTCCAAGGCCCGAAGGACAAAAATATTATGAAAAATCATGTCTATATGGGACATGTTCTAGGTGCAGTGGGTTTTCTCTTTTGAACCGTTGCATCCATGAAATCGATGAGCACGAATTTGGCAGGATGGGCATGGAGATGCAGAGCTTCAAGTACGTAACCTATCAATTAGAAAGTTCCAGGGAAATTACAAATATTGCATTAGTGAAGTCACAGGTACAAATGAATATTGCATATTTTTCATATTACATGTTCAATTTATGACATATACATTTTTCCAAAGGCCACATTGTAATCTTTCCCTTGTTTTCATGGTAGCAGGTACGGGTATGTGACTTCATGACAGAGTTCTACAAGAAAACAAAGCAGTATGTTCAACATGTGCATGTAGCACGATGGAAAGATGAGCAATACAGAAAATGCAGGGACACATTTCCTGTTGGAACCATAGTGTCAATTGTGGATTTTGGAGAAAATTACACCCTTCAGCCACAAATCAAATCCAGAGTCAATACTACAATTCAGACCAAGTCAACATCATGGTACATATTATGTATAGGCATGGGCCAAAGAGTAGCAATGACAAGAGGATAATACTGAAGGAAACAAAGTTTTACATAAGTGATGATAGAACCCATGATCTTCATTATGTGCAACATTGTTTTCGAATTTTCTATGATCAGTTGAAGGAGAGAGATATACAAATGGATTAGCATTGGATATGGTCGGATGGTTATGTGGGCCAATTAAAAAATTCCTGAGTATTCCAATGGATGAGTATTTTGCATAAGACTTATAATGTGCCGCATATTTGGAACTATTTTGAGACCGGGCACGACAAAGGCAAGCATGATGGGGCCGGTGCATTAATAAAGACCGCACTACGAAAGGAAGAGATGAGGATTGACACAGAACCTCATATCCGAGATGCAAAATCCATAGTTCAATGGTGCTCTGCAACAATGTCAAACCAAGCAAGAGATCAACAAACATCATCAGTGGCAGGACGTGTGGTAAGAAATTTTTGGAGAACGGTTGACATAGATCGATCGCATTCCTATAATTGCAGCACAGTACAAGAACCACATGGATTTCATTCAGTTCGAAGCTCAAACAACCCCTTATTTGAAATATGGACGTGAAAGCTTGCTTGCTTTTGCAGCCCTTGCAGTAGTGGCGAATGGGATGAATGCAAATGCATGGATTGGGTTGATGAATGGGATTGTGTGTCACTTGCAGTAGATCAATGTGCAGTTGTTGAAACAACCCAGTTAGAGGAGGGCCAGTCAGCGATTTCGATAGACTACGACCATATCTCAAATCTTGTACAACCAGGACACATATACGTAGTTGTTTCCCCGAAAGACAATGAATGGGGCACGAATTATTGGTTGGCACGGTGCATCCAAGGTAAGCAAACCCTCTATGGATCATTAATTGACGATGAAGGCATTGAATTTCCTATTGGCTCGATGGTGGTTAAGGGGGAATATATTACACTAGATGGGACATCAAGAAAGACTAGTGGGCATGTATTCATGGATTACAAACTAGGTTCAGTGGTGTATCACTTCACAAACTTGATCGTTGGCACAAACATCCATCTTCAGACAATGTCAAGCAAGAGCTCAACCAAGGTATGCTACTACCTTCCTCATTCAGAGCATGAGAGATTGATGGAGACAATTAGCAACAGAGAGGATCCAGATGGATTTACTGAATGAGGCCAGTCAACTTTACATAAGAGAAATAATTGCATCAAAGAATGTTATGTTCTACATTGAGGTATGTGTAGTTTTATGTTATTTTGTTGGTACATGCATTTTTTGTTGATACATACATACATACATGTCTTTGTCACACATACATGCATACATACATAGAGATACACACATACATACATACATACATAGAGATACATACATACATACATACATACATACATAGAGATACATACATACATACATACATACATACTTAGTTACATGTCACTAACACTTGTCATGCTTTCCAAATTCACTTTCCTTGTTTTCCTAGTCAACAACATTTGTCATGCTTCCTCCATGTCAACAAGTCATCCTCACCATGCATGTCAACAACATCTGTCATGCTTGTTTGACATGATCTCATGCTTGCTTGATCTTTTGCATCATCATATTGTTGTCCTTGTCATACTTTGCGATCTTTGCATCATCATATTGGTGTCCTTGTCATACTTGGGCAGTTGTCATACTCCTTTGTCATCCTAACAATCTTTCTTACCTTGGCATGCTCCTTTGTCGAGTCATCAACACTTTGTCATTAATGTGTTGTCCATTGCTTTTCCTTCATGTCATCTTGTTGTGATGCACCTGCAACAATTAAATAATAAGAATATGCGAAATAGCAGAAATGACAGAACTCAGAATCACTTTTATATTGATCATAGGCCACTTCGAGGGGGCAACCTCCTATGAGCAAGCTCAATACAAATAACTTCACAGTCCTTCATAGGTCTCAACACACACTTATATACTAAGTCTAGGCACCAATGCTATGGGTCAAAACCATGGGCCACTACAAACTATGGATCAACAATACTACGGGCAACTTACAAAGCATATGCGCCAACAACAATAACACAAACTATTGATCAACAAATACTATGGGACGACTTACAAAGCATATGCGTCCAACAACAACATACTAACAAAGTAAAGACATGGGTTCCTAACATCCCCTCCCCCTTAAAAAAAATATTTGTCCTCAAAGCTTTAGATGTGGAAATTGTTGTTGAATCTGAAGGAGTGGTTCCCATGTAGCATCCTCTGGTTGCATGCCGTGCCACTGAATTAAGACCTCTGTGATAGAGCCAGAGCGAAGCTGACGCGTGCACCAATTGAGGATGGCCTCTGGCTCCAAAAGGATGGATCCTTCATTATCCAGTTCGGGTTAAATCGTTTGTCCACTGATGTTGGTGCCAAGAACTTTCTTCAGACAAGAGACATGAAAGACTGGATGAATGCGGGAAGAAGGAGGAAGTTCCAATTTATAAGCAACAGACCCAATCTTCTGAAGAATCTGATATGGCCCGTAGAAATTTGGAGTGAGCTTATGACACCCTTTGAGTTTCAAGGAGGATTGCTTGTACAGCTGGAGACGAAGAAAAACCATATCGCTGACTTGAAAAGTGCGCTCAGAACGGTGCTGATCAGCTTGTTGCTTCATGCGATTTCTTGCCATGTGAAGATTGTCCCACAAAATGCGAAGAATCTAATCGCGGTTTCGAAGGACCATGTCAACTTCTTGAACTGGTGAACTGGTGGGGGTGTATGGAAGAAGAAATGGAGGTGCCTGACCATAGACTGCTTCATATGGGGTCATTTTAGAGGCAGTGTGGTAAGAGGTATTGTACCACCATTCAGTGAGAGGGAGCCACTTTTCCCACTGATGTTTTTGTTCCGAGGTGAAGCAACGAAGATAAGTTTCCAAGCATTTATTGATAATTTCAGTCTGACCATCTATTTGTGGGTGATACCCTGAACTCATTTTCAGTTTGGTGCCAGTGTGGCGAAATAGTTCTATCCAAAAATGACTAGTGAAAGTCGCATCACGATCCGAGACAATGGAAGAAGGGATGCCATGAAGACGAAAGATCTGGTCCAGGAAAATTTGAGCGACGGAGGAGGCTGTATAGGGATGGCTGAGAGCACAAAAATGACTATATTTGGAGAGGCAGTCAACCACAACAAGAATCATTGTCTTCCCACCAGATTTAGGGAGCCCTTCAATGAAATCCATAGAAATATCTATCCAAATCCATGTAGGTATGGGCAAGGGTTCAAGCAATCCTGGAAGGAGTGTTGTTTCACCCTTATTGCGCTGGCAGGTATCACATTCGGCCACCATCTGTTGAATTGTCCTTTTCATGCCCTGCCAAAAGAAGTTACACCATGCTCGTTCACACGTTTTGAGGAACCCAAAGTGCCCTGCCGATGGAGAAGCATGGAGTTCATAGAAGATAGCCTGTTGAAGATCTGTGCTCTGGGGAAGCACCAGACGACCCTTGTATTGCAGAGAAGCACCATCCCAAGAGTAATGTGGTACAGCAGAAGGGTTTTTTGTCAAGCATTGGATGATTTGAGATAAGGAAGAGTCACTGACATAACCCTGTTGAACAGATTGCAACCAATTTGGAACAGGCATAGAAATAGCTGAAAGAGAACCTTGGGCATCAAATGTGCGAGAAAGAGCATCTGCCACAATATTGTCTTTACCCTTCTTGTAAGTGATCTCATAGTCATAACCCATGGGTTTGCTAACCCATTTCTGTTGTGCTGGGGAGGAGACACGATGTTCCAAGAAATATTTCAGACTCTGGTGATCAGTCTTGATGCAGAAATGATTACCTAATATGTATGGGCGCCACTTCTGTACTGCATGCAAAATAGCCATCATTTCCTTCTCATAGGTAGAGGCATCCAAATTCTTACCTGAAAGGGCTTTGCTGGTGAACGCAATGGGGTGTTCATCTTGAAGGAGAACAACACCAAGTCCATTGCTGCAAGCATCACTCTCAATAGTGAAGGGCTTGGAAAAATCGAGCATAGCTAGAACAGGTGTAGTACACATAGCTTGTTTTAGTTTGTCAAATGCACACTGAGCAGCAGGTGTCCATGTAAAAGAATCCTTTTTCAATAGAGCAGTTAATGGAGCTGCAATCTTCCCATAATCCTTCACAAACTTGCGGTAGTAGCCAGTCAACCCCAAAAAACCACGAAGGCTCTTGAGTGTCTGAGGATGCGGCCAATTGTTCATGGCATCGATTTTGGCAGGATCCACACGAACCCCTTGTGCTGAGATAATGTGCCCGAGATACTCAACTTCCTTCTATCCAAAAACACATTTAGACTACTTGGCATGGAGATGATGGTCAGAGAAAAGTTTCATGACAAGATCCAGATGCTGGAGATGTTCATCCCATGTTTTACTGTAGATGAGGATATCATCAAAGAATACCAGAATGAATTTCCGCAAGTAGGGTCGAAATATTTTATTCATTAAGGCCTGGAATGTGGAAGGAGTATTAGTGAGGCCAAAGGGCATGACCAAAAACTCATAATGGCCATCATGTGTGCGGAAAGTTGTTTTAGGGATATCATCCTCATGAACCCAAATTTGATGATACCCAGAACGAAGATCTAACTTGGAGAAAAAGTGAGCCCCATGAAGCTCATCAAGAATAGGAATTGGAAACTTATCCTTGATGGTGAGGTGATTAAGTGCTCGGAAGTCAATGCAGAGGCGCCATGACCCATCTTTTTTGCGGACAAGAATAACTGGAGAAGAAAAGGAACTAGTGCTTGGGCGAATAATACCTTGCTTCAATAAGTCCCGAACGTGCATTTCAATCTCCATTTTTTGGTGAAATGGGTAGCGATAGGGCTTGATGTTGGGAGGAAAGCTGCTAGGAAGGAGCTGAATACGATGGTCTTCTGGCCTGGAAGGTGGTAATCCAACTGGTTCAGCAAAGACACCTGTATATCGATCCAGAATTTGTTGTAGATCCAAAGGAGTAGTGGAGACCAATGATGGTTGCATCTGAATGGAATGGATCTGAGCGATGACACCATGTGAATTCTTCTTGAGGAGTTTTTCCATGCGATGTGAACTAATGATGCTGAGCGAACTTGGTTGTAATCCTGTCAATGTGTGTTTTTTTCCACTGAGGGAAAACTGCATCCAAAGTTCAGCAAAATCACATAAGATAGGGCCAAGTGTGCGTAGCCATTGAGCACCCAAAACCACATCACATCCGCCTAAGGTCAAGGCAAACATGTTAGAGCGCAAGGTATAATCTCCCATAGAGATACGCACATTTCGACACTTCCCTTTGCAAGGCAAGGTGCCCCCATTGGTAACAATGAATTCAAAGTTGAAGCAAGGATGGATAAAACAATCAGATTGTTTGGCGATCCGAGGGTCAATGAAATTATGAGTGCTACCAGAATCAATGAGTATTGTAAGAGGAAGCTTCTTGAAGTAACCCCTGACCCGCATTGTTTGGGGGCTTGGTGATTCCAGCTAAAGCATGGAGAGATATCTCTGGCTGGTCATCCTGAGATGGAGGGTTAATAGGAGGTTCTTGAATGTCGACCGGAGCATCCAGTGTTTCTGGATCTTCGTCACCAATTTCAGAGGCAGGCGGAGAATCCACATCCAAGAGATAGAGCTTTTGCTGAACACATCTATCTCCCCAAGTGAATTTCTCATCACAATTATAGCAAAGCCCCTTTTCTCTGCGTGCTTGCATCTCTGTTTCAGACAAACGCTTGATAGGAGTCGGTCGAGGAGCCTGCGGTATAGGTGGTTGTTGAGAACCCATATTCCGGAAGGGAACAAAAGTGGGCTTGGAGCGTTGTTGGGCTGCAATCCTGTCTTCTTCCAACTTAGCCAACCCTAGGGCTTCCATCATTGTGGTGGAACAGAACATTTTGACCTCAGAGCGGATGGCATCCTTTAGACCAATGATAAAACAAATCCGGTAAAAGTCATCAGACAATCGTTCGGTGTGGTTGGCTAGGTTTTCAAATTCGGTTTGATACTCTCTCACAGTGCCAATTTGGCGAAGTTTAGTGAGGGCTCCTGTGAAGTCATCAAAAGCACTAGGACCAAATCTTTGCAAAAGGAGCTGGAAAAAGTCTGACCATTTGGGCTCTAGATGAGCCTTGATGTACCAACGGTACCATTGAAGAGCTTCCTATTCCAAATGAAAGGATGCCAGTGGAACTTTGTTGACATCAAAAGTATTATGCAGACTGAAATACTGTTCTGCACGATAGATCCATCCAGTTGGATCAGTACCATTGAAGCGAGGAAAATCAAGCTTCGGACCACGGAAATTGCTGGAAGAAGAGAACCCATTGTCTCATGAAGACTCGGACTGTCGTTTGTTGTTCATAGCTGAATGTTCAAGATGGAGGCCGAGAAATTTTTCATCCAGATCCTGGAGTTTGGCTTGGATGGCTGCAAGTGCGTCTTCCATGGTTTTTTCTCCTGCACCGGTGACAACCATAACCAGGAAGTTTTTTTTTTTTTTTTTTTTACGGGGTAGGAAAACAAAAACAGAAACTGCTTCAGTAAGCGAAAATCTGGACTTGGGAAAAAATCTGAAGGGTAATTGGGGTTTGACTAGGTGTTGGACACTATCGACTAGACAAGGAAGCAAAAATGAGGATTTCAGAAGCGGGATGAAAGAATGGGAAAATTTGGCAGAGGGGGACAAAGAAGCAGAATTCAGAAAGGAACTTTGTGGTAAAATTTGAAGGTGATTGGATGAAATATGAGGAAGTTATGGCAAACCCTAAAAATAGACAAATGTGGGATTTCAGGCTTTGGGAAGGGGAATTGGGGATACGGTCCTCAGGAATGAAATATGCAGAATTGGATGACAGGGGTTCCTCGAAAATTTCAAGGGAAAGAGAGTGAAAATAAGGGAGATATGGAGAAAAAACTGAATTTATTTATTTTTTATTTTTTATTTTTTATTTTTTTCAAACTGGAGCGGCTACGGCTCGGATGGGATCTGGAACAGCGCTGAATGGATTGAAAACAGCTGGATCTGGAACGGCTTGCAAAATGGATTTGAAACGGCGCAGCAGTGATCGACAACAGTTCAGCTGAAAGTAGATATGGACCCCAGGTATGTGTGGCTTCCTAACAGTTCAGGGGTTTCACTCAACCACCAATGTTGTCTGACGGCTTGCGTATTGGGGAAGTACCCCTCACTCCACGGCTCAGGTAAAATTGATAACCACTTTTCCACAAACGACAACTCTTGGTTTACCTCATGGGTGGGAACTAGTCAATCAGGTAGGGGTCGTTGCCCTTTTCGCTGGTAGGTCCTCTCAATGGGAAAGCTACTTCGGGGTTCCTATGGTACTCCTCACAATGAGTTTTAGGGCTTATGCCCAAGTACTTCCCACAGTTAAGCAGATAGGGATTATTCCCAAATCTGAACCTGCAACAGATGCGAAAAAAAAACTGGCAAAAATTTCACCCAGCGAGCCCAAGAAAGTGCTCTGATACCAGATGTGATGCACTTGCAACAATTAATTAATAAGAATATGCGAAATAGCAGAAATGACAGAAGTCAGAATCACTTTTATATTGATCACAGGCCACTTCGAGGGGGCAACCTCCTATGAGCAAGCTCAATACAAATAACTTCACGGTCCTTCATAGGTCTCAACACACACTTATATACTAAGTCTAGGCACCAATACTATGGGTCAAAACCATGGGCCACTACAAACTATGGATCAACAATACTATGGGCGACTTACAAAGCATATGCGCCAACAACAATAACACAAACTATTGATCAACAAATACTACGGGACGACTTAGAAAGCATATGCGTCCAACAACAACATACTAACAAAGTAAAGACATGGGTTCCTAACACTTGTCCATCTGCCATGTCATCATTTCACCCTTGTCATTAATGTTTAGAAACCTAATCTATCCCTAGAAACTTAGTCTAGCCCTAGAAGCACTAATATAACCCTACAAACCTAATCTATCCCTAGAAATCCTAGAAAGCTAAACTAACCCTAGAAAAACTAATTTAACACTAGAAAACTAAGCTAGAATACTATAAACCTAATATAGTTCTAGAAACCTAAACTAGCCCTAGAAACAATAATCTAACACTAATATCTAGGAATCCCTCATTGGCTTCAACAACAAGCTTATGTTAATCAATGTCTCCCCACTAGCATGATTATCTTTATTAGGATTTAAAAACCCTACCCATGTCACGTCACACAAGTACACCAATAGAGAACTTAACTTATAGAATCCAAGTCTACATGTCCATCTTGGTATTTCAATCCTCAAACCCTAGGTCTTATACTCTAGAATCAAACCATAATATGCATTTGGTTGGTGATAAGAATGAGATGCTTTATGCTGGGATTGAATTATTTCAATATTTAAGCCTCTAACACCTCTACAACTTCTTCCACTACCATGATCTCATATTTCAAGGATGTCAATGGCTTGTGATTATATAAATATAAATATTTATTTTTCTTGGAACATTGTGGTACATGCAAGAGCACATGGACATGTTAATATGAGATATCTCATGCAAACCCTAGCCATGTATCATCACACAAGTACTCCAGCATCTTACAAGAGAAATATCTACATGAACATCCAACATGTCTACCTTTCCCTTATCTTCTCCACTGGTTATATCTTCATGATCCATAAAATCTAACTCCTAGGGTTTTCTCATTAACTCTATAATCTCCATGATAGATAAGAAGTCCTCATCAATCAAGATCATTAACCCTATGTCAATCAATCTCTCGCCACTAGCATGATTCTCTTACTTAGGGTTTACAAACAGTAGCCATGTCACATTACACAAGTACATGGCAAGACAACGCTATTGATAGCACCCAAAATCATGTTAGGCATTAGATCCACTCTGCATGTCTTCTATTAGGGAAATGACCTATGTTAGAACAAGATGCTCAACTTTTGACCTAATTTGTCACTTTCTCAAAATTACTTGGAATTCCCCTTTGTGAGGCCTTTTACTTGGGGATCCCAATTATCTCACATACTCTTAGACCCTCAACCATGGGCACACAAAAAATCTCAACTCTACTCTTCGTCGATGGATATCACACACATGTAATGTAAATCAATCCTATGTCACAATCACTTTTGTGCTTTAGTGAATTTGCACAGAGCCTCAGAAAAATATCTTAGTTCTTATATTAGATTTAGTTGCATTGAAAACGTATCATGCATAAACCAAATCTGAAAACTCACTCTTGCAACAATTATAGCAATACTAACACAACCCTTAACTTATTCAATGATGATGTCAAATCACTCAACAAAATTATCTTTTACTTGAGATAAATTAGCAATAGATATATAACTATAAATTACAATTCAAGAACATGCATGAGAGCCTTATCACAAGGCTAGTATGATTCACTAGCTCTCCAAAACACTAGCTAGGGAAAATAGTGAAATCCCTAGCTGAACCAAGGAGATATAACATGCATGACTCACTAAAACAAGTCGTCCAATGCAATACATCTTTGTCTCTTCTTCTTATTTAGAAAATGCACCTAGGGTTTCATCACAAAACCCTAATCATAAACCTCCAAGGGATGTAACACTATAATCTCATAAGGATCAAGCTCAAGCTAATTTGTCCTCCATACACTTCATATATCCTCCTAGGGGTGTTTTCATGAACCATAGTTAATTCCTCCATGAAGCTAATTACAAATAAAAGAGCGTGATATTGATGGTATTAGAAGGAATAAATCCTTATTATATATATCATTACAATTGGTGGTCTCCTCTAGTGTTGAAAACCAAAAGCATGTTAGGTGTTAGCTCCACTCTCCATGCATTCTACTAGGGAAATGGCCTTATTGTTAGAACAAGATATTAGTAACCTTAGTTATCACAGGTCTTCACAAATGTGAAAAAGAGGTGATCCAATATCTCTTAAGGGGGCCATTTCTCGTCCGAAGGATCCCTGACATGCGTGGCCACCGTGGACACATCCACAATGGCCATACGTACAAGTCGGAGCCGACGGAACCCAAGTCTGCTCGCCGGTTTGGGTTCTGTGCCCTTGGAGCTATTTCTCAAAGTGTCCCTGAATAGCCCCAGGGTGCCAGACCAAGTGCTCGTAGCACCAAAACCGTGGGTTGGATCACGATTCTGTCAATTCCGGTGGATCCAAGACACCGTGTTTCAGCTAAGCCCCCCCCCCCACATCGTGCCTTGAAGTCCCGAAAATGGTGCCAATGTCCCATCTCCAGAGCTAGGGTTTTGCTCAGTGAGGGCCATTCCAATTTCACTCAACGGGGGTATTTCTTGTCCGAAGGCTCCCGAGAGTGCGTGGCCACCGTGGAGACATTCGTAATGGCCAATTGCACCTGTGGGAGCTGACAAAACCCAGGTTCGCTTGCCGGTTTGGGTTCCATGCCCCCGAAGCAAATCCTTGAAGTGTCCCGAAATCACCCCGGGGTGCCCCACCAAGATGCCCTAGCACCCAAACCGTGGCTCGGATTGTGAATTTGTCGATTTCGATGGATCTGGGACACTGAGTTTCAGATAGCCCCCCCCCCCCCACAGCATGTCTTGAAGTCCAGGAAACAGTGCCAATGTCCCATCTCCGGAGCTAGGGTTTTGCTTAGTGAGGGCCATTCCAATTTCGCTCAAGGGGGGCATTTCTCCTTTGAAGGTTCTCGAGCGTGCATGGACACCGTGGACATGTCCGAAATGGCCAATTCACCTGTGGGATCTAACGGAACCCAGGTCCGCTTGTCGATTGGGTTCCGTGTCCCTGCAGCAATTCCTCGAAGTGTCCCCGAATGGCCCCAGGGTGCTCGACCAAAATTCCCCTAGCACCCAAACTGTGGCTTGGATAGCAAATCCACCAATTCCAGTGGATCCAAGATACTAGGTTTCAGCTAGGTTCCCCCGCATAGCATGCCTTGAAGTCCCGCAAACGGTACCAATGTCCCATCTTTGGAGCTAGGTTTTTGCTCAGTGAGGGCCATTCCAATTTCACTCAAGGGGGGCATTTCTTGTCCGAAGGATCCCAGGCGTGTGTGGCCACCCTGGAAATGTCCAAAATCACCACTTGCACTTGTGGGAGCTGATGGCACCCAGGTCCGCTTGCTCGTTTGGGTTCCATTCCCCTGGAGCAAATCCTCAAAATGTCCTCGAATGGCCGTGGGGTGCTGAAGCAAGATGCTCCCAACACCCAAACTGTTGCTCTGATCGTGAATCCATCGATTCCAGTGGATCCAGGATGTCGGGTTTCAGCTAGGGGCCTGCCCACAGCATGTCGCCAACCCCCGAAAATGGTGCTATTGTGCCATAACCGGAGCTAGGGTTTTCCCTCAGTGAAGGCCATGTCAATCTTGCTCAGGGGGTCCATTTCGCGTCCAAAGGCTACCAGGAGTGCGTGGCCACCGTGGACATGTCCACAATGGCCACTTGCACTAGCATGAGCTGAGAGAACCCAATTCCGCTCGTCAGTTTGGGTTATGTGCCCCCAGAGAAAATCCTTAAAGTGTCCTTGAATGGCCCTGGGGTGCTGGACCAAGATGTCTGCAGTACCCAAACCGTGGCTCGGATCATAAATTCTTTGATTCCAGTGGATCTGGGGAGCCAGGTTTCAGCTAGGGGATCCCCCACAGCGTGCCTTGAAGTCCCGAAAATGGTGCCAATGTGCCATCTCCGGGGCTAGGGTTTTGCTCAGCGAAGGCCATGCCAATCTTGCTCAAGGGGGGCATTTCTTGTCCGAAGGCTCCCTGGCATGTCTGGCCACCGTGGACATGTCGACAATGGCCACATTCACCTGTGGGAGATGACATAACCCATGTCCGCTTTCCGGTTTGGGTTCCGTATCCCCAGAGTGAATCCTCAAAGTGTCCCCGAATGGCCCCGGGGTGCCGAACCAAGATGCCCGCAGCACCCAAACCATGGCTCGAATCGTGAACCCATTGATGCCGCTAGATCCAATACGTTGGGTTGTAGCTAGGGCACCTCCCACAATGTGCCTCCAACCCCCGAAAGCAGTGTTATTTTTCCATATCTTGAGCTGGGGTTTTGCTTAGTGAACCCTAGCTCCTTCATTGACCAAAACCCTAGCTCTGGAGATGGCACAATAACACCGTTTCTGGGGGTTGGAAACATGCTATGGGGGGGGGCCTAGCTGAAACCCGATGTTCTAGATCCACAGGAATCAATGGATTTGCGATCGAAGAGTCGGTTTGGGTGCTGCAGGAATCTTGATCCGCCACCCTGGGGCCCTTCGGGGACACTTTGAGGGTTTGCTCCGGGGGCATGGAACCCAAACCGACGAGTGGACTTAGGTTCCTTCAGATCCCACAGGTGCGTATGGCCATTACGAATGTTTCCACGGTGGCCATGCATGCCCAGGACCCTTCTAATGATAAATGCCCCCCATGAGCAAGATTGGGATGGCTTTCACTGAGAAAAAACCTAGATCCAGAGATGGCACAATAGCAACATTTTCGGGGGTTGGCGGTACACTGTGGGGGGTCCCCTAGCTGAACCCGGCATCCCGGATCCATCGGAATTGATGGATTCGCTATATGAGCCACGATTTGGGTGTTGTATGCATCTTGGTCAGGCACCCCGGGGCCATTAGGGGACACTTCGAGGATTTGCTCCAGGGGAACAGAACCCAAGCCATCACATTTGTCAGACAAACCTTCATAATGAACTATGAGTTTTCCATATTGCAGCCAAAGAGAAACGTAATACCATGAATCGTCATCGTTTCTAGGATGAAACTCAAGACCGCTGGAAACACTCCTCGGACGGCAGGTGTGGGTCATACTGAATTGAGAAACTAATTGAGGGAAAACGCAGTGAGAATCTGAGACGGTTGCATAGTGAAATGCATGTAGAATGAATGAAGAGTGAGTGGCAAGAAAAATGGCTGTGGGACGCCGTATGAGAGGAACTGGCGATGGGAATTGATTGATAAGTTCAAATTAAATCCGCATGGTGGTGATAAACTACACTTGTCTCTTCCATTGTCAGCTGCACTTCAATATTGAAGGTGGTAGCCTTAGCACTAGACATAGGTTGTAGGTTCGAAGCTTGTATTTTTTGGCTGCAAATTATATGATTTCTGGAGTGAAAAAATAACAGGGTACGAACTGAACTGAAGATATTCGAACCTACAACCTATGTCTAGTCCCAAGGCTACCACCTTCAAGCTTGAAGTGCAGCTAACAATGGAAGACACAAGTGCAGTTTATTACCACCGTGCGAATTTAATTTGACCTTATCAATCAATTTCCATCGTCGTTTCCTCGTATACAATGTCCCACATCCATTTCTCCCACCACCCACTCTTCATTCATTCTGCATGCATTTCCCTATGCAACCGTCTCAGATTCTCACTACATTTTCCCTCAATTAGTTTCTCAATTCAGTATGACCCATGCCCGCCATCCGAGGAGTGTTGCCACCAATCTTGAGTTTCAGCCTAGCAATGGTGATGATTCATGGTATTACGTTTCCCTTCGGATGCAATATGGAAAACTCATAATTCACTACGAAGTTTTGTCTGACAAATGTTACGGCTTGGGTTCCGTGCCCCGGGAGAAAATCCTCGAAGTGTCCCCAAATGGCCTCGGGGTGCCCGACCAAGATGCCCCCAACACCCAAAGCGTGGCTCTTTTCACGAATATGTCGATTCCGGTGGATCCAGGATGCCGAGTTTCAGCTAGGGGACCCCCCACAGCATGCCACCAACCCTCGGAAATGGTGCCAATGTGCCATCTTCATATCTAGGGTTTTGCTCAGCGAGGGCTGCTCAAGGGGGCCATTTATCATCCGAAGGGTCCTGGACATGCTTGGCCACTGTGGACATGTACATAATGGCCATACACACCTGTGGGAGCTAACGGAATCCAATCCTACTCGCCGGTTTGGGTTCCGTGCCGCCAGAGCAAATCCTCAAAGTGTCCCCGAATGGCCTTGGGGTGTCGGACCAAGATTCCCGCAACAACCAAACCGTGGCTCCAATCATAAATCTGTCAACTGCGGTGGATCTGGGACGTCGGGTTGCAGCTAGGGGACCCCCCACAGTGTGCCACCAACCCCCAAAAATAATGTTATTGTGGCATCTCCGAAGCTAGGGTTTTTTTCAATGAACCCTAGCTCCGGAGATGGCACAATAGCACCATTTCCTAGTGTTGGAGGCACGCTGTGGGGGGGGGGCTAGCTGAAAACTAGCATCTTAAATCTAATGGAATCAACAGATTTGCGATTGGAGCCACAGTTTGGGTTCTGTGGGCATCTTGGTCTGGCACCCTGGGGACACTTTGAGGATTTGCTCTGAGGCACAGAACCCAAACCAGCGAGGGGAACGGGGTTCCGTTATCTCCTGCACGTGTGTATGGCCATTGTAGATGTGTCCACGGTGGCCACAGACACCCTAGACCCTTCTGATGGGAAATGGCCCCCCTTGAGAAAGATTGGCATGGCCCTCACTGAGCAAAAACCTAGCTCTAGAGATGGCACATTGGAACCATTTCTGAGGGTTGGAGGCACGCTCTGGGGGGGGCCTAGCTGAAAATCGGTATCCCAGATCCATCGAAATCGACGGATTTGTGACTGGATCCAGGGTTTGGATGTTTCGGGTATCTTGGTCCAGCAACCCGGGGCCATTCTACCACATTCTTCGTTTTTAAGACACCTTGCTCACTAGTTTTTGCTAAATAATGAATGTCATAGAGAGTTCGTTTCTCCTATGTCATCCAAGAGTAACACAGGTCTTCTAATGATCAAACTTTCAGTTGAACGGCCATTTTGATTTGATGACCACACTCCACCCAAGTGGAAGGCTAATCTATGCAATACTTTGTGATAGTTATGCTATATGGTGATACGCATATAATACACCTACTTTGTTACAAACATAAAATAATAAAATATATAACAATAAATTACAATAATTACTAATAATAAATATCGTTTATAATTATTGAGCAGATGCGACTCCTCAATAAAGGTGCCCAAGCTATATTTAAGCAGGCCATTGATTGTAATGTAAAGATGATCCATCATCAATATATTATTATTACTTATCAAAATGTGGGATTTCAAATATTTGTGGGCATTTTAGAATTATTGCTGGCGTTGAGAATCTTTTGCGCTTCAGTGGTATCAAAGAAAAGTTACCATAAGAAGAAGAAAAAAGTAAAGAAGTAAAACCACACCTAGTTTCTCCGCACATGGTTTCTTAATAAGTGGGTTTGGCTTTATTCTCCAATAACAAACAAAAAGCGATATTTGAACTTGGGTGGGGAAGGTAACAATCATTCCTCCCAACCACCCATTCTACACCATTTTACAAAATTAAGGGGAAAATAAGATTAGAAGAGCATCAAAAGAAGATTTTTTACAAGAAGAAACATATTGAATATTATTTATTATATATTTTGTTTATTCCATTGTGGGGAAAATCTAATTATTGAAGATTATTACCCTTGAAATTGAAGACCAAATAAGAAGACATAAATTCAAGTCTAGACAATAATTTATTTTTAAGTCGAAGACCATTATCTTTGAAGAATTTGAAGTCAAAAGAGTACCAAGTTATCGTCCTATAAATCGACTTATGGCGAATTCAAAATCAAAATTGGAGCCAAAACTACAAGCAACATTGCACGAATTAGAGAAATATAAAGAGACCAATAAATATCTTCAATTCGAGATAAGGAAGCAAAAATTGTTTACTCATTTAGAAGAATGGCAGAATCAAGGCTTGAAAGATAAAAAATATGAGTTAGAAAAAGCTAATAAAGAATTCAAGAAAATGTTATCAGATAAAGATGAGAAAATATAACATTTAGAACCTCATAATCAAAAGCTTGAAGACCAAATTAGAAAGTCAAAAAATGACGAAGAATCACCATATGCAAGCAATAACGATTTAAGAGAAGAAATAAAGCATTTAAACAAGCTCATCATGGACAAAGATTCTAAATTGGAGCAAGTCCAGAGAAAGTTAGAAAGTCAAGAAGCTGAGAATTGGTGCCTTCAGCAACAGATTAGTGAACTCCAGCAGAAAGAGAATGACACTAAAAGGACGCACAAATTGAATGTTGCAGTTATCAAAGGAACGTTATCAAATAACACTAAATAAATATATCGGTTAAGAAACCATAACAAGACATTAATTGGAAAAATAAGGAAACTAAGAGGACAAAACAATGAAATGAAGATACCGAAGGAAAAATAATGGATAAAGAGGAAGAAAACTAGCACCTGATAAATTTTAATCAAGAACTAGAGGAACAAATCAAGAAGTTAAAAGAGGGAAAAAATTCGCAAGAAGAAAGGTTAGAGAATATTCAGAGTGTGCAAATCCTGAAGGAAGCATCTAGACTCTCTGGAAAACAAATTCAATTTGAGGAAGAAGAAACAAAAACAAATTTGGTCCTCATCACAGTTTAGAAAGAAGTCAATCCACCAGAAAAAAAACAAACAATAAAAACTCCTTATCGACACCCTAATTATAGAATTCATTTTGACCAACGACAGGACCAAAATGAACATAAACAGAGAAGTTATGATTCCATATGCAAAGGAACACAAAATCTACAACCTAAACAAAAAAATAGGAAGATTTACCCAACAAGGTGACCAACATTCAACTCCTATTAAGGTAAATCTTGGATGGATCACTTCCCAAGAAATGCAAATTTTCAGTTCAGGGATTCAAAAATTATATCACCATTTTCATCAAGTATTGGAGTTACAGTTTCAAAGGGACATGAGAAGATGTTACGAATAAAAATAATTGATAATTCGTTCACTAAAGAAATATTTGATGAGAAAGCTTCCCTTAAGGGGAAGACAATCTTACAAACATAAAATAATAAAATATATAATAATAAATTACAATAATTACTAATAATAAATATCATTTATAATTATTGACGAGATGCAACTCCTCAATAAAGATGCGCAATCTATATTTAAGCGGGGCATTCATTGTAATGTAAATATCATCCATTATCAATATATTATTATTACTTATCAAAATGTGGGATTTCAAATATTTGTGGCCATTTTAGAATTATTTATGGCATTAAGAAGATTTTATGCTTCATACTCCTATTGAGTAATGTTGTCATTGATGTCAACAGGGTCAAAATATTTGTGTCGTGAGGTTATAATATTGTTGAGTGATGTTGTCATTGATATTGATAATGATGATTTGGCAATGGTAATGATGATGTGGCAATGATGACGATGATATGGAAGTGATAAAGGGATAATGTTTGAATCCTTAAAGAGATTTGAATGTGCCTTGAAATAATAGTATATAAATCCAAAGTGATCCCCTTATGGCGTAGCTACTAAGCATTTCCCTCACAGGATGAGTGGTATAGGTCAAATTGGCACTTCTCCATCCATGACGACATTGAATCTATTGCTCTCACGAAACGACATTGTTGATGGAAGAGCCTTGATTTGATACTCATTTCCATGGCTTATATCATTTTTTGTTTCTTCATCACTCTTGATTTGTTAAACTTGATTTGACACTAAGACGCAATTGGTGTTCATGACATGCTGCGTGTCACTCGCTAGTGTATGGTTTTCCACATGCGTGTTCAATAAAAATATGCACACACATCTTGTAATTGGTTGAATTGTGTGTCACTCGCAACCTTCATATTTCCCACTAGTGTGTTTCTCATTAAATTCGAAAAATAAAAAGTAAAATTGAATATGGAGCAGTTGGGGTAGTTCTTGATAACTTCTCCCATCAGTTACAACCACCTTTCATTCGATGGCTTATCCTTTCCCCTTATAAAATCAAGTAGGATTGGCCAAGTGAAGGACCTTTTTTCCCATTAAAAGAGTAATGTTGGAAGAACATCTGCTTTCTCCATTCCTTTGGCTATGTGCATGAGACATCCCTTCCTTCTTACAATTGGAGATTGTTTGAGTTTGTGGAGAAGAGAAGCAAGGAGACTTAGATCGAGGTTTTGTGAGGTTGCTAAGTAGTTACAACATATATTTGTACTTATTTCCATTGATAACTAAAAGCAATATATCTTTCCCTTGAAATAATTATGTTTATCGATCATTTAATGAAATGATTATGCTTTTAGGTTGAGGTCAGATGTATATGTTCATGTTTATGTCTGCATTTTTCTCTCAATTTGTAATTATTTTATTGTAGCCAAAATATTTTTGAGGAAGGTATTGGTTATGATTTTGCAAGTATTTAAACCAGGAGATTAAAGGCTTGGGAGAAGAGTTCATGATTTATTAAATCTTGGACTGACCTACATCAATAAGGTACATATTTTCAAACTTAAAACTCCTAGTTAATATTTGTTGGTATATAGACCCTATTTTGTTGTCTGCATATACCAAGATGTATGCTTTAATTAAATCAGTATGTTGGCAACCTCAACCCCAGTCATAGGATAGATTTCCGCAAAAAAATGAGATAACATTTGGTTGTTCCCACATGCCTACTTTGAGTTGTACACAAATGGAGAAATCCCCTAAAGCTATTTAATATGCCCCCAAAGGAATGATGATGTGTCCACAAGACACTTTAAGTGGTACACAAATGGAGCAAGCCCCTAAAGCTATTGAAGACACCCCCAGAGCAATGATGTTGTTTCCATGAGACCATGAAGATGAGAAGTGTGAAGAAGCCCTAAAGTGATAAATATGTGTCCACCGTACCATAATGAAGTGAAACTTAAAGAATCACCAAAGCCCCTTGATGAATGCATGCAGAATCCATAAAGTAAATATCTAAAGTGTCCACACAATTATAATGAAGTGAAACTTCAATAATCCTCAAAGAACCTTGATGAAGACATGAAGCCCTAAAGTAATGATCTAAAGAAAATCGAAGAAGCCTCTGAAGCAATAAATATATGTCCACTTGGAATGCATTTGATGAAGCTATGAAATGATCAAGAAGACAAGTCAAATCACATTGAACCATTGATGAAGTATCTAAAAGTATTGAATACATGAAGTGGTCAAGAAGGCAGGTCAAAGCCCCTTGATGAAGCCATGAAGTGGTCAAGAAGCTAATTCAAATCCATTGAACCACTGAAGAATCCCCTGAAATTATTGAAGAGAAAAATTAATGTTAACTTTTATAGGTCGACCATCCTTAAGGAATTGGTGTGACCCAGTTCTTGCAACCCTTGGTCACACCCCCTCATGTGCAGAAGACTCATATAAATAATAGGAACCTCATTTGATATTTGAAAAACATGTATTCATCTCATCCAAGGAAGAGGAGCAAATCTTAGCCTAGAGAAGAGAATTTCCAATGGAATATGAAGTGAATAATGGTGAAATTCCAATGGACTTAGATGAAATCTTGTGATGATTTTTTCTAGGGTTTTTGTTGTGAAATCTATTTCACATCATCTTGGCATTTTCGCTCGATTTTTTTTAATGGAATGATTCAGGCCGTGATTTTTTTATGAGATTGTGGTATTATGCATGAGGACCAATGGTAAAAATTTCAAATGTTTTTACGCTATATTTTAGGATATATCACCCCAGGAAGTTAGGGCTTTTGAAGCATCTTTGAACATGTCAATTTGGTATTTTCCCTATATATTTTTTTATTTCAAATAGTGCCCCTTGGATGCTATGAATTAGAGAACTTGAAAAACGTTTGGTATGAGTTCAGATTCTAGTATTCTATATTTTTGGAGATATGACCTTAGGAAGTTAGGATTTTATGAATGATCCCGAAATCATCTTTAAATAGGCCAGTTAGGAATTTTCGCTATATATTTTGTTTTAGAAATATTTAGATAGTGCCCCTTTGAGAAGATGAATTAGACAAATTTAAGAACTCGTAGCACAAGTTTTAGATGTTGGTATGCTATATTTTTGGAGATATTCCCTCAAGAAGTTAGGGTTTCTGAATGATCCTAAAATCAACTTTAAGTAAGTCATATTGGTATTTTCTCTATAAATTTTGTTCTGGGATGTTTCAAATAGTTAAGATTGGAGAATATGAAGTAGAACTATTGAAGTACATTGGATACAAGTTTTAGATATTGGTTTGCTTTATTGTCCCTTATCCCCATGGAAAAAAGGGTGATACTAGACACCTTAAAATCCTACCTCCCTTACATTGAAGGAGTCATGGAAAAGATTGAAAGAGTCCTAAAGAAAAGAATATTTGAACCTCATTCAAACCAACCATAACCATTACAAATAGAATTAGATATGTTAAGGATTCTGTTGATCAACATCAATGTCAAGGTGTCCATAAGGTTCCATGTTCTTGTGGGGATTTCTATATTGGTGAAACTCGGTGCTCCTTGCAGGTTAGAATTAAAGAACACGAAGCAGATATCCGAAATGAGAGAGCCCATACCTCTGCCTTAGCCGAACACTCCCTCAACACTAAACATCATATCTTCATACAGAAGACAAAAATTATTGCTAAAGAAAACCATTATTTCAAACGTAAAATTAGAAAATCCTGAGAGATAGCAAAGGGCTGGTGCAAGCTAATGTTGGCCACTCATGACGCGTTAGATGCAATGGACTCGTGGAAAAACAGAAATCTGAACATCAAAGAGAAATATTAGAGCTACCTACACAACTTTTTGGAATATGGCGCAAGAAGATGAAAAGTAGACAATCGGATTACCTTCCAGAATATATAAATATCATTTATGGAAATTAAGTATAACTCCCAAAAAATGGGGTTCTCCTAAGGTTGGTATGTTATTTTTTTAAGAAAACATAATGAATATGTTTATGTTAGTCCCCTGGTTTGGTATGCAAATGGTGGAATTTTGTGAGAAAGATTATATACAGTCGTAGATAACAAGCCATTCTAGTGCAGCACTATTTTTCCATATTTATTTATGTTAATTTTAATTTTTTTTAATTAAGGAAGTCAACCAAGCCCTAAAATGACTAGGTCAAGCGTTAGTCCCCAACTTCGTGGTCTTAACATAATTAGTCAACTTTGTTTTTTTTTTAGGATGTAGGTCTTTGTGTGTACTTGTGCGGGTTCTTTTCCTTTTTCAAAATAGGTGATCCAATAAAAAGTTATAGACGAAAGAAATAACCTATTTTTTGTGTAATATTGACGTTAGTGCAATTAAAATTAATTAAAAAA